>JAIFKI010000007.1:14071908-14526908 GCA_025389145.1 Misgurnus mizolepis
GGCTTCCGCCCAAATCATCTAGCTGATGTCATCAAAGAATGATTGATCAAGGAAGAGGGCGGAAGTACATTTTTAGGTTTTGATGAAAGTTTTTGAGGGAACATGATTTTAAAAAATATGACTTACTCAGATGAATTGTTTATAATAACACTGCAATGTTCCATTAAAAAGAAAACATGTCAGTTTTGATTTCCCGGGGACTTTAAGGGACCTGAATGTTTTTTTCAAACCATTCATTTGACTTCTTATAGCATGTCAAGTAGTGAATGTCAAATAAAGAGGACTCCCTCGTGGGGCGCACAAACTGTTTATATGTTCTCATATGTGTCTGGTACTACCAGAGTGAAAAGCTATTTGTCAGTGTTGTCATCTACTTCTGAACTATACGAACAAAAGTTTTGTGATACGGGTCTGAATTCAATTCACTTACAGATTCGGACACATCATTATTCTGAAATGATCTCTTGGAGAAACTCGTGATGAATTATAAAGAGAGGTTGGAAAGACCTGAATTCCTGTAGAATGACTGAAGGTTCAGAGGATGAGCTAAGACATACAGCAAAGTACTCATGGGAATCACAAGTGTCCAATGACCAGATCAACAGACTATACCGCATTCATCTTTTCGATTTCTCTTCTGAGGAATCACAAAAACTGACATGAGGACCAAAAACAAATATACCACTTGAGAACAAGCAGTTTGGGATTGTGCAAAGTTTAAGGGGTGAAATTCGAATATCTTCTTTTAAGTATATCTTCCTGGTCTGGTCTGAATAAACATTTACTGTAGGATTTATCTCAGTTCATACACTACTCATGCTGTATGCCAGTATAAAGCCATTAATAATATGACTTTGTTAAGGTAATAAATGTACAGTATATGGTAATGTTTAAAGACAAACACAAATAACATGCATCAATAATTGACTTGACACTCCGGCTGCGTCCGAAAACTAAGACAGCTGACTTGTTGCCTCGCTGCCTCATGAAGCAATGACTTCGGTGGCATGAAGGCAGCTCCGGGAAATGTATTCGGACAGCCTTCATATGGAATTCTGTTTGAAATATAAACAGAGGGCGCCTTTGTGATAACTTATCCCATGGTAACCCATTGCATTTCTAGCAAGAAATAAGGATTATAGTTTTTAAAAACTAATTTCTCACTACAAATGCAAACAAAGGTCATAAAAAGTGAAAATCAGTAAATTTGAGCTCCAGTCGCCATTTTTTTTTTTCAAACTCAACCAGTCACATTCCCTGAGCACGCCTACGCAGAGAATTGTGGGACAAGATGACGGTATTTTAGGAGACAGGAAGTAAACCAAATATCAGATTCGGACATGCCTTGATGCCTCCAATTCCTCGCATTTTGGAGATTTCGGACACAGCCAAAATGAATAAACTGTATATCTAACATGATCTCACGGAAAGTTGTGTTACAGTCACGCAAAATTTGATTAATTTATTTGTGTCCATGGCATAAAATACAGCTTTCTTTCGTGCCTTGAGCACAAACGTCTTTTTTGTGACACTCGCACAAATTTCTATAAATAGTTTTTTGGGTCCATGGCACGACTTTCTTTTTCGTATCATTTTATGTATTTTCTTTTCATTTTTTCCCAATGGGACAAAATTCTGCTTTTTCCGTGCCTTGAGCACGAATGTCTTTTTCGTGACACTTGCACAAATTTCTATAAATAGTTTTTCGTTTCCATGGCACAACTTTCTTTTTCGTATCATTTTATGTATTTTTATTTTTTCCCAATGGGACAAAATTCTGCTTTTTTTGTGCCTTCAGCACGAATGTCTTTTTCGTGACACTTGCGCAAATTTCTATAAAGAGTTATTCGTGTCCATGGCACAACTTTCTTTTTCGTATCATTTTATGTATTTTTATTTTTTCCCAATGGGACAAAATTCTGCTTTTTTGTGCCTTCAGCACGAATGTCCTTTTCGTGACACTCGCACTAATTTCTATAAAGAGTTTTTCGTGTCCATGGCACAACTTTCTTTTTCGTAGAATTTTATGTATTGTTTTTTTTCCCATGGGACAAAATTCTGCTTTTTTGTGCCTTGAGCATGAATATCTTTTTTGTGACACTTGCACAAATGTCTATAAATAGTTTTTCGTGTCCATGGCACGACTTTCTTTTTCGTATCATTTTATGTATTGTTTTTTTTCTTCTTTTCCCCATGGGACAAAATTCAGCTTTCTTTTGTGCCTTCAACACGAATGTCTTTTCCGTGACACTCGCACTAATTTCTATAAATAGTTTTTTGTGTCCATGGCACAATTTTCTTTTTCATGTCATTTTAAGTATTGTTTTCTCCTTTGTTCCTATTTTTTCCTATTGTCGCTTGGTTGGGGTTAGATTCGCGGTTTGGTTTAGGATGTACTTGTAGTATGTATTTGTTTCTACATGTTTTTATTTTGCTTTTAAAACTAATCTCACCTGGAGTTGGGGTTAGAGTTGGGGTTAGGATATTTAAAAATGTAACAGAACGTTATTCTAACCCCAAGCCTAGGGTGACCATACGTGCCATTCTTCCCGGACGGATCCCGTCCAGGATTTCGGTGTGTCTTCCGGAAGTCGTATTTGTTGACCGCATACGCCATTCAGTTAAAAACATGAGATATACAATTTTAGTTCATTCTTACCTTAAAATGTAACGGTTGCTTTTCTGTAATAATAATAACAATCCTCTATGACGTATGCCGTCGACACATACGACTTCCAGAAGACGAACACAAAATCCTGGACGAGATGCGTCCGGGAAGAATGGCACGTATGGTCACCCTACCCAACCCCAAGCGACAATGGTAAGAAAATTGGAAAAAACTATGAGAAAGCAAGACATAAAATGACACGAAAAAGAAAGTCATGCCACGGACATGAGAAACTATTTATAGAAATGTATAGAAAAAAAGACATTCATGGTCAAGGCACAAAAAGCTGAATTTTGTGCCATGG
The DNA here is from genome assembly GCA_025389145.1 of Misgurnus mizolepis. Lineage (NCBI taxonomy): Eukaryota > Metazoa > Chordata > Actinopteri > Cypriniformes > Cobitidae > Misgurnus > Misgurnus mizolepis. The sequence continues at coordinate 14,074,881 of JAIFKI010000007.1, forward strand.
ACACAAATAAATTAATAACATTTTGCGTGACTATAACACGACTTTCCGTGAGATCAGTCTGGTATAGAATTCCTATAGTAAATTAATTTGAATTCAATTGTTACATTTAATTTAATGTATGTCAGAATGATTTAAATAACAATTCACACATAAACAATCCAATCCATATCTTAATAAAAGTCATAAATTAGCCTATAATTCATAGACATACCAGATTGGTAATTTGTGATTCGTAAATTCGTGATTCGTAAATTCGTAACTATTTTACGAGGTTGCTAGTTTGTATGATTATTTGAAAAAAAAGCAAAAAAACAAATTTCTCTGCACTGTCAGATAAACTGGGACGATACTATTTAAAAAGGTCCAAATATGTACCATTTAGGTCCAGATATGTATCTTTGAGGTAACTATCTGCATCTGTGAGGTACCAATATGCACCCTTTAGGTACTTTTTGAGTAAGTGACAGCTTTTGTGCCTTTGACTTACTGTGTGGGGTGAAATCAGATTGTACAAATTCAATATCAAATATTTACACATTGTTATGAGATTGTGTTGGCCATAAAAAACTGACTAGTTAACTTCTGGATGTACTTCAGTCACATCAATTGGAATAAAAAAGTCGAATAAATCAAAAGGTACAAACTGTGAGTTCTAACATTACGTTCCCGCCTGTCTCCACAGATGAATAAAATCCACGGGTGTGAGCGTGCATATGGAAAATGAACCTGTGTGCGTGTGTTTGTAGGTCCAATCAGACTTGAGTTAGACTGCAGGTGACGGACTGTCTGATTGGATCATCACTGAGGTTGTTACGATCACTGTGGGCCAACTATAAAAACCTGGAGTACCGCTCGAGTCGCATCCACCGTCACAATGTGAAACATGAGAACTGAGCGGAGTGTGTTTGTGTGTGTGTAAGATTGAAACACATCGATCACTACTTGTTTTCTCTTAACAGGACTGTATAAAGGTGCAAGTGAGCTTGACATAAGACATCCGTCAATCTTCTCTCAAGGTTTCATTTGTTTAGTCCAAAGGGGAAAACGTAAGAAGCATTAAAAGGCAGGTTTTAATGCAGGAAAATTCATTCATTTCTTTATTTAATAAGGGACTGCTGGTATGATTTATTGCATTAATTTGTTCTTACAATTAATTGTACCAAATGAATGTTTAATTGACATTTTAAATGAAAATTTATGTTTGTGCATGCGTGCGTTTGTTAGAGGGTCAATGTGGTTGCATTAGTAGTGTTTATTATTTGTGTGTGTGTGTGTGTGTGTGTGTGTGTGTGTGTGGTATGATTCAAGATTTAATCACGGATCAAGATTCAATTTATAAGCAACATGATATATTGTCTTTGGGAACTGGGTGATGTATAGGCCTAGACCACTTTACACAGAGATATATTAACATGCTATGCATAGACAATCACCTTCATATGCCTGTCTATCTGTCTCCTATATATCTACCCCTCACTCTTTCTCTCTCATGGATCCTCTGTGACTCGTATATTTTATTAGAGTCTGGATGAATCCTGGTGTGACGTTTTTATGGGATTCACGAGAACAAAGGAGGGATTACGACATTAGTTTCAGCCAATCACAGTGTGCGCTGCATTACATATGCTGGTATGTCAAAAATTAAGTAAGTAAATAAGTAAATTTTATTTATAAAGCACATTTAAAAATAGCAGAGCTATCCAAAGTGCGGTACAGGGTAAAAACAAGTCTAATAAAACCAAAACAGATGTGACAGAAATAGCATCAATCGAAGATTAAAATGCTAGGGATTAAAGATAAGTTTTCAATTTAGGTTTAAAAATAGTAATTGTAGGTGCAAGGCGGATGTCCAGAGGCAATTCGTTCCATAGACGTGGGTCGGCGACAGCAAAGGCTCTATCTCCCTTAGATTTTAGACGGGAACGAGGGATAGATAAAAGAGCCTTGTCTGAGGATCTTAAGGATCTAATGCAAGCCAGGGGTGTAAGAAGGTCTGCAATAAGGGAGCTTGAACATTAAGAGCTTTAAAAACAAACAAGAGAATTTTAAATTGAATCCTAAAATGAATTGGGAGCCAATGGAGTCAGGCTAAAATTGGGGTGACATGATCGTATTTCTTTGTCCCGGTCAGCAGCCTTGCAGCTGCATTTTGGACCATCTGTAGTCGACCAAGCAATGATTGAGGTGATAAAGGCATGAATAACTTTCTTTTCAAAATTGTGGAATGACAAAAATGATTTTAGTTTGGAAATGCAACTGATAAAAACTATTCTTTACCACAGAATTAATTTGTTTAGATAAACATAGTTCAGAGTAAAAAATGACACCAAGATTTCTAACCTGAGAGGAAACTGAGGGGAAAAAGTTAACTAACTCTGTAATTAGATTATTTCTTGATAATTGTGGGCCAAAGACAATAAGTTCATTTTTTTTAAGTTGGAGAAATCCTTAATGTCCCGGATGCAATCCATCAGGGTCTAAATGGACTTGCCGACTTTCAATGGCAGATACAGTTGAGTATCAGCGGCATAAAAATAAAATAAAATAATATGCTTTCTGATGATATCCCCAAGCAGACTCATATATAAGTTAAAAAGAAGCGGACCCAGGATGGAGCCCTGAGGTACTCCACTAAGAATAGGAGAAGAAGAGGAAGAGATTTTGCCTATCTCCACAGAAAAAGACCTGTCCTTAAGATATGAACTAAACCAGTTTAAGACTGTACCCTTGATACCAAAATGAGTGTTCTAAACCAGTGTTCTGGTGCTTTGAGATACTACAAATCAAAACATGATTAAGCATTGAAAATATTTTTGGGAAATAACAAAAATGCTCGTAGGACATCAAATGATACATTTAAAATCAACATTAGAGTAAATATAGGTATTAGCTATGTATTAACTGTGAAATTACAATTGAATTGTAGGACAGTTAATTAAAAATGAAAATCCTGTTACAGATTTGAACACTGAAAAAAAATGATTAAATCAATTTACTTATTTTTTTTAAGGTAAGTGGTTGCAATCAATTTATTTAAGCTACATTAAAAAAATAGAAAAACAAAACAAAAAACTTTTGTTTAAATGTACTAGTTTAAATAAATTGAACAAATATATTTGTTCTCACGTTTTTCCACAATTGTATGATTTTCTTTCTTTCTATTAAACACAAAACACATTGCTCTTTTTTTCTTTCTTCCATTTTTTATCCAGGGAATTAAATTTAATTATGAAATAAATTTCAGCCAAAATATTCACGCTATTCTCCCTTTTTTGTCATCAGTAATTACATTTTTAATGTTCATTGAACTAAATTGTTGTTTGTTGACTCAACTAAGGTTTGTTAAGTTTACTTAAAGTTCTTTTGTAAAATTAATTAAATTATTGTTTGTTGAGATAACTTAAAGTTTGGAACCTATTGACATAATATTTTTAATTAAACCCAACATTTCTTTTTTTTTGAGTGTAGTTCATGTTTATTTTATAATTTCCTAATATGTTTTTAAAATCAAAAGTTCACAATGAACACAATGAAAAAAGGCAATGAACTAACTGCATTTGCATTAACATTAAGCTTAATAAACGCTGCTCATTGTTAGTTAATGTCAGCTAATGCATTTACAAATGTTAAAAATACAAACGTATTGTAAAGCGTTAGCATTATTTCTTGAATTGTAGTCAAATGTGAAAGAAGCACTAAGTAAGGTTCGATAAGTGCTGAATAGCATTAGGTTAACCTAAACGACAATTCGGCCATTATTGGGATTTTCATTTAAAATGACCTCCACCCGCTAATTGTTTAAATGCTTCATCAACCAACCGCATTAAGGTTATGAACCCTGCGTACACCAGTCAGTCATGTGTCTGTGTGTCTCTGTCTCTGCTGTGTTTCCTCTTCAGTCTGCCAGCGATTGTAATGACACTTATGAAGGTCACAGGAAGGGTTCCTACACAGAATGAGTGTGTGTCTGTGAGATAAATATTAACAGCCCCACCATTCTTTCAGCACTGTCCAATAAAAACCCTAGAGACACACAAACATCTGTCAGAGAGAGAGAGAAAGACAGAAACAGAGAGAGAGAGAGAGACAGAAAGAAGGGGTGAGGGGCAGTGGGGTAGACCTGAAAACTGGTAAAGATAAGAGAGACGGACTGATAGAGACACAGGCAACCATAGAAAGACAAAGAACGTCTGAAGCTGTAGACAGCTTTAAATGTTGATGGACTTTTAAATACTTGAAAGGTTTATGCGTTAAACTTGCACTTTGTTCCAAAATGTAGCAAATTGCATACGCAGACAGCATTCTTGATGAATTATTGACACACTGCCAATGGGAAGTCCAATCCAACAATTGAGAAAGCAGCATCATTAATTAATAAAGACACCTCATTATGTCCAAACTCCAAGGCAGTACTGGATTACCACTTATGCATTTGGCAGACGCTTTTATATAACTGCATTACAAGCTATACATTTTATCAGTATGTGTGCTCCCTTGGGATCGAACCCATGACCTTTGTGCTGCTAACGCAATGAGCTACGGAAATTGCATGTATCCTTTGCAGAAGAGCCAATCCCAAAATGTACTGCCCTGAGCTCGGAAAAAAATCAATTCAATATGACAACTGAAACAAAGACAGTTGTAAATTATAAATATACATTATCTAAAATATAAAAGAATAGTTGTTTCTCAGTTGGTAGAGCATTGTTTTAACAAAAAATGTGGTAACAATGCAAACATCATGGGATCAATTCCAGGGAACACACATTATGAAAAATGTATATATTGAATGCATTGTAAGTCACTTTGGATACAAGCGTCTGCCAACTGCATAATGTAATGTAAATGTAATTACTGAAAGTATAGGAAAGAAGTACACTAAAAACATAACCCATGGTTGGGTAAAATATGGACAAACTGAAGAGTTATGTTTAAATTAACCTACTGTATGCTGAGTTGTTTAATCTGATCCATGGATCAAATATGGAGCGTTTTCTAGGTTAATTTAAACCAGTGGTTGGGTTTGTCCATATTTGACCAAACCATGGGTTAAAACAATCCATCAGCGTGTATAGTATGAATAAAGAGGTCCTATATGCTTTTTTCAAAGTCTTGATTATGTTTAGGGGTGTCTTTTTCATATACTTTACATTTATGTACAATGCCATTCTCATAAAAACGAGCTGTTGAGTACCTACTTCTGTGAAGCGCCTCCTTCAGAAATACGCAATGTGCTCAGATTGGTTAGCTTGCCTGTGTGTTGTAATTGGCTAACCACTTGAGGGCATTGTCTGGAAAGTCACACCCCTTAGCATTTCGTCATACTGACTGGTCAGTTCAAAATGCAAGTTGATTGCTACAAACACTGTATTGCACCATTAGTTGTCTCTTTATAGAACGAGTTTAGCTGAATATCTGTCACCTGAACTACGAGCCACTTATGAAAATGTACCATGGTTCACTACAGTGGCCAAATCAAACACAGAACTGTGTTTAGTGTACCTATAGCTACTCAGGGGCGGACTGGCCATCTGGCAAACCGGGCAGTTTCCCGGTGGGCCGACGTACTTTTTGGGCCGATACATCTCATACTATATTTGTCTGAGCAGCCCAGTTAGCGTCTTTTTTTTCTAGATAGACCGGCCCACTGACATTTAAGCAGCAGCCCATTGGTTATTTTTTTAAACGACATTAAGCTGGCCCAATGACTGACCAGCACAGTCATCATCCTTTCTTTTCCTATATATACCGGCCCACTCACATTTAAGCAGCAGCCCATTGGTTTTTTTTTTTTAATGACATTAAGCTGGCCCAATCACCGCTTTGGTCTCTGTGCAAGCGAGCGTGAATCGTCAGTCAGTTCACGTGTCAAAACAGAGAGAGAGAGAGAGAGAGAGAGAGAGAGAAAAACGCAAGAAAAACTGCGCGACAAAAAGAAGCAGGCTCTTCTGGCAGACGCTGCAAAATGTGTTAAAAAACACAAATGTTTTCTGCGGCAGCAGGACCTTCAACTCGCGTCGCTGGTGATGATGATGGTGGCGGTGGTGGCACTGGCAGCACCAGCACGCAAAGGGTCAGTGAGGAGAGGGAGAGAGAGACGAGGGAGAAGTGAGTGTAGTGCCTGCGGTAAGCAGAACTGCTTTCAAAACACAAGTTTAGATGGATACCCCTTGATAAAGCTGAGTCAAAAACACAAAATATGGTGATAAAGCTGCAATAAACTAATTGCACTCTTTGCTCTGTCGCTACGAGTGTATCTGATTCGTAGATTTTTCGTTGATTGTCTGTTTCAAAACTTATCATTTCTCTTCAAGCAAAATCAAACAATCGAGGAGATCTGCTTACAGAAAAATATATGTTTATTGTATAACAACACACTTGACAGATAATGTTAAAAATCTCTATTACTGTAATCACACTAGTTTAGTTCAGTGAATGTAGTGAATACTTTCCTGTAAGTAATAATCAGTTTTCAATATTAATGTAAACAGCACTTGTATTTTGTAATAAGTCAGCAATCCAATGTCAAATTTTGCCAATTGCATGAAGCTTGTTTTAGGATTCATAAGTGTGGATTATACAGTTTTATTGCATTAATAAATAACACATTCTAGCAGTGTTTGTTGTGTCAACTCTCACTCTTTTCTACCTGCTATTAATTGGGTTTAGTGCTTTTGTGGAATTGGAGTTGCTATTGCTATACATATTTAAAGTTGTGCAAAGATGGGTGGTATTTGTAATTATACACTGCAAAAATTATTTTCAAGAAATAATATTTTTTTTTCTTGATTAGCAAAATGACCCAAGAAAATAAGTCTAGTTTTTAGACCAAACATTTTAAATTTAAGTGATTTTGTGCATAAAACAAGCAAAAAAAAATTCTTGCATTTAGTGTTTAAGAAAAATTTTCAAGAAATTTTTGCTTACCCCATTGGCAGATTTTTTTTTGCTTGTTTTATGCACAAAATCACTTAAATTTGATATTTTTGGTCTAAAAACTAGACTTATTTTCTCGGGTCGTTTTGTTCATCAAGAAAAAGCATCATAATTTAAGAATTTTTAGATATTTTTACTGAAAACAAGACAAAAATACTAAGAACATTTTTTCTTAAATCATTTTTTGCAGTGTATGTAGTGTGGGCCGGTTTGGGCCAAAATGCCAGGGCCGAATTTTTATCCCAGTCCAGCCCTGTAGCTACTTGAACCTGTATGTAAACCAAGGGTCAAACTTTAGGGACCCTATTTTAACGATCTGAAACGCAAGTGCGAAGCGCAATGCGCAAGTGACTTTGTGGGCGGATCTTGGGCGTTGTTGCTATTTTCCCGGCGGGAGAAATAACTCTTGCGCCAGGCGCAAATCAATAAGGGGTTGGTCTGAAGTAGGTTCATTATTAATAGGTGTGGTTTGGGCGTAACGTCAAATAAACCAATCAGAACGTTATCCAACATTCCTTTTAAACGCAAGGGCGCAAGTTCCATGGCGGGTTGCTATTATTACTGTATGACGGATTTACCAGGCGCACGCCAGGAGCGGTTCACAGCCGAGGAGACAGAAGTTCTTGTATGACCAGTAAAAGGCATAGAAATTGTTTTGTATGGGGATAGGAGAAACCCGCCCAAATCAGCGTCGGTTAAACAGGCGTGAGAGGAAAAAGCCACAATTGTCTCATCAGCTGGCATCCCCATCGTTGCGCCAAGTGCTACAATGATGTCAGGAGACGGGGGAATCCCAAGCTTGCCAGCATAAATCGGGCACGCCGTGTAACGGGAGGTGGATCTGCCTCTACACAGGACCTGACGCCAGCAGAGGACATCGCTGCGTCCACCCTCACTGCTGAAAGGGTTTGGGGGCTTTGAAATCGGACCCAAGAAACGCAAGCAAGGTCCAACCCCAAAGTACACTCACAAATCAAGTTAATATACATTAAGGTTTCTGATGAAAATATTTTAATCGTTATTTGCATGAGAATTTTTTTAACGCAGCCACACAATAAATACAAAATATCACCACATTGCTCACCACTATGATTCCCCTTATCTTATGTGTTAATATTTTTTATTGTAACAATTTATGATTTGCAAAAATAACTGTTGCATCTGTGTAGATTAGATAGTGTTTGCGCGTTGTGCACGCTATAAATTATGGTCAAGTATGCGCCCTTAAAATAGCATAATGAACCACGCGCAACGCGCCACTGACTTTAGACTAGTTTTTTTTGGTCAGTGGCGCAATTGTTTTTTGAAACTGCAAAATAGCATCAGGGATGGTTTGCGCCGCAACACGCCTCCTTTTTTGCGCTGAACCGCCCAGGGAGCGCAAGTTTATTCCCTAGTTTGCCGACGTGCGTCTGTGGAGGGAAAAACCCGCTATGCGCCGGTGCAAAATACGAATGATACATGCGTCACTGACAAAGTCAATTGCGCTGGGTGTAAGATAGGGCCCTAGATCTCTATCGTGAAGCCAACACGGAACTGACTTAAATGGCAATTCACTGACAGGCCAGAGTCTGTTTGTTTAGGTGATTTCAAATATCAACAGTGGCTTTCAAACATCATGGACTCCGCCTTTAATCTTTGTACAGCGCATTGTGAATGTGTTAGCATTTAGCCTAGCCCCATTCATTCGTTAGGATCCAAACTGGGATGAATTTAGAAGCCATCAAACATTTCCGTGTTTTCTTTATTTAAGACTGTTACACGAGTAAGTATGGTGGCACAAAATAAAACTTGGGGATTTTTTCTAATTGGGTAAAAAATGAAAACTATATTGTATGGCGGAAGAGCACTTAGTTTGCAACACTTTAACCTTGGTGCGCAGTAACATCATCACTCCTGACTAATCCCCCTCTCGCTCAAACATCTGTCAATATTACTGCATTAATATTAGGGCCAATATCCCTAGGGGCTTTGTTTATTCAAATGATAAATATTGTACTAGGTGATCTAGACATCACAATGAAAGGAAGAAGAGAACTGTAGTCCTATGTCAGCCATTTATTGGCATTTTAAAATTGATTTATTTTAAGAGTAATATCTCCCATTGCAGTGAATTTTGAGAATTGCAGATATTTTTATGCTCAACATTACACACTAACTAAAATTGAAAAAGTGAAATCGCATAATAGGACCCCTTTAAAACATATCATATTACTCACTATTTAAATGTGATGGGAATGCTTTTTGTGCCTAGCAAGGTAACTACTTAGACATGAAGCAGCGTTTTAGGCAGTTTTAGGCGGAGTGTCGGTAATGATTCATTTCTAATCATGCCTGAGGGGATTCAGTAATGAACTAGTGTCTGTTTTTACCATCACCATCTTTGATACTGATCGATTTGCTTTAAGCATCCCGTATAAAGAAGCACCTCGAGGAGAAAGGAAAGGTTCACCTGCTACATCAGGGTCCTCAGAGTCCTCATCCATCTCGTCTACACGCTTTCATTATCTGCCGATTCAGATCACTGAGCATAAACATCTCACGAGGAGTTTAGTCCAAGACCTTATTTCAACGTTCAGGGCACGTAACAGTTTTGTCAGGTGCAGGAGTCGGTGTGTTACTGGTCAAGGGGTTTAGTAATAGACCATGTGATTAGTCGGACTGATATTGTGAAATAAATGGTGGCAAAGCAATATTATGAAACATTTTTGATTATAACAGTAATAATAATAATGGGTTGTTGAGGTTTTAGCTTAATGGAAATGCATAGGAGATTTAGTTGAAACTTTATTCATGATACAACATTAAAATCTTTATTGTTTTGGCACTAAATTATCTATATAGAGACAGTGTTATGCTAGGATATCATATTATTTTAGTAATTTTCACTTTATTTTGAAAATATTACTGCTGTAATCTCATAACGTTTTTATTCATAAGACTTTATCATTTGTTTTTATGATTTTATGATATATTTATATTCTCATAAAAGGCCTCTAATGAAACAAAAACAGAACTGTACCAAATATCATCATTTTCCAGGGGACTCGGGGTGCAGTTTCCCGGTGCGTAATGAAGTTTACATCAACCAATCAAACTGAAGTCTCACATCAGACGAACCCTGGTGTGCACCGCAAGCTCTCAGAGAAACCTCAGGGAAATTACATTGTCTGAGCAAATAATATTATGATACATTAAGGTTCTAATCAGCTGTAGAAAGATAGAGGTCAATTGTTAAGGGTGTGCAGATACGCAAATAGACCTGACACACACAGAATTACTACAGGGACTGCGGCAAAACGCTTGAAACAAACACAAAAGCTCACATGAAATGTTATGTGAACAGACTGCAAATTCCATTTAAAGTAAAAAAAAATAATTTGATAAGATTTTATGCTTTGAGTCTCTGTGTGTGTGATTCAACAATTATCATAGTTTGTATTCATTTTATTTTATTTTAGATCTTACAGTTTTCCTCAGTGGCTTTGGAGCTTTTCTCAGATCAGAAATTAATTTTCAAAACACTTTGCACCTCCACATCAACAAGTCAGTTGTGCAAAACATAAAAACAAATTCTCATTGTTTTGGACAAATTGCAAATGCTTTGATACAATCATGCGGATGATTATGTACAATTTTCTGCTGTTTGCTACATTTTCAATTGCTTATGTCATTTTTATCCAAATACATTATACTGGTGGTTTCTGTTGAATAGTCTTTCAGCTCAAAACATTTAGGAATGAGTTCATTGTACAAGGCATGCCATTCTAAATTGTTGGCCTTTGTGTCATAATCTGTTACTGTAAGCATGTTTTCAATAGGTTTTTTGTCTTTTGTAAATGTAAACTGTATTGATAAATTGCTATCAAGTGAATCTTGGGATTCAGAAAGACAGAGAGACAGACAGACAGAAGGTAAAAAGAAAGAAAGTAAAAGAAGGACAGATGCACACACAGACAGGTTGACAGACAGACAGATGGACAGACAGACGGACAAAGGTAAAAAAGAAAGAAAGAAAAAGAAGGACAGATTTAGAGACAGACATATAGATAGAAGGTAAAAAGAAAGAAAGAAAGAAAGAAAGAAAGAAAGAAAGAAAGAAAGAAAAGATAGATTCACAGACAGAGACCAACAGACAGACAGACAGACAGACTGAAAAAAACAAAGAAAGTAAAAGAAGGATAGATTCACAGACAGACAGGCAGGCAAACACAGACAAACAGACAGACAGATGGACAGACAAAGGTAAAAAAGAAAGAAAGAAAAAGAAGGATAGATTCACAGACAGAAAGGCTAACAGACAGACAGACAGATGGACAGACAGACGGACAGATAGAAGGTAAAAAAGAAAGAAAGAAACGAAAGATAGATTCACAGACAGAGACCAACAGACAGACGGACGGACGGACGGACGGACAGACAGACAGATGGACAGACAGATGGACAGACCAAGGTAAAAAAGAAAGGAAGAAAAAGAAGGACTGATTTAAAGACAGACAGACAGACAGACAGATAGAAGGTAAAAAGAAGAAAGAAGGAAAGAAAGAAAGAAAGAAAGAAAGAAAGAAAGAAAGAAAGAAAGAAATGAAAGATAGATTCACAGACAGAGACCAACAGACAGACAGACAGACATACAGACAGACAGACAGACAGAAGGTAAAAAAAAGAAAGTAAAAGAAGGATAGATTCACAGACAGACAGGCAGGCAGACACAGACAGACAGACAGACGGACAGACAAAGGTAAAAAAAAGAAAGAAATAGAAGGATAGATTCACACACAGTCAGGCAGACAGACAGGCATTCAGACAGACGGACAGACAGACAGACAAAGAAAAAAAAGAACGAAAGAAAAATAAGGACAGATTTATAGACATACAGATAGACAAACAGACAGACAGACAGACAGACAGATAGAAGGTAAAAAGAAAGAAAGAAAGAAAGAAAGAAAAGAAAAGAAAGAAAGAAAGAAAATAAAAGAAAAGAAAGAAAGAAAAGAAAAAGACCAATAGACAGACAGATATAAATACATTCAGACAGAAAGTAAAAAGAAAGAACGAAAAAAAGAAAGAAACAAAGAAAATAAGGATAGATTCACAGACAAGCAGACGGACAGACAGACAAAGGTAAAAAAGAAAGAAAGAAAAAAAGAAAGAAACGAAAGATAGATTCACAGACAGACAGACAGACAGACAGACAGACGTACAGATAGACGGACAGACGTACAGACAGACAGAAGGTAAAAACAAAGAAAGTAAAAGAACAATAGATTAACAGACAAACAGGCAGGCAGACAAAGACAAACAGACAGACAGATGGATAGACAAAGGTAAAAAAGAAAAAAGAAAAAGAAGGATAGATTCACACACAGACAGGCTGGCAGACAGACAGATGGACAGACAGACGGACAGACAGACAGACAGATAGACAGACTGATCCAACAGACAGACAGAAGGTAAAAAAGAAAGAAAGTGAAAGAAGGATGGATTCACACACAGACAGGCAGGCAGACAGACAGACGGACACACGGACGGACAGACAGACTGACAAAGGTAAAAAAGAAAGAAAGTAAATGAAAGATAGATTGAGAGACAGCCTATTATTTTGCATAGAGGTCTGTAAAGTGTACATCCCTGTGCGTGTGTGTGAGCCGGCGGACAGACAGTAAGATATATCACCACAATCATCAACAGCAGTAGCTATGATTCAGCTGCTCAATATAGCAGAACCTCAGACTGCCCACAGCACAGCCTGATACACAAAAAATGAACTGAGTTTTCAGGTATATAGACAGACATACATGCACCTCATACACGCATCAGTCCGGTAATAACAGTACTCAGACAGATACGGTCAATATGAAAGATTCAGACATCAATAATTTAATACTGCTGTGCAGCGAGAGTCACTCTTACCCTGCATTACATTCATTTGAACATTTGCGCAAGTCAATATTTCCACTCGAAGTGTGCATGAGCAAGGACAGACACAGTCTTATTTTCGTTTTAGAGTAACACGGACTCAATTTTCCTGTTTCAAAAACAGAAAATTAAAATCGCTGTTCATGAATAAATCAAGACAAACTGGTAATGTGTCCATGTACAAATACTCTTTCTGTTTCTCTCTCTGTGTGTGTACAGGAGCTCTACCGCCCAAGTCTCGCAGTTTTTCCTCTATTTCTATTTATTTTCCAAAGCTGCGAACAGAAATGTGAGCTATGAAATGGAAAATGATCTACGACAGCGTTCTAAGTGGACGAGCACGGAGACTGAGTTTGGAATTCTAAGTCACCTTTATAAAGAGAAACGGGAAGATATCTTCACACAGCGCTTCGTTGAGAAAACTGCAGTTTAATGATCTATGACAAAACTGGCGCTCAAAGTGAAAATCTCTTTAGTTTCCATCTCACCTTAGCCCACGTGTTTGGGCGATAGCGACGATTTCTTCCTGTTTGTTTTGATCTTATTGGATAGGACTCATTAGAGACCCAAAACTAATCAGCAAGATGGATTATGTCACTTCAGTATATACTTCATCTGTGCTTGTCATCTACATAACAAATCTCTCAGCCAATTTAAACTCAATTAAAGGCCATTACTTTGTATTCCCATAAAATATTAGACCATATCTTATATTAGTTTTCCCCTGAAGTCCACTTTTAAAGTTAGATAATAGTTTAAAGTTTTCTTATGCCTAAGAAAATAATAATATACCACCATTTTTTGACCCTTAGAAATGAAATGTTACTGTACCGTTAAGACTACCATGTTAATGAAAATATACAAATCTATGCATCCTTGTCTTTAATATGTCATTTTAATAAATACATTTGAAATGACTAAAGTGACATTTGTGAAAATAAGAGTAATCAACTTTTCATTGCCATTAAAGTAAAATTACTGAACCTAAACGTGAGCGGCTGAGGACAACTGCTCAAAAAAAACATGTCACTTAGAGGGTTTTGCATCGGAACCCTTCATATGTCTTCTGAAGTTAATGTTAATATGTTTGTGAGAGTAAATGATTCATTTTTTGACATTATTGAGCGATCGATATGTCACATAACTATGGTAACAGAGATCAAATCTAATGGCTCGTCAATAACGTTGCACATGAGAGATGTAGATATTTGGGTGAATCTTCTGAGGATGATATGAAAACAGCTGGCAGGCAGAGCAGCGTTAATTCCTTCATAAATCAAAAATGCTTTAGGACACAGCACATATTCATAGATATGTCTTAATGTCTTCAGTGCCAGAATAAACCATAACTGTCTAATGTGTTTAAGCTTCTGTATTTGAAAAATATGACCGTAGGATATCAAACTCCCAAGTGTCTTATTTACATGAGACATAAATGCTAACAACTAAAATAATTCAAATAAGTTTTGATAAACTGCTTTGTTAAAGTGCTTGTTCGTATATGTAGTTGCATGTTAAAGCTATTGATCTCTAATAAGGATGAAGAACGTTTCAAGAATATCTTTCAGCACAAGTGTAAAAAATGGGACTGGCAGGCAAGGACAGCAGGCAATGGCGACAGCAGGAGTTAAATTGCAGCACTGTTCACGGTGCACTTAATTCAGAAGATATAGATATGTACTTCCAAAACTTAATAGAAGAAAGATAACAGATCCCAACAATGCATTTTACTGTGTATCAGCACAGTTATTTTGCACATTTTAAACTCTTTCATGTCATTTAAGGGTTAACATAAAACCTTTATACAATATGTTGCAACAGAAAGGTTTGTAAGGTATAAACAGTCTAGTTTAAAATTATTGATCAACCATATCGATACCAATGCTTCAGCGCACAAGAACTCTACAATTGCCTGCCAAAAGAGTTTAGGCTGCGTGATATAGGGAGCTCTATAAATGTTTGGGGAGTTGTACTTGCATGCTTTGATAATCGGGGGCGTTACCTTTAATCATGTAAGGGGTAATGTAGAGGCAGCCGGTAGTTATCGGGAAATAAGCCCCGACAGTGTGATCAGGACCCGACGCGAAGCGGATTTCCCGATAACTACTGACTGCCTCTACAGTATCCCGCTTATTACACGGCTACTTGTCACATAGGAAAAAAAACGGACATGAATATGAATTTGAAACATTTTATTGGCATATTTGTTTTAAATTAACATTTTTATCCTTTCCGGATTTTGACTTCAGATCAACATTGGGTCTTGATGTCAGATAAATGTTGGATTTGGACGTCAGATCAATTTGGATGTCAGATCAATGCTGGTTTTGGACGTCAGATCAACGTTGGATTTTGACGTCAGATCAACGTTGGATTTTGACGTCAGATCAACGTTGGATTTTGACGTCAGATCAACGTTGGATTTTGACGTCAGATCAACGTTGGATTTTGATGTCAGATCAACGTTGGGTCTTGACGTTAGATCAACATTGGGTCTTGACGTCAGATCAACGTTGGATTTTGACGTCAGATCAACATTGGATTTTGACGTCAGATCAATGTTGGATTTTGACGTCAGATCAATGTTGGGTTTTAACGTCAGATCAACATTCGATTTTGATGCCAGATCAACGTTGGGTCTTGACGTCAGATTAACCTTGGATTTTGATGTCAGATCAAGGTTGGATTTTGACTTCAGATCAACATTGGCTTTTGATGTCAGATCAAGGTTGGATTTTGACTTCAGATCAACATTGGGTCTTGATGTCAGATAAATGTTGAATTTGGATGTCAGATCAACGTTGGATTTTGATGTCAGATCAACGTTGGGTCTTGATGTCAGATCAACATTGGATTTTGATGTCAGATCAATGTTGGATTTTGACGTCAGATCAACGTTGGATTTTGACGTCAGATCAACGTTGGGTCTTGATGTCAGATCAACATTGGATTTTGATGTCAGATCAATGTTGGATTTTGACGTCAGATCAACGTTGGATTTTGACGTCAGATCAACGTTGGATTTTGACGTCAGATCAACTTTGGATTTTGACGTCAGATCAACTTTGGATTTTGACGTCAGATCAACATTGGGTCTTGACGTCAGATCACTGTTGGGTCTTAACATCAGATAAACGTTGGATTTTGACTTCAGATCAACATTGGATTTTGACTTCAGATCAAAATTGGGTCTTGATGTCAGATAAACGTTGGATTTGTACGTCAGATCAACGTTATATTTTGATGTCAGAACATCGTTAGATTTTGACGTCAGATAAACGTTGGGTCTTGACGTCAGATCAATATTGGATTTGGACATCAGATCAACATTGGATTTGGACATCAGATCAACGTTGTGTTTTGATGTCAGATCAACGTTGGACTTTGACATCAGATCAACATTGGATTTTAACATTAGATCAACGTTGGATTTTGATGTCAGATCAACGTTGGACTTTGACGTCAGATCAAAGTTGGATTTTGACATCAGATCAACGTTGAATTTTAATGTCATATCCTGTTGTATTCGGACGTCAGATCAACGTTGGAATTTGATGTCAAATCAACATTGGACTTTGACGTCAACTGACATCCAAATCCAATGTTGGCCTGATGTAAAACCAAACGTTGATCTGACGTCAAAGTCCAACGTTGAGTCTTGACATCAGGCCAATGTTGGATTTGTATGTCAGGCCAACATAAATTTTGACATCAGATCAATGTTGGGTCTTGACGTCAGATCAACGTTGGGTCTTGCTGTCAGGCCAAATAAATTTAATCTTTACTGCCCTGATACTTATGGAGGGCACTGTACTGAATATACTGTGTGTGTGTGTGTGTTTGACTTCTACTTAGGTAATCATTTCTTTAGTTACTTGTACTTTTACTTGAGTAAAGGATTTGCCTACTCTACCCACCTCTGAACCTAACCATAGTGATTGTATTTACAAGCTGCTGCTGCAAGAAATGCATATAGTATAAGACTCATAGATTTGCATAATCTAATGCAAATTTAAATGCTCTTTTAAAAATACGCTGGATTTTGACATCAGATCAACATTGGGTCTGAACTTGTTAATTCCTGGAGATCAAGTTGGACAAACTTAAAATTTAGCACAGAGTACAGGAGCATGGGTTTTTTGTTTAAACAAGCTTTTTATATCTTTGTTGTGATAATATTTCTCATGCCTGAGTCACTGTACTGGGGCTGTGGGACGAATAAATAGCGAATCTTCAAATCATGATGTCGTTTATGTCACAAGCCAGGGGCTGGCTGCTAATGGTTAAGCCACGCCCCTTCTAAATTCCCACCTCGAGGAGGTCCCCAAAACCAACCCAATGACCAAACAACAACGAGGAACAGGTAAGTATAAAAACTATTCTTTATTTGTTTAAATATTTAAAAGATTCTGGGGATTGGGGAAAGGGAAATTAAAACTAATGTCTGGATCTGTCCTCCAAGGGGCCACGAGCAAGTGAGTGACAGGGGGGTGAAAGTTGCGTCGGGGAACGGGCTCCCGCCTCTGGTTCCCTCTGCCCGTGGCGCGCTCCTCTTCCTTCCTGGAGGCAGAATAAAATCACAATGAATATGGGCATGTACTGTTTCCCGTCCGTGTACCTGCGTGTAGTTCGCGGCACTCCGCCGTCTTCCCACGCAGCTCCTTGGTTGTCGACTCACTCTCCTTTCCTGTTCCTCTTTCTCTCCACAGGCTACCGCTGGGACCCGAAGACACAGTGGATCGTTCTCCCGAGAGTCTCCTCACCTCTCCACCCTACAGCTGCTGGGTAAGTATGAATTTTCCTCCTCGACTCGTTACTTTGGTGCTCACACTTGTACTCTCTCTTCTCCCACAGACGACAGCTCGTCGCTGATTACAGCTTCTGGTACGTATGGTTCTCCTTCACAACGGGTCTCCTTGGAGCTCACGCTGGTTCTCTCTCTCTTCCTCCACAGACAACAGCTGGGACACAAAGGCACAGTGAATCGTTCTCAGTTAGTTCTCTCACCTCCTCGCTGATTACAGCTTCTAGTACGTATGGCTCTCCTTCACAACGGGTCTCCTTGGAGCTCACACTGGTTCTCTCTCTCTTCCTCCACAGACAACAGCTGGGACACAAAGGCACAGTGAATCGTTCTCAGTTAGTTCTCTCACCTCCTCGCTGATTACAGCTCTGGTACGTATGGTTCTCCTTCACCACGGGTCTCCTTGGAGCTCACGCTGGTTCTCTCTCTCTTCCTCCACAGACAACAGCTGGGACACAAAGGCACAGTGAATCGTTCTCAGTTAGTTCTCTCACCTCCTCGCTGATTACAGCTTCTGGTACGTATGGTTCTCCTTCACCACGGGTCTCCTTGGAGCTCACGCTGGTTCTCTCTCTCTTCCTCCACAGACAACAGCTGGGACACAAAGGCACAGTGAATCGTTCTCAGTTAGTTCTCTCACCTCCTCGCTGATTACAGCTTCTGGTACGTATGGTCCTCCTTCACAACGGGTCTCCTTGGAGCTCACACTGGTTCTCTCTCTCTTCCTCCACAGACGACAGCTTTTTCCCTATTGATGGACAGACTGAACAGGTTATGCTATACTTCTCGGGGTGGCGGACTTACGATAACGGCTAGGCGTACTGCATCGACCGGCAGTGGTTTCCAAGATAGCGCCGGGGACCAAACCCTCTCGGCTGACTCGTTGGTTCCCCAGAGGGGCGGGAGTGTCAAGCCGTCACACCGGGTCGAGCGCTGCCCTTTCCTCGACGCCCGTTGGCAATCGAACACCGGACCGGGGCGCCCCTTTGTAGAGACCTCGGGGCAGCGGATCTCCTTCGCCTCTGACTCTGTGATGATAAACGGCACACGGGTAAAGTAGCAATGAAACTGGTAATACTCACACCGCCTGTCGTACAGGTCTTCACCGCCACGCCTAACACAAGTCCGCCAAGCGTCTGGCTACAAAAGTACTTCGGGAACTACTCCGTGGTTTCTAAGGCTGAAACACACTCACAGCATAATCGTACACAGGTTTATTCTAGGATCCGTTTTCCTCTTCAGCGCCCCTAGCGAGTGACTGGAGGCGGGGTACGTCAGACACGACACAGCAATCTCACTGCAATATACACAGCACCACTTCAAAGTGAAATTTCTACATCCAAGACTCACCCACCACGCTCAGTGCACACAATAGACGCCCGTCTTCCTTCGCCTCGCTCTGGGCAAGAATGTGGAGATGGCAACACGGCCTAGCAGTTGTTTTCCGTCACTGTGGCTGTCTCACACAAAGATCCGGTGGCTCACCCACCACGCTGACTCAGGGGCAGGGCCACCCACTCTTGCTGGAAAGCGCTTAAAAGATATCCAGGTCAAGTATATACAAGATACACTCAATGAATGAATTCGTTTACTCACAACTGTGGTGCTTCGGTTATCTCCCGTTTCCTTAGGTTAACTCCTCCGTATGATGATTCCAGCTACACAGATAACGTTTTCTCCAGTTGTCAATACCACCACTACA
Organism: Misgurnus mizolepis; assembly: GCA_025389145.1. NCBI lineage: Eukaryota > Metazoa > Chordata > Actinopteri > Cypriniformes > Cobitidae > Misgurnus > Misgurnus mizolepis. Next base: position 14,094,242 of record JAIFKI010000007.1, read on the forward strand.
CAGATGGGTACTCACGATAACACGTTCCGTCTTCTTTCACTTCATTCCTACAAGGTCAGTCTTCGTTTACTTTCCAACCCGTAAGGTCTTCAATATCTGCATCAGCCGAAATCCCACGATGCACAAAGAGAGTGAGAGCGAGTCCAGCAATCCGACTGGCGTACCCGGTGAGTTTAACTCAGCGCTGCAGCACACACCAACACTCGTCCTAACAACAACAACAGGAAAAATAAGCACGGTGCAGTGTCCCTTTAACTCCCTCACAGCTCCGTCCTCTTTCGCCTCTCTCGGCTGCCGTACTCTCTCCTCTCGCTTTAAGCGCTCTGTGGATCAACGGCGTCCTCCGGCTCCTCCGAGGACGGAGCGTGTGGTTTGGGTCTGCCCTAGGCAGTAGTGGCACTCGTGCCCGAAACAACAACTCCAATTTGGGCTTTCCTTAGACCTTTATGGGTCTTGCCACTCTTCTCCTCCAATCACGAGTTGCCTGCTTAATTTGTCCCACCTGTTTCTCATCTGCCCGTGATTTGTGTTGCCAGGGAGACCAGGAAGTGAAGGGTGCGTTTAAAAAATCTGCCCGGGCGGAACCTCTCCTCTCCATTTTTGGTTCCGCCCTAAGTCACCTTGTGACATTTATATCAAGCCTCAGTTTAAATCTGGTTACATTCATCACTAACTGACAAACTCCAGTCAATCCCCTTCAGTTTTTAATATTTGTTTTCTGGCCTTGTTGAAAGTTTAGTGACAGATGCCTTCAACAACTGTCTGGCTAGAACAACAGATGTACAGAATTTAAAGGTGCAAATCAATTTTGTAAAGTTCATACAACCATCAAAACCTTCTTTGACTGAATTAACATGTAAATACTTACAGGAAAAGTTTGTATACAGTTGGACTCATTCTCGCATTATAAATGTATTAAGTGTGGGAATGTGTGATAGGTCAGTGCTGTGCTGCATCAAACGGTAACAGTTGTCAAGTAAATATTTTCTCTGTGGCGACAACTCAAGACATGTCATCGAAACGCGAATATAAACAATGAAACTTATAAATACGTAAACATACTGCTGATTGGTTTCAGCAGTCATGCATGATAATGGAAAATTATATTTCAGTGCACAATGCAGTCCAAAGGTCTGAGACTACTAGTAAATATGTTTTTATTTTTGCATTATTTTGTTATTTTTTTACCTTATGATATTGCGCTCTCACGTTAACTTGCCCGGTTTAATAAATTTAGCTGTGTGTATTTGGATCCACTTTGTCACCGTGATATTTTGCGAGGCATGTAAAAATAAATAAATACTGTTAAAATAATAAATGTTTATAAAACAGGTCTCACTAAATACACACACCGAACACATTAGCACTCTCGAGTCCATCGGCATCGGCTCATGCGTCCGAGTTGTTTAGATCCATCACAGTTTGTGTGTACAAATGTGTGAATTATGAGACACGGAGAGAAATTCGGTTTTGATCTCGGCTTTGTATAAATCTTCTGTTTGCATTAGTAGAGCAGAAAAGAGACGCTCTCAGCAAACAAATCGACATCATTTATAAACCATTCCTCCATTTGATCACTCGCTCTCCTTCATCTGCAGATAGCAAACCGAACGTTCCCCCGTCTAACCCGTCGTTCTTAATTAAAAGCGCATTAAAAACAGTCACGTCAGCAGAGGGAATGCATTAAACGTCATTTGGCCAGAGGCGCTCGTAGAGCTGCGTGCTTCCTGCAGGGGTGATATCAAATGAAACCCACGTCTGTCGTTTCACCAGCACTTTCATAGTCTGATGACCAGTATTTACTCAGCACAGATGAGCCCACGGAAGCAAATAGCTTTAGATCTATATCTGCAAGCAGATGCAGCCATTTCGTAAAGTGGAAAATATTTGGTGCTTATTTACTATGAAGTATTGTTTATTTTTTTAGATAATATATTGTACACTATGGGGCGGGGTTTTTCTTTGGCATGGTTTATCCTAGTCCCACCCTATAATGCATGCCTTAAATTAAAAACACCTTGCACTGATGTATCTTAACATATAACAGTGCCATTGTTTTATCTCATGAATTATGTTTTTTGCAAAGTATGTTTGTAAAAACTACTTAAATGTCCTAAGATAACTAAGGCCTAGTCCTGGATTAAAGGCGTGGTGCACGATCTCTGAAAGCCAATGTTGACATTTGAAATCACCTAAACAAACATGCCCCTACCCCATCTGGACCTTCTTTTAATAGACCCGCCACACACATATGAAACCCGGGCAACGATGTTGGTTAGTAGACACACCCCTTACTGCTGATTGGATACAAGTGTGTTTTAGTACTCTGCCCGACTTCCTTTTCCAAAGTGTTTTCAAAAATCGTGCACCCCGCCTTTAATCTAAAACCTGTCCCAATATGGAGAATAGTTTTGGGTTGCCCCCTCCTAATGAACACGTCTGACTTCATATTTTGTAAAGATGTTGCATCTGATCTAACATTGTTTTCCACACTATGAACACTTGGCATGATGCGACAAAACTAGATCGCTCCTGTAACTAATCCATATTAGTATCCATAAATTTAGGCATTTAGCAGATGTGTTTGTCTAAAGAAACTTACACAATAAAGTAAATATGATTTGAACCTGATATGTTTTTGTTTCTAATATGATATCAAGACCACGTTAAAGGGATAGTTCACTGAAAAATGAAAATCACTGAAATCACTGACATAAACATAAAGAAACATAAATAAAAATATTTAGAAAAATGTTACCTAACAGATCTGGGGCACCATTCACTTTCATTGTATTATTCTTTCCTACTATGTTAGTCAATATTGCTACAGATCTGGGGTGCGTTTCCCAAACAACGACGTTACTCGTTGCTGAACGACCATAGTACGATGCATCGTTGGAGAAACGAACTACCTTGTCACGACTGTTTCCCGAAAGCATAGTAACTTTGTCGCACATTGTCGCACATATTTTCAAGATATTTAATTCACGCGCAAGTTCCCTCTTACGTCACTCCTCCCATGGATTCTTCATGGTCTTAAAACTCGTAGGACTGTCACATGCGCAGTTTTCAAATGCAGCTCTTTCATTCTGTTTACAAATTTAAAGACGTAAAATAAAATTGTAATATATTTCGAATGATGGATATAGACTATACTACATTTTTTTTGCTTATTTTGTTCAAAAGCATGATCAATGTAAGTCTACATATGATAATAACAAGGAACGATGCTTCTAATGACAGGTCAAGAGCTGTCGTTCCAACGACACAAGTTAGCGATGCAGTTTGCGAATGTTCGTTTGAATGATGGTTTTAGGAAACACCAAATCGCTGAACGATGTTAGTAACGATGGAACTTTCGATGTTCGTTGGCTAACGATGCTTTTGGGAAACGCACCCCTGCTTGGTTATCAACATTTTTTTTAAATATCTTTCTTTGTGCTGATGGCAAAAGTAAACATTTTTGGTGAACTATCCATTTAAGCTTGCAACATTGTGAGGTCATCTCACTGCAAAAAATGATTTTCAAAAAAAAATTCTTAGTATTTTTGTCTTGTTTTCGGTAAAAATATCAAAAAAATCTTAAATTAAGATGCTTTTTCTTGATGAGCAAAACGACCCAAGAAAATAAGTGTAGTTTTTAGACAAAAAATATCAAATTGAAGCGATTTTGTGCATAAAACAAGCAAAAAAAATCTGCAAATGGGGTAAGCAAAAAAATCTAACATTTTTCTTAAACACTAAATTCAAGAAAAAATTGCTTACCCCATTGGCAGATTTTTTTGCTTGTTTTATGCACAAAATCACTTCAATTTGATATTTTTTGTCTAAAAACTACACTTATTTTCTTGGGTCGTTTTGCTCATCAAGAAAAAGCATCTTAATCTAAGAATTTTTAGATATTTTTACTGAAAACAAGATAAAATACTATGAATTTTTTTTTTTGAAAATCATTTTTTTGCAGTGTATATATATATTGTTTCCCATACTATACCAAAAGTATGGTGTGCAGTGAGCAGTACACAAGTATTGAATTCCAGACAAAGACCAAGTATAATAGTCAAAAGATGATGTAATGGTCAGGTTATTCTTAGCAGCCTGAGACCCCGTGTGTTTTTTTATTTAAGGTGGGGTTGCGGGGTCTCTGGGATTACACAGAATGGTATAAAATATCTAATGACTTTCACAGAGCATCCACAGAGACAGAGGCTCGTCTGTATCTGACTCATGAGTCTTTCTGCATGAGTGTTTTTAACACACCTTCTGACAGTTTCAGATCATGCAGGTCTGTACTGGACCCTTCATGCTTGACATACAAACAGCTATAAAGATGTTTGTGTGTGTGTTTAACTCATAATCGATGTCCGGATGGGGAGAAAGGACTCTCTGTTATGAGCAGGATTGGAAGAAGATTAATATTTAATTGATGGTTATTTTCTTCCCTTGTGAAAATACAATACTCCAATCCGCGCCAGCGCACTTCTATTAGGCAACGACTCAACTCGAAGAGTCTCTGAATAATGAGAAAATAAAGGTTGTATAGGTACTGTACTGTATAGAGAAACCAAACAGAATGATGGAGAGGAAAACTAGTCAGAAACAAGCAGAGAGAGAAAGGCGGGAGGGAAAAATGATGCTGATCATACAAAAAAGTTTCTGTTTCAGGAATTTTCTGAGCAAACACAGCATTCACCTAGAAGACGTTTATTCCAGGAACACTGGTCTGTGTCCGGAAAGTGGAGGATTTTTTCAACTCCAGGTTTCCATCGTGTTTCACGGAAGTCATAGTCTTGGAAACATTTTACTTGCAAACATTGCATTTAGGATCTATGAATATGGATCCTGAATTCTGGTAATTGTAACAACTTTCCATGGAAATTACAGTGGAATATATGGAAATTGTGGTACACGGATGAAGAAAGTCAGATGCAGAAGAAGCTAATGTTTGTATACAGATTGTTTAAATGTACAAATATTTTTCTTTAATTGCTTAGGTTTTCAACTTGGAATATTTCCCAATAATTCCCAAGCTTTGCAACCCTATTAATGATCCAGATTCAGGATCATTAAAAAAATGAAGTTACCATATGGAGCACATTTTATTTTTAACTAACAGATCATGTTAATATTTGCTAGTTTTTAAATGTTGTTTTCAGTGGCGGTCTTTGACTTTTTTCGAGGGTGCTCGATGCGAAGTTCGTCACAACATGTATGTAGCCCGTCATGTGTGTGGTTCGTAATTTCAAAATATGTGTTCTGCACGTCGAGTGAACCTATGTGCATCACCATGGGCGTCGGAAGCAAATGAAAAGTGGGTGGGTCCCCCACGCGGTGTAAAAAAAGCTAAGGTTAGGGATCCCTGCTCTAGTGGAATGGATTTGGACTAACAGCGCTTTGATAAGTGAACAGACAAATGCGCTAAATTAGAGAAAAAGTGGGTGGGTCCATTATCATTGTTCTTAAAAAGTGGGTGGATCCTGTCCCACCCACATATAATGGTTCCGACGCCCATGTGCATCACGTGTCTTATCAAAATAAGTGCCTGCTGCAGACGCGTCGAAAGGGTTTATGATAAAAGAGAAGCTCACCGTTGCCAGATAATCTTATGCGTAATATGTTTACAGTTAAGGAAGTGCCTTGCGTGTATTTTGTGAACGTGCGCATCTCTATTATCATAAACGTTTTTGACGCATGTGCAGCAGGCACATATTTTGAAAACATGAGCTACACACGACACCCCGAACACTTATTTTGAATTTGCGCCCCTCGGATGAGCAGTCACGAGCCGCCACTGGCTGTTTTTATGTTTGGAAGTTGTACCCTAATACAACACTTTTCAAATATTTTTATATCAGAAAGTATTTTATAAAATATTAAAAAGTTTTTTATAAAATATTGAAAAGTTTATTAAATATATAATATAATATAATATAATATAATATAATATAATATAATATAATATAATATAATATAATATAATATAATATAATATAATATATTTTATAATAGCTATACGAGTGAAATTGATCATTTCAGTAAGTGTGTAAAAAAAGAGATAAAGAAATCTGCACTTATTTTCAACCCAGCGTTGGGTCAAAAAGAGATTGTAATTAAATGGGTTGTAAAATGTCCCTTTTTGGCCCAAAAATAACCCAGCGTGTAAAATATTCATCTTAGTTGACCATTGTTACCCATTCCTAGTTTCTATGAGTGTATCTGTTCTTGTTTGTGGTTTAAAGCTCAATTTCATGCACACGCCTGTCTTCGTGTGCCAAAGGTTAAGTCTTTAAGCATATTTTGATATACGTATGAGTAGATGATTTCTGTATGTTAATTTCACACTTGGATGACCACTCAATATGCCTTAACCAAAGGAAGATACTGTCCTTCACCTCCTCCCCTCCCTCTCTGTTTTACTGCTGACAAATGCATATAAGGGAGAGGAAGATAGATTGAGAGCGAGAGAGCAAGCTAGAAAGAAGGAAGGAGAGAGAGAGAGTACAAAGACACAGAGCCAGAGGCATAAGAGAGAGCGGGTCACTAAGCAAATCCCATGATAGGTTCTTAGAGCTCTTTTACTGGTTCTCATGTTGGTACCCTAGAGCTCTGGGTTCTGTCAGTCGCGCACACAACAACTCTACAGCCCGAGGCATGAGCCAACAGGGCATTACCCACAACCCCCTGCTCAGTCTTAACTCGCCATGTATCACTATCATAAAAAGGAATTATTTTCTCAAGCCTCTTTATAATGTAGAGACTGAAAATTGGGTATGACTTAAAATGTGATCTGTTAAATACCTCAACAGATTCTCTTAGAAAGCAATATAAGATTAAATGTAGAGAAGGCAGCGCCTTTTGCTTAACTATACATCAAAGTGACCCTATTCACATTTTTTATACCTATTTCCTGGAGATAAAGAAGTGTGTAATTGTATTATTTTATCATAATCTACTTTATTCATTCACCTATGAAACAACTTTATGGTTGATGTCACCCAGGGTTTAATAGTATTTCATGCATTCTGACTTATTAATACAGTTTAAGAGTTGGTTTCCGCATGCTAAACAATTGCAAAGTGTCAAAAAAGCAGAAATAATAACAAACAACCAGAATAATACAACACAAAATACAACAACTTACAAAACAAACACACACTACAGATATAGACACCATAATAATACTGTGTTTGACCCCCTTTCGCCTTCAGAACTGCCTTAATTCTACGTGGCATTGATTGAACAAAGTGCTGAAAGCATACTTTAGAAATGTTGGCCCATATTGATAGGATAGCATCTTGCAGTTAATGCAGATTTGTGGGATGCACATCCACGGCACGAAACTCCCATTCCACCACATCCCAAAGATGCCCTACTGGGTTGAGATCTGGTGACTGTGGGGGCCATTTTAGTACAGTGAACTCATTGTCATGTTTAAGGAACCAATTTGAAATAATTCGAGCTTTGTGCCAGGGTGCATTATCCTGCTGGAAGTAGCCATTTGAGGATGGGTACATTGTGGTCATAAAGGGATGGACATGGTCAGAAACAATGCTCAGGTAGGGTGTGGCATTTAAATGATGCCAAATTGGCACTAAGGGGCCTAAATTGTGCCAAGAAAACACCCCCCCCACCATTACACCACCACCATCAGCCTGCACAGTGGTAACAAGGCATGATGGGTCCATGTTCTCATTCTGTTTACGCCAAATTCTGACTCTACCATCTTAATGTCTCAGCAGAAATCGAGACTCATCAGACCAGGCAACATTTTTCCAGTCTTCAAATGTCCAATTTTATTGACCTTGTGCAAATTGTAGTCTCTTTTCCTTATTTGTAGTGGTGATGAGTGGCACTCGGTGGGGTCTTCTGCTATTGTAGCCCATTCGCCTCAAGGTTGTGCGTGTTGTGGCTTCACAAATGCTTTGCTGCATACCTCAGTTGTAACGAGTGGTTATTTCAGTCAAAGTTGCTCTTCTATCAGCTTGAATCAGTCGGCCCATTCTCCTCTGACCTCTAGCATCAACAAGGTATTTTCGCCCACAGGACTGCCGCATACTGAAGTTTTTTCCTTTTCACACCATTCTTTGTAAACCCTAGAAATGGTTGTGCGTGAAAATCCCAGTAACTGAGCAGATTGTGAAATACTCAGACCGGCCCACCTGGCACCAACAACCATGCCACGCTCAAAATTGTTTAAATCACCTTTCTATCCCGTTCTGACATTCAGTTTGGAGTTCAGGAGATTGTCTTGACCAGGACCACACTCCTAAATGCATTGAAGCAACTGCCATGTGATTGGTTGATTGGATAATTGCATTAATGAGAAAGTGAAAACGTATTCCTAATAATCCTTCAGGTGAGTGTACAAAACAATATAACAAAATAAAATAAAAATGCTCAACCTGTCCCCCACACCCACAAACCACAGTTGAAATACAAAATTCAGCATGATACATCAGTAAGATCAACATTAGACAGATTTATAACAAAAAAATCCTTGAATCATCAAAATAAAATAAAATAAAATAAAATAAAATAAAATAAAATAAAATAAAATAAAATAAAATAAAATAAAATAAAATAAAATAAAATGAACAATCAAAAACATGAAAAGCTTATTTTAAGATAAGAAAATATCATAAGCCTAAAGCGTTTCAGAGAGGTATTAGATCTCAAAGAAACAGAACACACACCCACACCATATGTGGCAAAATTGATATAAATAAAACAACCAAAAACTCAGTGACACCTCCAGAACTAAAGATCAACTTCTGAGCAATGACATGAGTTTTTCGTTTGATCATTTGTGTTGGACATACTTAAATACTTCATGATGAAAAAATAACATTACGAGGCTGTTTGAGATGAAGCAATAATAAACTTATGCACAAGTTCACACATATATACATATACATATATATACACACAGGGTTCAGTGCCTGGTCGTGCTTATTACAGTAATAAAATCAAGTAAATTAAATTAGACCGTTTCAGAAACCCACACAGTCAAAGTCAACGTGACTTTCATTGCTTTGATAGAGAAGGAGAAGATCTCAGGAGAAATAGCATCAAACCTCCGTATGAGCGCTCATGAAATACGAGAGGAAAGGAGGCAAAAAGCGGAAAGGAATACGAAATCGGAGCATAACAGAACAAACAGGCAATCTGAATAAAAAACAGCAAATGAGAAAAACGTACATGGAGATAGGTGAAAATCAAGAAAATGAGAATGAAATTACAGGATAAAAGCGGTAAATGGGGGTAAATGAAATTAGAGTAGGACAGAGGAGAGATGAACCAGAGAGAGAGAAATCTAAATGCGGACATACATTATGAGATATCAGATTCATCATTAGGGTCGATAAAAAACACTCAGCTACTCATGTTATCTCTTTTTGCCAAGTGTATCATATTTTGAGTCTTTAGTAGATCAGGAAGTGTGAAATTATTAATATTCATATATTGTAGGTTTTCATACATATAAACACATCAGAGTTGTTTTTACATAGATAATCTGGTTCAGGCATCCTCTCTGCCGTCCCTTGAGTGGGTTGTGAAACAGATGTCTATTGCATACTTTGGGTTAAAGTTCATTAGCAATGAGATTGCACCTAAACGCATACAGTATAAACATCTCTGCTACACAACTGGTGCTGATGACACACATTAAAGCAAACATGCAGTCTATTGGGTCTATACGCGCTTATCCAAGGTTTTCAAATTACACAAAAAAAAATGTCACAGGACCATATGCCTTGTAATGCACTATAAAGTCACTTTGGATAAAGGCATCTGACAAATGCAAAAAAGTCAATGCATAAGTGTAAATTGTCTTTATTCTTCTATTCAAAATTTTGCTGATCACTCACTTTTATACGTCAGTTAAACACAAGCTATTAAAACAACTGAGATGAGACATTTAGGAAGGAAAAATCTGATCAATTTGTGGATTCACAGCCATTTTTCCCCCAGAAAATTAATTCTGCATTACATTATGTACAGTACATTACATTACAGTTCAGTAATTATATGTAGTATGATAGTACAATGTAGCCTACTGTGCAAAGGGCCATTGGGGTATAAAATTCATATAAAAACTGTGCATGATGCAAAAATATACTGTAGTTCATATGTTAACTAATGCATTTAATAATGTTAACAAATACAACAAAGTGTTAACAAAAATTAATAATGTATACAGCAGAAATACAATGCAAGAATTACCATGAAGTAAAACGACTTTGTTTTGAAAGTCAATTTAACGTACTATTTTAAGTTTTTGCTTGTGAAAATGTTAAGTTTAAAGTAAATTTTATTAGTTCATTTTTTTAAGTTAAAGTAACATAAAAATATATGTTGATTTGCTACATATTTTTTACAGTGTAGTAGTATGTTATTACTATCATGTATCCTATTTTATTCAACATTTTGCATAAATATGGAAATTCCCAATCACACTTGTATCTGTGTTACATCATACAAACTCGTTCAGACATACACAAAACATGGTGACGTCTACACACTCAAGTGTAGTAGGAATGAAATATCAATAAAGAATGATAATAGTAAGAGACATGGAAAAGAGAGAGAATGTTGGATGAGAAAACAGGACAGAAAACATATAGAGACTCTCTCTCTTTCTCTCTCTCTCTCTCTCTCTCTCTCTCTCTCTCTGATAGATGATGTAATATCCTGTAACTTTTCCGAATCTTGCGGCATGAGAGAATCTCAGACAAGACCTGGTGGCTGTAATGTTTGTTTTACGCAGTGTTCACATTGCTTTAATATTCTAACCATGTTCCTACACTTTAACATCGGTTGTCACTTATGTAAGATAACCATGTTGACACATTTTGCTGTGTGTGTGTGTCTGTGCCACAAAGCCACAGCGTTCATGTCACATTTTGAAAATGGTAGTCACTTATATATATAAATATATATATATATATATATATATATATATATATATATATATATATATATATATATATATATAAATGGACTGAAGTCTCCACAAAAGCAAATCCACAACAAAAGGCTTTCACTTCTGAAATAACTTGCTTATAGGTTTTAGGTTTGGTGTGTATGGTCGACCATTTAAAAAAATAGGCCCAATAATAATACCATAATAATATAGAAAAAAACTGTGTCTTGCTTATGTAGCCCCAGAGCTGGAGAAACTGTTCGCGCGGATCAGCCGGTTACAGATCAGCCGGTTACGAGTTGAGAGATTCTCGAGTCAGAGCAGATTCGCATGTCTCTCGAGTCCGCATTGTTTTCGGCTCTGAGTGAGAATCTCGGGTCAGTTCGCGGCTCGCACGGATCCGCAGGTCTCTCGAGTTTGCAATGTTTCCGGCTCTGAGTGAGAATCTCGGGTCAGTTCTCGCACAGATAAGCTGGTTACGAGTGGATCTGCAGTGCTAGTGAAGTCTCATTAATAATGTTGAAAGAGGTTTGTGTGTGTGGTGGCGCTGTTTATGGTTTTACATTGAATTGTAGTAGGATTCAACTGATCAGGGTTAATGACACTAGAGACTCGCGACTCATGAGTTAATTTAAAGATCCGGGTTAAAGATCCGAGTTAGTCACAACTTGACAAAGCAATGCTCAATATGGCCGCTCTGGCGACGGAAGTCCAGGGAGTCAAAAGAACCAATCTTCAGACAATAGCTTGATTCTGCCTATAATTTACAAGAATATACTCATGAGCATACATGAAGAATTATACCAAAATCATCGCGCTGGGTGGCCACATTTGCAGCATCTCCGAGCAGCTATTATAGCAATAAGACCAAATCTACTTGAGTCAGAGAAGAATCTCTTTCACTCAAAATCACAATAAAACAACACATTTCCAACCTACAATTACATCTGACATCAACTGTACTGTACAGAAACTTGCAGAAATGTTGCTTAAGCTACTGAAAGGCAGGAGTCCCTTTGTTACAATGGTCGTGCTGAGCATTTTCCCTTTCCCTGTTCATAAAAATGGATGACTGCAGTGTCTTGTTAGATAGTCTTTTGTTATACCCATATATGCAACACCTTAAACGGTTCTGAAATCATTTTAAAAAGCTTTACAATGGCATAAAGCTAATTTGAAGAACATGAGATAAGCTCATTTCGCTCCTGATAAGAGACATCATAGTCTATTATAGCAGATATTATGGTATGAGAAAACTGTTCTCAGATCAGTGTACACGCAGATGGCGGAGATTAGTGTCAACCCGGAACAGGTAAACGGTGCCGGTGACATGTCTGTGCTATTGATCATCTGATATCATCTGGGCATCAGTGATTGTTGGAGCGATTAGTGTTGATCAGTTACATTGTGTGTGTGTGTGCGTGTCAGAAGTCATGTGTGTCTTCATGCATAAGTCATGTGTATCGTCACAGATGCGACTCAAGCTGTCACTTGCATAAGAAGCTATTCGGCAGAAGTGTAAAACAGTGTAAATGTTGTGTTTCTGTGGGGAGAGTTCATTCAGAAATGAACCTTTTACTCTTTACCCCAATGTCATTTCAAACCTGAATGATTTTGGTGGAACCGGAAAAGTAATTGTTTTCCTTATTACTGCAGACTATCTTTTGCATATTGAAATTGAACGTACTGTATAGTAGGCCTGTCTAGCTTCACAATAATAAAAGAGTGTCAGAAAAGCAGCCTAGAAGTGGACAGTAGCTTTTGCTTTCTATTCCAAGTCCTCTAAAGGCATAAGAAAGCTTTGTGTGAGGAAGAAATAGACATTAGACAAACAGAAGAGAAAAAGTCATTACTCACTTCTTGACACCCACCTTATCTCTCCTTGGTGAGAGAAATTGCAATGTCTGATTCATGAATGACTGATTTGTACGAGTCAGATATTTTCAATGACTCAGTTGGAAGAACAAATTTACCTTCGGTCGCAAAGCGACATAGGTGAACAAACGATGGCAAAATTGTGAACTATTTCTTTAAAGTCCATTATGAAATAATTTCGTCCGTGCGCGTGAGCCAAAAGCGTTTGTGCTCGTACAGTACGTACGCGCTCGCAGCGGCATGTAATTCGTTATTGATGAATGACTTCGACCTTCTGGACAGCAAAACTGTGTTCCCGAATGTGTTGATGGATGGAGTGATGACGCGACTGTGTGCATCTGATGGATGATAGCACCCTATATCTCCGCATTCGTTTTCTGGTTCGGCTTCATTTCGTCTGTACAACATTCCCTACGGAGCTAAAGAGAGAAAGCAAGGGGGGTAAAACGGAAAGAAAAGTGAAGAAGATTAGCAATGATCCATGAAGATCTCGCAGAGGTGGATGTTGTAGGTGTGTTTTGTTTGACTCAACATAGCAAGCAACCGGGAGATGGCCTATTTATGCGAATGAGTCAAAACAACAAACCTTTAGACGGGGAAGGACTTCACGGCTGTCGCCAGCCCGTAATTATCCATGTGACGATTTGAGTGGGAGATTATAATGAGTGAGGTGCAGATCTTTGACACCTTTCTAGCAACCGAGCTAAAATAAAACCATCTGCCACAGAATGTGCAAGATACCTGTGGAGGTAATTAACATTTTCAGCATTGCAATTAAATATGAATACAGGAAGATACTGTATAAGTTGCAAGTGCACCTACAAAAATGTATTACTGTAAGTGTATTAGCATGTGACCCTATTTGTATGTTTTGGCCATGTATATCCTACACTATGTACAGTAGGTTAGTGTGGGATGTAAACTGTCAGTCTGCTGGACAGTGCAAGTAAAAACCTCTCGACATGTCAAGAGCCTGAGGGAACTTCAGGCATCACTGCCAGAGAAACATTCATATCAACACTCGCCTGGAATATTGTGTCAGCAAATTTTCTACAGTTGACTCTGTCTGAAGTTCTGACAAACAATATTAAACTTTCAGTCCTTTAGACTTCTGAAGGACACCAGCAAAAACAGTTTCTGCATTATCTTTGTTACTTTCTGACCGAAGTTAAAAGACAGCATCCTAAAACATATGCTTCAATATGACTTGTAAACTGAAGTGTTTTGTGTGGGACACATGGGCGTAAATTACAAGTGGGATATGGGGAACATGTCTCCTGTAGTTTTCAGCTCGCCATCACTATTCCAGAGGATATAAAAAATGTAAACCTTAAAGAGCACCTATGGTCCGTTTCACGATTTTACATTTCATTTGGTGTGTATTTGTGTATTAGTACATGTTAACGATATGCAAAAGGTACAAACCCCAAAGTAAACGATGATGCGAGTTATCGTCTCCAACCTAAATTTCTTTTCTTGGACTACAACAAACACACAGATTGTAGGCAACAGTTTACTTCCTGGGCCTGTTGACGTGGACAAGACCGACATTATCATAATTCCTCCCGCTTGGACTTTTAGCCTGTAAGTTAATGTTAGCACTGGATTTTGAGCGAATCTTTCAAACATGGTAAGGCGCGTCACATTTCCAGCTCACGTCAGAGGTATTCAGGCCAATCACATTGCCCTTGAATTTTTTGTCCTCCAGTCCTTTTCTGTGTACTATGGGTTTGTTAGCTGCGATTTCACACCCCAAATGTTCCGCTGCGATGTCCGTGATGCTGAACTCAAGCTCATCAGGCGTTAGTAGATCACCCGCACCTCATCATCTCTTGAGACCCTGAACTAATTTGCGCTGCTCTTAGTACCGTAATTCTGAAAGTGGGGTCCGCCAAACCCCTCAAGTGGTCCGCCAAAAGATGACCTAAACTAGGCAAGTGTTTATACAAAATTATCAGTTATTTAAGTAGATTTTTAATGCACTTGTGAAACTGTGATATCAGTTCTTGCCATTCTGTTTTAATAACGTAAAAATGGATTGGTGGCTAAACCAAAGGTCAAAAGAAAAGATCAAGCATCAACTGAAAGCAACTAAAATCCACAGATCTATTAGTTTTGTAATGTTCTAATTTTTGTTTCATGTGTAAAATCCCTGTAATTTTGGACATTAAGAGGAATATTTACCATAGTTACAACCATAGACTTCATATACCCAACACCTCAGTTTTAAACTAATGGCTCTTTGGAATGACATTAAGTAGAACCTAGGCTGTTACAGTATGTTTAATTGCAGTTTTTTTTCACATGTGCAGTTTGTTGTTCATATTATGTCGCAACTCATTTAACATTTCCTTTTTCAAATGAAATAAAATTCATATAATAATTTCTGAACATAGCATTGCATTTGTTTAAAAAATTCGTTTTTGACTTGAAATGGTTGCATATTAAACTTAAATTTAGCTTATCCTTCCTATTTTATTGTTTTTTTGGGAGCGTGTTAGAGTGGGATTCTTTTAGGTGGTCCTCAGAAAAAAATTGGAAGATAAAGTGGTCCTTGGGCTGAAAAAGTTTGAGAAACACTGTCTTAGTAGATGCATTGGTCATTATGGAAATCAGCTGTTGCGCCTTTTTAGTAAATAACACGCATTACCACTCCCATTAGCGTTTTTTTTTGTAATTGCGCTCTCTCACTAATTTGCACCGCTTAGTAAATCTGTTCCTAAAGCACAAGACGACAAAAAACAGATTTACTTAAGATGTTGCGTATATGTACGCCCATTTCAAGCACATGCCTGGAAACCTGCATCTTACTGCTTCAGCACTTAAATTTTTATGCATTTAATGCATTTTTACGCAAAACTATCTAAAAATGGCGTAATTATCATCATAAACACAGCCTTTGTTTTTTTTAAAGTACAGGGAGGAGAGAGGGGTATGGGAACGGCAAATGACCACGAGCCGGGAATCGAATTCGGGTTGTCGAAAGTGCAAAAGCACCACATGGCGGAGCGCTGCCCACTACACCATCGGCTCCGACACAGTCTTTGTCTTAAGTTGAATGTAAGAGGTTGAGAAATAAAATGTATAATAGCCTATTGGATCCGTGCACTTCCTCTTAAAGTGAAAGTATGCTGTTTCTATTGTTAATCAATCAACTGACAAAGGAAAAATCTATTTTTTGTTTTGCCTGATTACCTTTTGTAACTGCAAAAGGGCTTAATCTTTAGTTAATTTAGGCTACACAGCACAAGACTATGCATGCAGTGTTATTTTACATTTGATTAAGTTTCTACAGACCAAAATAAAAACCATAAAAACACTGTTTAAATGCTTGTTATATTATAAATTTGTGCGCTATTCATGATAATTTGTTCTATTATTTGTTCTATTATTTATAAATTATTTGTTTTCTATTACTGACCATTCGCTTGTCTTTAAAGGGGCCATGGCATGAAAATCTGAATTTTTCCATATTTAAGTGCTATAATTGGGTGCTTCTATCAACTTAGCGAATGTGAAAAAAATCAACCCAGTAACTAAGTTTTGGTAAACCATTCTCTGCAAGCATGCATGTGAAAAATTTGGTCATTGAAATTTGGCTCCCCTTGTGATGTCAGAAGGGAATAATACCACCTCTTAATCTGCACTATCCAACAACGGCACTGCCATTTAGTGAAGGGATTAGTGATGGGATTTATGGCTCTTTGAGGGGATCCGGATCTTGGCGATCCGTTCCTTTCAAAGAGTCGTTCAAAAGAACGGCTCTTTTGGCTCTTTAAAATATTTAGTCAGTTTTAAGAAGCCAGCTTAGGGGCATCTCAGTTTATCCTGGAAATAATCACTAGGAGGAATGATGAGGTGAGATTTGTAGTCTAATAATTAAGTTCAGATATCACACACCAATATCTGAGTTTAAATTATTCTGAAATATTGATTTTAACCTCATTTGTCATGTGTGGACTATATTTTATAGGGTTGCACAAAATCCCTCGGCTTAGACAGTGACATCACTGTTTTGGATTTACCTTTAGTACAAAATGTGTGTATGTGTAAAGCTACGTTGACTTATGTTATTCATACAATACCTACTCACAAATAAACATAAAAAAAAAATCCGGCTGCAATAAATTTCTGTGCAAAACTTACAAATTAGAATAAATAAAATGGAAATAAATGTCTACATACAGTCCACTATTAATACTATTATTACGGTAAACTTTGCAAATAGGACATCTGGGGCACACCGTTTTTTTCCCCACTGGAGTTCTCACGTGAACGATGCGTGCACAACTATCATCATGTGCACCCCTCCCCCTATAACTGTTCTGTCTCGCGGAGGAGCTAATTTGTGTGAAACACGCATAGGAAAAAAGAACGACAGAAAGAACGGCTCCCCTCCAGCCGCGACTCGGCTCCCATCGTTCATGTTAATGAGCCGTTCAAAAGAATCGGTTCGTTCGCGAACGTCACAACTCTAGAAGGGATCAGCTCATTTGCATTTAAAAGGACACACACAAAAACAGCAAATTTTTGCTCACACCTATACAAAGTGGCAAATTTAACATTTATCCATATGATATTGAGCTAAAACTTCACATACGTATATATTGGGACACCAAAGATTTAAAAAATCCAATCAGTTATTTTAATAGCAGATGCTAATTACATGTGATCATCACAGGTCTCTCTCTCTCTCTCTCTCTCTCTCTCTCTCTCTCTCTCTCTCTCTCTCTCTCTATTTGAGTACCCACTTAAGTCATTCTTTATTATTACAGTCTCTGTCCTTAAGCAAAACTTGCACACAATCTCTCTTACTATCACATACACTCAAAGTGTGTAACGCTTTCTCGGTCACAGTATTTTTCCGGCCGAAAAATGCTGATAGAGAAAGAGAGAGGGAGAGACACCTTGCGCTTTGACACCCAGCTCCCCCTCCATTTTATCAAATCCAATATATTTACAATCTATCTATTTGTTAACCTTTTTATAGACCTGAAGTACTTTGGAATATGATTGTGTGTTTTTATGTTGCTCAGTTGGCAGGCCGTTGCGTTAGCACTAAAAGGATCATGAGTTTCATTCCAAGGGAACACACATACGGATAATAACGGAAAATAAATTGAATGCACTGCAAGTCCCTTTGGATGGAAATGTGTAAATGTGATATGTGAAGCTACATAAAATACTGTGGTGACACCGTGGTACAGCATATCTGAGGGCAAAAACATGGTACTCTGATAAATAAAATGATATTGAATGCCATATTTAAGCCTTTTACTGGCATTTAAATATTACTTTAAGACACTGAGAATATCATGGTATTATCATGGTACATTTTCAAAAAACTATGCTAATGCCATGGAACCTTTTTGTAAGTGATACAAGTGCCACAATCATGTAATCAAAATACATGATATGTAATATTCGAGCGACTGATGGCGCTTTTTCATTGCATAGTACCCCACAGTTTGGTTTAGTTTGGGTCGGGTCAGCTTATTTTTGGGGCTTTTCCACTGGGTGCAGTACATAGTACCCGATACTTTTTTCGTACCACCTTGGTTGGGGTTCCAAGCGACCCGAGTTGATACCAAATGTGATGCGAAAACACAGTAGATCACTGATTGGTCTGAGAGAATCGTCACTACCAGCGTCATTGCTATAATGTAAAAGATTAGCTTTACCTTCATGCTAGCTTGCGCTGTCCCATGCAAACATGTTGTCATCTTTGCTTTGCTATAAGTTCCCAAACTTCCTTTTAGAGATGAAAAACATCCACAGGTTGAGAAACAGGGACACCAGAACAGTGCCGAACATGTCAGCATTATATGCTTAAATGCAACTTAAATGAGGCTCAGCGGAACGCCGTCGACTGACACCACGGGTGTTTGAACAGAAACTGTCATGTGAAACAGAGCGGTAGTGATAAACGCGAATGTAGTTGTGCAAACATATTTGTGGTGGCCAATTTTAATTATGTGGGGGACTGAGAAATAAATAAATGTATGGGAATGTACAACGATGCTTTCAATTGTATGATGTCACAGCAGTTGGCAGCGCAAATATAACAACACGCCTCTAATCCCTCCCACTGCAAAGTGATACTAAACTCGATGGAAAAACTAACCGAGCCAAAGTGAGGTGAGCTGACCCGACCTGACCCAAACCGTGGTGTACTATAGTCCAGAAAATACAGTTCAGTCAGGACCACTTAAGAATACAAATTAATTTACTATCTGAATTTGGTAAAAGGCTGAGGAATCAAAGGGCTCGGCTGTCATACTACACAGTTAAGATGTATCCTTTGGCATGTATCCCCTAGCCTGTCAGTAACCAACATTTTAGTATGCTACACGTGAAAAATAAATAAAAGGGGTGCGATGGTTGTGAAAACTGAGATATTGGAGGTGAAGGGGAGGTGGTGGGTGAAAATGTCTGTGCGACAGACTGCAGAGCATCTGATGGACTGGGCTTAAATACTGTTGATTAAAGTAGGTGGAGTGATTGATCAGCAGAGCGTCAGCTGGTGTAGTTAGCGATCAGAGGTCTGCCTGAACTACGCTTGAATTCCATTCGGTCACTCAAGCTCTATTAGTCAAAACTAAAATTCAAGAAATTAGGTTTTAGACTGATTTTTCTGCAAAATCTTACCTGGCAGCTCAACTTGTTGAACACTTGTTGATTCTGTAATTTCTCAATACCTGAATAATAACTGATAACTGATCAATAATAACAGCCAAAAAAGTTGCGTTAAAATATGTATCTATGATTAATGTATCTACTTAACTGTGCATCGTGCCTTAAAACAAGAGTTTTCAAACTGGTGTTGGGGGACCCCAAGGGTGCCTTCAAGAGGTTCTAGGGGTCCTCAGAAAATTTTAGGGGAATAAAGGCAGAAAACATTGTAAAGTTAATTTATTAGTTATTTAACTTTTATTCATTGCTACATACATTTCAGAATAATTTATATCTGCTTTGTATCTTTCTTCATTTTTATTATTAGAGTCCCCTTTATCTTACCGAATTCCATGTGAAGTTGCTGCAGTACAAATAATTTTGAATACAAAATGTTTGTCTTCGGGTTTAAACATCCAGCTTAATTGTAAGTGTAGCCAATTATAATTCTGTTATACTTAAACATCTATGTTAATCTATGTAAATATATATTAAAGTAAGGGGGTCCATCACAAAAGGTTCATCATATTTGGGGGTCCTCGGCACCGTAAAGTTTGAAAACCTTTATCAACCGTCTTTTTTCAGCTTACTGCTTTAGTGTCAAGATGAAATGATCTTTCTGTCCTATTGATTAAATAGTCGCTGTATTTGTTTTGGGTCATGTACAGTTTAATATCCTCTTAGAATAATAAAGGGGGTTAAAACAAAATGACATCCAATGGGTTACATATAAAAAGTACAGTATGAACTTGTGGTTTAAATATTTATATTTTGTGTAAACATATCTATCTCTCTTTTAATAACTCCTCAATCTTAACTATATTCAGTCACACACAGAAAGTGCATTTACGCAAAGATGACTGAAGGCCATTTGTATGTGTAGCAGATAAGTTCCTACTCTTATTTCCTGGTTACTGCAAAATGTGGAGATGTGAAATCATTGCACTTTTCTTCCAGTTTGGTTCAGCTGTTCAGTTAAAAATGTCAAATCTTTGAAACCACTTGTATATTCACAGGGTGGACCAGCTGTCCATCTGGATGGACGAGTGCCTTAGTCTGTATTTAACTCGCCCCTGGTTTGGCTCTGCGCGTGTGTAACCACATAACACAGATTCAGGGTCAGGCAGTGCTGGTTTGAATTTCCTGATTATAGCTTCTGAAATAAAATCAGCACTCAATGTACACATTTCAATGTACAACCAGAGAAGGAAAAACACATACTGTTTATCTCATATGACTTCATCTCCATCTCCATCTCCACCCAGAGGTTGCATTTGCTCTGACACTACTCTTCCATTGCTCAAGGGACTAAATAGAGTACTCGGTTATGTTTCATTAAGCATCAATAACTTTCTCCTAAACTTCTTTTGAAAGGTTAAACGCTGATATAAATGAGACCACCATTGTTGACATACAGTACAGTTACATTGGAGTTATGGCAAAGGACAGCACAGTCTATGCATTTTACTCATAAATTATTAAATAATATAAACATATTCACACCAACATAATAACACAAAACATTACTATAGTAATGATAAATTCAGTGATAAATGGGTCAATGACGTAATGTTATTATTTTGTGTCCAGATGGTTCAATTAAATGTAAAAGGGTTAAAATTTCAAAATAAATTTGCAGATTACTTGCATACATTCTCTTTTTGGAAGACTAAGTCTAAAATTTCTGGTTTTATTTCATTTGAAAGAATATTTGGAGGATAATTGCAAAAATGTCAATGTGGTGTAACCGGTCTGTGTCATTTGGTGTAACTAGTATTTTCTTTTTTGAATATATAAACATATTCTTAAAAAATGTGGAATAAAATATAATCATCTAGTTTAGTGTAATATGATTTTTAAAATAAATTTTTACATCATTTGTCAAAGATTATTTAGAAAACAGAGCCGGATATGTCAGGACAAATATTACAAAACCGCATTAAAATTTACATTTAGAAATAACTAATAAAATTATATTTAATTTTTTTTTGATGATTATGCTTATAAAGGTGGATAAAATATTTAATATTTCTCATTCTTTGGTGCAATTGGTGGTTACACCATGTGACATTTTCAGGTCCATTCAGTCTTAACTTTCATAAAAATGGTGCAAATGTAATTTGTTTGTTGCATAAAATTAACATAAATACAATATGTGCATTGAAATAAACCAGATGCGTGCTTTTAAAATTAGTTTTTTAAAAATATTTTTGAATTTCTCATCTTGCCAAACTGTTTTTGTCACTGACCCAAATCCCTCAATCATAACTGCCATCAAACTTGGTGGTGCCCTGTCTGTGAAATCCAGACTCAATTGTCATAATTTAATTATGAGATTAGGAGCATCAAAGTTTGATTTCAGTCATTAATTTCACATTGATTTAATCTTTGTCAAGACCGCACTCAATTAATATAAAATATATCAAGGTTATATTTTTACAGAATGTTCTTTAAATGGTATAGGATGATTTTACGTATAATAAAATGACAAAAAAATTACTTTAGCATTCGGGTCACATTTCTCTCATTTGCTGGGGCTCAACAGCATATGTCTCCAGTGCATTTGAAACATTTCTTAAGATTCTTTCTCTTCCAGAGTAGAAAGAAAGAAAGTTTTGGAGCGACGTGACAATGTGAACGATTACTGTATTTCCACTGATTCTCTAAGCAAAAGTCTCCTTTGGCTCTTCATTAAATCTCATTGCTGTCTAGGAAAAGCAATTGAATTGGAAAAGAGATTTGTGATATTTCTTTCCTACGGGCAGGTCATTCGTCTCCGGCTGAATCGTTATGAGAAATAATGCTTAGACTGTGTTGTGTCGATGTTTATACGTGCATGCATCAGTGCCACGGACAGGAACGACTTCCGGGCAGATTGGAAGAGCCTGAGACGGAAATCAAGAGAACGTCCCCGACCCAGTTCAGGAAGGAGAAGTGCTCACGCTTCACTTTCTCTAGTATGCCCTACGGACATAGACAAAGGCTGAACTGGGCCGCTACTTTGTGAAGGCATTCCTGCGACCCTAACTTTTCTGTGCCACCGCTCAACTATGTTAAAGGACACGCTGACTGCGCTTCATCTGAAGAGCTGCATTAACAAAGAATTACTGCCCTCATTCCACCTGATACTGTATTTATACATGAAAGAGAGAGAGAGAAAGTTAAAAGTAGAGAGGGAAAGATTTTTATATATAGACAGTTTCAGCAGTTACAACATAAAGAAACGCTTTTGTGAAATAAACCTACCTACAGCCAGCCACCAGGGGGCGATCAAAGAGCCAGCGGCTTCACTTTTCAAAATGTATGAGGCACACCCGTAGCTACAGCATATCAAAAACTACACTGAGCTAACATTACAGTGTAAAATGAAAGGATACAATGTTAACTACAGATTAGCTGCCAAAACAACCTTCACATAGCGGTGATCCATGATCGCCGTCTCCCCTCGTCTTTAGGAAACCAAAACATTTGTTATTTTCGATGAGGTATTTGTTCTAAAGTTCAGTTTAGCCAGACCATTAAACAAAGAGAGACCAAAACTTTAGTTAACTCTTTCCCCACCATTGATGAGTTATCTCGTAAATTAAGAGAAAACATTTGCATAAAAAACGTGTTCCTGATGAGGTTTTATGTTAATCTGTAATACCGCGATTGTTACCCAATTTAAAAATTACTAATTTTAAACTTTGTGTATGTTTTTATTATCATTCTGAATCTGATCTCTAACAAAATTCCTTCTCAAAAATTCAATTATTTCAGCTTTTTGCTAAAAATATATTTTTAAAGAAAAAAAAACCTATTTAAGAGTTTATAAGCAGAGAAAAAATATAGATAGGATGAAACATCCCCCCCATTTGTTAGTTTGTTTATTGTTTGTTTGAAAGCAGAGGGTCTGTCCTTCATTTGATACCTTTGTATGTTTATATATTTTTAGAATAATTTTTTTCTGGAAGGCATTTTGTGAAACTTTTGTGAAAATGACAAAAAATGCTGGCGGGCAACTTTGCAAAAAAAGGGTGGCGGCAAATTAATTAAGTAACCCACTGCAAACTACATTCGGAAGTGACAAGTGAATCCCCTAAAGGTTCGTTTCATGTCTGTATGGAACAAGACTCATTCTCGAAAATGTGATAATTGACACAGAGATAACCATAGCAACGTTCTGCCCTCTCGCGTGCTCATCACTCACAGCTTTGACCAAAATAATTAAACAGCGTTATGTTTTGCAATAAACCTCTGTCTTGGCGTTGTGTATTGCACGCATTTCTAAGGCTGCTCTACAGCGTGCTATCTTGCAGTGTTGCCAGGTCCTCGTCTTTTTGTACATAAATACCGTTTTGGTGCTTAACTGTGGCTTTTGGCTCGTGAAGTGATCAAGTTTTTGGTATTATTAAAGTGTGAATATGCCTGTACAAATATTCTGATCTTTGAGATAAAGCCTTTGGATTTATTTCGGATTATTATTAGATTTTTCTCAGTTTTTTTTCGTGCAAGAACTGGCAACACTAGTCAGCAAACGCTCACGCCTCCGTCATTATCTGCACCGCACATACAGAACACTTCTTTTTCCCCTTCTAGGCATTTATTTTTTCAGAAGAGAGACCTGTACTGTTTATGATGCACATTTAAACACTTTATTAACTGCTAGTTGTTCAGTTGGGTTATGTACACACTATGCAGAGTTTCTGTAAATGCGGTTGTAACTACCTGCATTTTACGGGAGTTAATTAGGTTGTAGAATGCGGTTGTCAGTTCCGTAAATTACTAAACCATGTGTGTAAAGAACAGGATTAAGCATTAAAAGGTGAAGTGACAACCAAATTAAAAATTGGAATACACTAATCCTTAAAAAATCCAAATAGGAATTTCTTATAGTTTTAATAGATATCTACAAATCTATCCATTCATTCAACTCTCATCTATCCATCCTTCTATTATGGTGTTTGCGCGTGCAAATGTGACAGATAGCGTTTGTGTGTGTGTTGTGCCCCGGAATGTCCCAGGACTTTTGGGTTTCTATGGCAACCACAAGGAATTGGAGATGTGATACCACTTGTCGAATAGCCCAACCGGATACAAAGAAGAAGGGATGAGGGAGAAAAGTATGAAAGTATGTGAGATAGTACTGTCACTTTCAAGAAAGAACAAGCTGGAAAGTCAAGCTCAAACTATACTTTTAGAGAGAGAGAGAGAGAGAGAGAGAAAGAGAGAGAGAGAGAGAGAGAGAGAGAGAGAGAGAGAAAGAGAGAGAGAGAGAGAGAGAGAGAAAGAGAGAGAGTTTAGAATCTCTACGATGAAGTCAAGAGACTTTGACGCTGACAGAATACGATGGAAAGAGAGAGAAGGAGGGGGGCCTGGAAAGCATGAAGAGAATAAACAGAATATGAAATGTGAAAGTGAGGAGAAAAAGAGATGAGCGCAGAGACGATATCAAAGTGGCTGTGGTGTAAAGTGCAGGACTTTATTGGTTGGATAAGAGAGGGATATAAAGCAAGAACAGCATTTTTTAGAAATCTGATGTTGAAAATTTATGAAGTAGTTCACCACCAAATGAACAGTCTGTCATCATTTACTGTACTCACCCCACAGTGTTATTATAGCTACTGGATAAATATACTGAAAAAAACATCTGCCAAAGACAAATATATTATGCATTTGATCTAAAATGAAATACATACATATTTTATTTTAGACCAATATGATTCTTTTTGGTGTCACTTTTCTGAACTGATATTATAGCGGTCAAAAGAATTTCAAGATTTTTCATTTTTTATAACTCTTCGGAGCAGGTTATAAATTTCACCTGCTGCTGCGACAGACCTCTAAACCTCTCACATCTAACAAATCACACACATCACTCATCCACGTACAGGGCTTGAGGACACAGTGTCTGTTGACTGCTGATATTATGACCCTGAAGTGTTAAAACACTTTCTTCTAGGCCTCTAAGCTTAATCTAAGTAGACAACTAAGTAAATATATTTGTAGGATGAATCTCTCAAGAAGTGTAAACACTGACTGTGGAACAACATCGCTCTGTTAGTTTGGGCATCTTGACTATATGTTACCATTACCAATGGTAAGACATTCAGATGTCGTTGCTTGGCAATAGTAGTGACCCAGAAATTATCTGATTAATAATTTATGCTTTTTTCCTTCATGAATGTTTGTAACCGTACAATCAGTCCTTTATCATCATGAAAATCTACATTAACAACAATAGATTTTTTTATACACCCACTTAAAGTTTATGTAAAAATGATAATTAAGCCATTTGTCAATTTTGTCACCAGCAAAACGGCGGTGTTATTCAGCTGAATAAGCACATAACATTGCTGTAGGGTTTTAGAGGGCTTTTAAAATGCATTCGTCATGAACAATTTATTTGGTATTTTATGGTTATTTCTGGAGCTTGAGACTCTTTCCCCACCAGCATTTTTTTTTTAAGTTGCCAGCAGCGCCAGCATTTTGGGCAAAAAGCTGAGATAATTCCATTTTTGTGAAGGGATCTGGTGTGCGTTTCCCAAACAACGACGTAACTAGTTGCTGAACGACCATAGTACGATGCATCGTTGGAGAAACAAACTACCTTGTCACGACTGTTTCCCGAAAGCATAGTAACTTTGTCGCACATTCGTCATTTGAACGATGTTGGTTTAACAACATAGTTGATGATGTCACTTGGGAGGTGAATTACTAATTAATCTGTACAAATTGATTTAATGTCAGATTATTGCTGTAAATAACATCTATTGCATCGGAAGATGATTTTGTTATCGTGATTTAGTTATATATTGTTTATTTCAAGACATTTAATTCACGCGCAAGTTCCCGTTTACGTCACTCCTCCCAGGGATTCCCCAGGGTCTTAAAGCTCGTAGTTCTGCGCACATGTGCAGTTTTCAAATGCAGCGCTTTTTATTCTGTTTACAAATTTAAAGACGTCAAATAAAATTGTAATATATTTTGAATGATGGATATAGACTGTACTACATGTTTTTTGCTTATTTTGTTCAAAAGCATGATCAATGTAAGTCTACATATGATAATAACAAGGAACGATGCTTCTAATGACAGGTCAAGAGCTGTCGTTCCAACCACACAAGTTAGCGATGCAGTTTGAGAATGTTCGTTTGAACGATGGTTTCGGGAAACACCAATACGATGCTTTTGGGAAACGCACCCCAGATTCAGAGCGATCCTCAAAACATACCCGGACATACAGTGTTTGCCTTAGGGCGATACTTCCGGGTTTTATAAGTTGCGGAAGAGATGGATAATAGCAGTATTATGGATTTCCGGAAATACTCGTCATTGGCAGGGAAGTGTTTTCTTTTAATTGAATATTTGTGTCTAAAAAAATCCTCCACTGTTTGTTCCGCATACGGCAAAAAAAAAAAAAAACTAATTTCTGTCCAGAAATATATTTTAAAAATGTGCAAAATATATAAAGTAGAATGTTATGCTTAATTGAATATATTTTTGAATTATGAAATATATTTAGTTTTAACTTTTATATATCAACCAATACTTCAAAAACGCATTTAAGGGCAAACAAATACATTTTTTAATTTTATTTCCCATATGGCAAAATAGTATTCTTTGCCAAAATATATTTAAAATATATGCAAGTTAATTTTATAAAGTATAGTTAAAGTTGAAAATATATTTCAATTTAATATTTTTAAAACGGTTATGTTTACAGGTTCGTAACATAAACAAAGAAGATATAGTAGGCTAGATTTTTTTTATGCTTTAAAATGTATTTTTTAGAATATATTTCAAAATATACAAAAAATGGCCAAAAAATATATTAGGGAAAATACATTTTGTAAACATATCCCAAAATATATTTTAGCACATATATATTTTTTGGCCTTTTTTGTATATTTTGAAATATTTGTAGCCTCTTATAGAACGGCTAAAATTCCACAAGGGGACATATTTGTTCCTCAGATGTTGCACAATAAACGTGACACTTTAATATTTCATTATAAATCGTGAATGAAAAGTCAGAGTCGAACGAATGTCCAGGAGTGAACTAATTGTTTACAGTATTTATATCTTAATTCGGTCAGAAAGTCAAGATTGTGAGGCGAACAAATCGTTTTGGAGTAAAAGGCTTGAATATTCCATTTCCATGGACTTTTGGGGATTTATGAACAATATGTTTTGGACATTTTCACCGAAGCGGATAAAGGGAAGATTTCGAAGGTAAGTAAATATGCTATATCGGCACTGCCCGGTTCAGGTAACTAACAAATAGATTACAGCTTTATGACTGCTATAAATCATATTATGCTTTGTGTGTGCACTTAATGGAATCCTGAGAATCTAAGCTTTCAAACAATGTGCCGCATGACCGTATATTATGAAGATTTAATGCTTCAAAGTTACAATGACGTTTATGCAGCCTCATGTGCATTATCATGTTAAAATATATTATAAATATATATATTTTTGCTGTATGGGCTGTAACAAGACTCGAGTAAATAATTTTCACTTTGTAGGTAGTGGTGTCACCAACAAGAGAGTGAGTCAATTATGACAGATTTTTTTTATTTTTGGGTGAACTATCCCTTTAATGTATAGCTTCTAGTCCCGCAAATAAATATGAAACAGGACATACGTTTAACACCCAGTAAGTAGGTACTACATTTTATTCAGTACATAGTGATTTTGGACACAGGGTCTGTGTCATATCAGCACATACTGTGGACATACTGACTTTCTCTCCGCCTATCTTATTTCTATCAGCAGGCCTTTTCTGAAAAGGCTCCATGACCAGATTTTAATCGCCATTTGTGTGACAGAGTGGAAAAATCATCCTGTCGGAGAAAACACAAGCAGACTTTTTCTTCCGTACTAACACACATACATAAGCAAATGCAACACATAATCCACTTCCCATTATTTGTTTCTCATTCCTCGGTTCTTTCCCTTTTATCTTAGTCCATTCTGTTTTCTTCACTTTATTCCTCTTCTTTCCCCTTATCCTCTCTTGAGCCATGACATCTGTAGTGAAGAGCGGCATTGATTGTTTGGTTATGAGCAGCAGCTCTCGTCTCAAGAGGGAGCGGAGGGCTCGGAAGCATCATGGCAACCGCTGCGGCACTCCTGACATCAAAATGTCACTCCTGCACTCGTGAAGTTTGCCAGCTCCTGTAACTTTTAATTATTTCCAGATTGTGCATGTCGGCGGGTGTGGCACATGCAAGCCTGACAAGAGAACAAGAGGGAACGGAAAAGTTTTTCCCAGGAGGCACTGCTCTGAAAAGATCGAGGAGATGTAGGAAACTCACTTCACACTTCTAACCCTGTCTAACCCTGTGTGTCATAAATTAAAAATAGCCGTGTTTTGCACTCTGAGAGAAAAGTAAAACAGACTTCAAGTGGGCTAATAAAACACCCAGCTGTTCATCACTTACAATAGATGTCTTTGTTCACCTCTATCTGTTGCCCTCGTTAAAAATAAAGACGGGATTTTTAAGCCCCTCCAATCGTTTCCACACGTGCTGTGCGGAGTTGACAAAATAAACCATCTGTGATTACTGGTACTGATAAAACATGTGACCTCAAAAAACTACTGGTGAAGCTGGCGATTGTTTTAAACATCTGACCGCAATGCGTTTTTCTCCTTTCGTCGGTTTTTCTTCTGTAATGTCACTTTGCTCCAAATGAAACAGTAAAATTGAATATTACAGGTAATTTTATCCATTACAAATTGATTGGAATGAAAAAGTGGGCACTGTGGAGCCCGACCGGAACGCAAGAAAAAACAATGACTGAATAGTTTTGGCCATAAACTAACATATCCCCTCACGACCCAATGATGTAAGCTGAAAAGTCATTTCGAAAGAAGTGCAACTTGAATATAAAATTTGTAGGCAATAAAATTCAGGCTAAAGTCTGATAATCTAATGATGAGATTTGGTGCATTAAAGTTTGATTTCACTTTATTTGACATGACCTTATACTCAGTCATTATCAAGACATTATTTAATGTTTATTATGTAGGATGATTTTATAAAAAACGAAACCGTAAATCCCATAGGCACGGTCCCAAATATCCATTATTTACATTTAACTTCATGTAGACCTTATGTCTTCAAAGCGTCAACTTTTTGATTTAAAGATGTCTGTTTCACATTCTCTGTGTTAACACAAACCGCAATCTGTAATTTACCAAATTGATGTGACGCCTTCATCAGGAAGAAATGAGGTTGAAAAGGTCTTTGTTTGCACAGGACTGTTAAATGTTAGACGTTTCTTCAGTGATTCTGGCAGCAGTGGTGCTTCTGTTGAAAAAGAGAAAAAAAATACAGAATTGTGTCCGTGATGACCAATGAAATCTCTCGGATGCTTGCTGCCAGTCGTGATGTCATAAGGACTTTTGCAGGCCTGTCTCTGTTTAGTTTGCTTTGGCTTTCAATTTTTTTACGTTTGCCTGTGTTTAATTCTTCAATTAGCTCGTAATGATGGTTTGTGTTGTTCTTGTTAAAGTGCTTCGGGGGATTTTATGAGCTGTTTCATTTCCGAGGGTGCGTTCTGGGTTGCGTGGATTCGGACACGGTGCTGTTGAGTGGTATAAGGCAGGTTAGTTTGGCTATGGCATGCTGATAAAGCGTTCGCTGAACTGTGATTGGTCACCTTACATGTCGCTCATTTCTGAGTTGGCGAGTTTAAGCCAGAAAAAGTACAGTTGTATATATTGCCTCACTTTACACTTGTATGTAAGTGCACTGTAAAAATCCTTTGCTGCCTTAAATTTTTTTGTTAAATCAACTCAGATTTACAAGTCATGTCAACAGAGATGAGTTGTCACAACTTATATAATATAGTTGAGAAAAGTCAACTTAATTTTATAAGTTATAACAACTCACCTGTAGTTATAACAACTCATCTCTAGTCAAGATAAATAATAGTAAGTTGAAATGACTTGTAAATCCGAGTCGATTCAACAAAAAATTTTAAGGCAGCAAAGGATTTTTTAAAGTGTGTATACTACTATAAAAACAAAAAAAAACACACTTTTCGTTTAAGTTTTTATTTCTGTTCTGCCTTCATGCTTTTATAGCACAGCTTTTTGGAGTGATTTACTAGACAAGGATTAGCTTAAACCAGGACTAGACCTTAGTTTAATTATGAAATATAACTAGTTTTAACAAACATGCCTTACTAAAAACATTACTTGTGTGAATTTTGAGGCAAAACAAAAGGCACTGATGTATTTTAAGATAATGTCGTTTTCAGTTTGGACAGCTCTTACATTTATTTTAATCTAGGACTAGTTTAATCTCTGTCCGGGAAACCGCCCCTTAGTGACACAAAGTTTGTAACCCATAACCATGGCAAAAAAAAAAAAAAAAATATATATATATATATATAAATTCTTTGGCCAAAAATATTTTTAAAATATATGCTAAATACATTTTGTAGAAAGTTAAGCTTAATTAAATATGTTTTTGAATTTGAAAATATATTTAGGTTTAAACCTTTATATATTAACATATATTTTAAATAGGGCTGGGCATAGATTAATCTAGATTAACCTCATACAAAATAAAAGTAATTTTTTTGCATAATATATACGTTTGTGATGTGTGTAAATATTATGTATATTTAAACACACACACATACATATAAATAAATTTAAGAAATGTTTAATTTAAATATAGTTTTTTTATTTATATGTAATTTAGAATATATAAAAATATAAATAAATATATATAAACATGTAAATGTTTCTTAAATGCATACATGAATGTGTGTGTATTTATATATACATAATAATTACATACAGCACAAACTCATATGTTATGCAAAAAATTACTTTTATTTTGTATGAGATTAATCTAGATTAATCTATGCCCAGCTTACAACCCAAACAGCAAAATGTATATTTTTAACCAAAATATAAAATATTTTGAAATATTTGTTTTACATGTATAAAGTATATTCAATGCATAAAGAATAAGCATAAAAATGCGCCTAAGTATTAAATGTATAAGTATATATAAAATATAAAATTATAAGTATATTTTGCAGTGGAAATATATTTAATTTTAATGTTTTGATTTAAATTCTGTTATGTTTACAAGTTTCTTCCAATGCCACATGAATATAAATGTGTTAAAATATATTTATTTTTAAAATACATTTAAAAATATACAAGAAATGTCCAACAATATATTTTTGTTAACATATTTCAAAAGATATTTCAGTACATATATTTTTTTATATTTTGAAATTATATTTGAAAATATATTTTTTTGCCGTCTGGTAAGTGTGTGTCCTTTCCCACCTTCCCACTCCACCTGCTGACTTCTCAATATAGAAACGCTCTTCACCAGCTGTGCCATATTATCCGACATTAAAACCTCCGTTTGCTGCTCATTTCAATAAGAGCGCTTTATAATGAGGAAACATTGATTCTCTCTGGTCCGAGTGAGGACATAATGAAATAAGAGAGAGAGAAGAGGGCTAATGGCTGATGAATGTGCCGCCTCATCGAAGCTGACGTGTTGAAAACGCACAAGCACCCCCGCCAACCAATCTGGGCTCATTAGTGGCGACACAAACAACTTCATGCTGTTTTCCTACAGGTCAGTCGCAAATTAACGATGACACAGTACTGCGCACTCTTGCCATCTATGGGTCAACGATGATTTTAACAACAGCACTCAGCTCATCAGAAGGTTTGTGATGAATTTAACTGCAAGAAACTGAAGCTCTTCTGCAGTTGGTATAAAATACTGATGTACTGTTGGACTGAATCTCACAAGAATATACAAAACATGTCATATTTTACCTCAAAAGAAAAAGAAAGAAAAAACTATTATGCCTTGAAATATTGTATAATCATATCAACCAAGGACAAATTCGTATTATTGTAATGCTGCGTACACACCAAGCACGAAGCATTGGGTTCCTCATTCTTTATACAATTAAACTTCGTGTCATGCAAATTTTCGTGTTGAGTTAAACTTGCGCAAAGACACGTTTGAGCCGAATAGCGCATGTTTTCACAGCAATCACACCACCGCTCACCTCATTCGCATCCCCACACATACCTGTACCAGGTATAACAGACTTCCTTGACTGTACATTTCAGCAAATCTGGAAGTGTAATAAATGCATACATTACCACCCAGGAGGCAATAGCTGTCATTTTACCATATAGACCCGATATAGTCCGGTAATGAGTAACCCCCTTTTAGCCAAAATTGATTATATATAATTTTTGTCAAAATAACTTGTGAGATGTCTTAGCCGTCTGTTACATTTTCTTTGACAGCCTAAATTTTGCCATGTTTTTGCCTAGATGCAGACATCTGGGCTTTGTTTGGACAGCTATTGAACGTCTTTTTAACACAAAATTCCTTGCTATGTATTGCCACGTTGTACAGATTGAGCTTTAGAAAAATAATAATAAAAAAATACAAAAACTGATCTTTAGCATCCTTAAAATGAGCCAGTGAAAGATTAGCCTGGACTTAAAGGAAAGGTCAGAGCTCTACAACAGTCCAGATGAGGACCACAGAGACCACGAATGGCTTTAAACTGCAGCTTGATACCAGAGGCAACACAGTAAAAGCAATAAAAATCAAGGCAGCAACAAAATAAACAACACAAGAGCTAAAGTCACTATACTACACATACACACACATAAAGTCGGAGAGGTAAAATCAGGTCTGTTTAATGCCTTTGTGTCCGAGCAGGAAATAGAGGGGTATATTAAATTTACTTTTATTCCTCTGTATGAGAAGAGAGAGAGAGAGAGAGAGAGAGAGAGAGAGAGAGTTAAAGCTTTCGTGCTGTAATAACAATGATCATTGCAGCATATGAGTTTGTGTGAGAGTGGTACACTTTCAATCGGAGAATCCAAAAGAAACAAAACCACAGAAAATGAAGATCACAAATACATTCGCTTTAATGTCACAAGTGTTTCTCCCAGCTATCTCACGTGTCTCCTTTGGATTTTGGTTTGATATGATAATCTCAACAACATCTCACACGATGCTTAAATATGCATGCGTGTAAAAGATTTGTAGAAAATTATTTTAACACTTAATATGGATACAGTACACACACTGTTCCTGGACTTCCAATGCCCAATTTATTAGAAACCTTTTCCCACATTTAAAAATGTGTGTGTGTGTGTGTGAGAGAGAGTGTGATATGTATAGTGTATAAAGCATACAATGTCAAGTCTGACCAAATTTAGACATGTCCTGTCAACTACCACTCAAATACATACGTTCTCAAGAAGATAAACAGTCTTAAAATTGATTCAATATTCAATATACCGCGTGGTTTACCCTTAGAAGACCTTTGTTTATCATCCTGGAGCCATCTGGATTTAATTTGTGAAGGATGGACGCACTTTTTTTGGACTTGAAGGTCGTGGACCCCATAACATTACATTTCTTCAACTGAAAGATCTAAAACATTTTCTAAAATATCCGAAAATGTGTTTGTCTGAAAAACGATGGACATCTGCAACTCGGACAGCTTGGGGGTGAGTAAAACATGGGTTTAATATAATTTTTGGCCGAACTATCCCTTTAAGGACTTCTGTAGAAACATTGCGGCACAAAATGGCAACTTCCACGTAAGGGGACCCTCGTGTATGTTGATAAAACGTCTCATTCTAAGGTTATAAAAACATAATGGTTCATTATAAAAGGTCTTTATACACGCCTGATAATATAGTTTTGTATATTATTTTGCATTTCTGTCAAGAGATCTTTTTAAAAATTACACACTGCACCTTTAAGAAGGCCTATTTTAGAAGGTAAAAGTGTGTAAGAGGGTTACAATACTGACATGCTTTAATGAAATTAAGGGCAACACACCACCTCAATTTGTTGCAGACTATTTGCTGGAGAAAGGTATAATAAGACAGGCAAATAATAAGATCTGTGTGCCCACACATTTTTAAAGATATTTTGGAGATTCTAACCCCACCCTCACCCTTACCCTAAACCCAACCACTTCTCAACCATATAAAACACAACACGCAACTAAAAGTACAGTCAGGTATTTATTGCATTAAACAGTATAAAAGTATTACAAACCGTTCGTTTCGCAAACCTTGCGAACTGAAGCCATACAATTACTTTATGAAGAATGCACAGTCAGATCTCATTCAAACACAAACCAGCATGACGTAGTCGGTCACAAGAGCCAATAGCGCTTCACAGTCTTAGCTGACGTGAAGATGCGATCGGTCACGAGACACAGCATTTTCGCAATCATAAATGACGTATCATTGCTTCTTCTGGCGGCAGTTTTTAAATCAGTGTACACCGGATCTGATATTTACAGCAGATTGTCATCACTTTTGCATCTTTTTTTTTCAAATAAATCGATCATTTGACCCTGGTACACTTGGAATATTTTAAGTATATTTTTAAAAAGTTTTGTATGCTGTGTTTATATCATATACTCTTATATATTAAGTTTCACCTGCTGCCAGTAGAGGCGCTAATTTACAAAATGTATCTATTGGTCGTATTTGGTGAAATGGACACACGACCAAAGCAATAGTATGGTTTGGAGGATATGTTTTTCTTAAAGGGATAGTTCGGCCAAAAATGATATTAAGCCAATGATTTACTCACCCCCAAGCTGTCCGAGTTGCATATGTCCATCGTTTTTCAGACAAACACATTTTCCTATATTTTAGAAAATGTTTTAGATCTTTCAGTTGATTAAATGTAATGTTACGCGGTCCACGACCTTCAAGTCCAAAAAAAGTGCGTCCATCCTTCACAAAATAAATCCAAACGGCTCCAGGATGATAAACAAAGGTCTTCTGAGGGTAATCCGTGCGGTGTTGTTGTAGAAATATCCATATTTAAAACTTTATTAACGAAAATAAATACCTTCCGGTAGCGCCGGCATCTTAGACTCCTCTGTATTTTCAGAGAGAGTATTAGCGTAGTGTACGCACTTTTCTTAGTGACGTATGACGAATTCGGGGGCGGGGGCACAGAGCAGCAGCAGAGTAGCCTCCGTAGGCTGCGTAAGCTCTCATCCTGAATGTGAACGCGACTAAGATGGCGGCGCTACCGGAAGGTAGTTATTTACGTTAATAAAGTTTTAAATATGGATATTTCTACAACAACACCGCGCGGATTACCCTCAGAAGACTTTTGTTTATCATCCTGGAGCCGTTTGGATTTAATTTGTGAAGGATGGATGCACTTTTTTTGGACTTGAAGGTGGTGGACTATGGGTGGACCCCGTAACATTACATTTAATCAACTTAACGATCTAAAACATTTTCTAAACTATCCGAAAATGTGTTTGTCTGAAAAACGATGGACATATGCAACTCGGACAGCTTGGGGGTGAGTAAATCATGGGTTTAATATCATTTTTGGCCGAACTATCCATTTAAACATTTTTTATTACATATTTTATTTACCTCCAAATTATATAAATTATGATTTAGAGTCGCAACTTTAATATTTAGCCTTAAAAATAAAATGATGAAATTATTATATCAGTCTGATCTCACGAGAATTTGTACATATTTTACGAGTTGGCTAAGTCGTATGAATTCATTCAAAGTTCAAGACAGAGGTCAAGACAAATCGTACAAAAAATTACGAATGTCGTTGTATGAATTAAAGGCACACAAGGCAAGTCTGAGTATTATTTCTCTACTAGC
Source organism: Misgurnus mizolepis (assembly GCA_025389145.1). NCBI lineage: Eukaryota > Metazoa > Chordata > Actinopteri > Cypriniformes > Cobitidae > Misgurnus > Misgurnus mizolepis. The sequence goes on from JAIFKI010000007.1 coordinate 14,130,394, forward strand.
TCCCCCTAGTGTCTGGGAGTAAATGCTTTCGATATATGAGACTTTACGAGACTGAAGGACACCGGGTCGGATACAGTGAACTTGCAAGTGGGGTATTCTTCCTACAGACGGTAGGGGCGGGCGAGAGAGTCTTCATTCATCATGTAATGAGTCATTTAACCATATACCGACTTACGAAGATGATTTATTAACATAGAAATGCTGCCTTGTGTCCCTTTAATACAAATAAGCCAACTCATAAAATATGTACAAATTTTCGTGAGATAGCGTTTATAAATATAGGCTATATATCACAGTCATGCTGATATATTCTTCAACTATATTTGCTTTCATGTAATTGCTGATTAAGTCCAAAAGATATTTGAGAGTTGTCCAAAGTGACATGCACACAATAGAAAATACAACAAACAAGCACAACAAAACCATCTGTGAATTCACAGTGAAACAGCAATGCAGTATACTGTATAGGGCATATAACATTTACATTTTTATCCATAGTGACTTAAAGTGCATTACAAGTTATACATATTTATTAGTATTTGTGTTCCCTGGGTTCGAACTCATGATCTTAGCGCTGTTAACGCAACGCTCTACCACTGAGCTTTACTTCTGTATACCACAGTTTATGAAGTTCGCATTAAATTGAAATAAATGAAATCTCTTTTTACAGCAGAGGAGCAGAGTGTTTTCAGAGATCTCTTATACCCGGTTCACATCAGTAATGGTTGGGCGACGTGAACTTTGACTTATCTTTGTTCGCGTGCAGCAGCGCTTGAAGCATCCAGGAGCGTCACGTCTCATGAACACGTACATGAAGCAGTCCACAAGCGGGTTTAACATCAGAAGCTTCTCAGCGATGTTAAACAGAGGCTTGTTTCCAATGTTAAACTGATACAGCAAGAGTACAATATTATAGGGAAGGACTAAAAAAGTGTAGCTCAGGAGAACAAGCAGCAGAGTTGCCAATACAAAGCGCTTTCTTAGGGAAGAGACTGCTCTTGAATGAGAGATAATCCGGCAGACACGTGCGAAACAGAAAACGATCACAAAAAAGGCGACGATGGACACTACAATAAATAACAGAAGAAAGACATCTCTCCAATCTCTCCGAAACAATAACAGGAATGCAGATACAAACCAACCGGCTAATGAAGTATACCAAAGACATTTCACAGAATAATGAGATTTGTGCCAAACAGGACAGGCGATGAGAAGATATCTCTCTACGGCTATACATGTCATAAAATACAAATTAGTGAGGATACCCCAAAAGTACATATACACTGCAGGATACAACACATTTGTGTGAAGGAGCCCTAAAACGTCAATGCAAAATGAACAAATAATCTGTAAGAGATCTGAAATGAGCAGATTTATGACAAAAATTGGCGCGACTCGAGCGGATTTGAGATAATAAATAGCACGAATTGCCAAGCAGATCATGGGAAGTTCAATGCTTGTGATGACCGATGTGTAGATAAAGTTTGCATACAAATTGTCCAGAAAGATCTCAGTGATGTTGTTGCTTAGATCAGAAGCATTGGAAGTGAAATCAGTACTGCCGTTGTGCAAAGTCCCATTAAACTCCAATAATGAGGACCAGAGAGTCTCCGTCATCTTGAATTATATCTTGAAGATTCAATCAAAATTACTTGTCCTCGTCTTCACCGATAGAAATGCCACACCTAGGATTTAAAATAATTAAAGTCCAACATGGTATTAACATGACACATTATATGTGTACCAGTCTGTAAAAACCCAGTTTTACTGTAAAGTTTTTTTTACTGTAAACTTTAATGCTCCTAATCTCAAAATTACATTATGAGACTTTAGTCTGGATTTCACAGAAAGGGATCAATAAATCAATAAACTTAAAATCAAAACAAAGCTTAAAATGCTTTAAACTGAATCGAATCATTACTTAAAGATCTCAAAAAATAAGGTGACACACTGGACCCACATTTAGATTATTCATGCAGAGTATATTCAGACTGTACAAAATAATATGATCCTACCTTTACATGCCTGATATACTGAGAGGTGAAACGCATCCTTTACAACACAAGAGATCTGTGACATTAAGAAGGTTCCTCACATCTGTTTAATAACACCAGCAAGAGCTTTTAACATGTTAGGAGATGAAGTCAATGTTGTATACCACTCTAGTTACCACACCCTGAGCATCATTAGCAAACATTTCTGCAATCTTCTGTACCATTTTCCTGTTGCAATAATGCATTTAATCATTTGCTTCTCATATAAGCCCACAGACTTTACTTTACTTTAGCCATAACATGTTTGAAAGCAACATTAATAATTGTGTCCAAGCAATCGAATATTGCAATATCCATGTTAATCTACTGAAGAGATAACATTTGATAAGCTCGTCTAAAGTGTTTAATATAAAACTGTTAATATTTCTTATTAGATTTTATTAATTATGGGTAATTTATTAGAATTTTTATTGAATTAACTACACCTCAAAACAAAGGATCCTGAATGGGAATCTGGATAAAAATGACAAAAATGGAATGCATGCCATTAAGTGTATTGCCCCAGTGACAGCTTTTTCTGAAAGTGTACAGTATATACAGAACAGGTTATGTAAAATGGCATCATATAATTGCAGTTAAGTAATACCAACAAATGCAAGACAATAATCAGTGCATAATAAATGAATGCTGAGATCATGTCCATTTATTTTATGATGCATTTGCCACTCCTCATTCAAGAATCATTTATGGTTTCAGAAAGAAAAACCTCTTGGCAACCTAATGGACAAAACTCCATTAATACCAATCTTTTCCACACCCTTTCCTGTTGATCTGTTTTAATACACTTATACTATCAGAAAGAAATTATCAAAAAGCTGCCTCAGTTATTACTTTGTATATAAATAATTAGACTTTATATAAGTACATCAGAGGTACATATATTGTTACCTTTTAAAGGGTCCTGACACCAAGGGACTGTCCGACGTACTACTGTTTAGACGAATTGCACACTCATTTTCATTCACTTCTTCCCCCTATAGTGGACTAAAGCCCTATTCGGATGGGATTCGTTTTACGGGGGTAGGTGGCGTAATGTAATTTTACCACAGGATGTCTGTAATATTAATGGTCAATTCGCACAGGATTAGAAATCTCAATAAAACATTCAGAAGTGGGAGGGGTAAGACGATTACACAGCGCGTCACCTCTCTCGTTTTCGTCACGTGCACATTACCTTGCTTTTTGATATCAGATGTGCAAACACCATGACACAGATGAGAAAAACTAAAAACACGGTGTTTAATTTCAGTTTGGGGAGAACGTCAGTTTCAGTTCCGTGCCTCTGAGAAGTGAATGTGACTTTTTTAAGTTTGTGTCGTGGTATTCAGGAACTGAGTCGCTACCAACTTATTTTTCCGCCTAGAATCCAAGTGAAAGAAACCTGCAAATTAAAAGGAAATGACGAAATTTACGTTTATATTTACAGCTGGTCTATTCGCACTGGATTATTTTTACAGAAGGTAAAATTCACCGTAATCTTTACTGACATTGTCCGTAATGATTACTGACATGGAGCATTCGAACGGGACTAAAATCACTGAGGAGCTCTGATAAAAAATTGCTTCTCCCCTCCTCCCTAAAACTTATCCTTTCTTTAAATTCACTAAATAGGGAATAGTCAAGCAGTGAATGGTTTCAGACACCGCACACGTTATGTCCACCTCTATTGTTAATGCATAAGGAAGTGGCGACACATTTGTGGTTCCTAATGGACAAGATTTTAGTTCTCATCTGCAAACCACATGGTGAAAGATTTTAATGGGTAGCATTTGTGCAATGCTTTATTTGTTTACAGATCAGTTCATCATAAAAGAGTTTCAACCAGAAGCTGTGCCATTACCAAGACCTGTAGGAGTGAAGGTAAGATCAATATTTTATTTCTCAATACCGACTGCATGAATAATCTGACAGCACCAGAAACTCAAAGTTTTATGAGTATAATGAGTATGCGGGTATGAATATTTCATCTTAAGTATGCTATGAACAATACAAAACACCTTACAGCTGCGCATGTTGAACCTTGAAGTGTAATATAAGATTTGAGATCAGATGCAAAAATCACCTGACCTTAAACCATCACTATATTAACAATTTTATCATTTGCATTCTAAAGCTACTACAATTGCTGGGTTGTTTTTAACCAGTGCTGGGTAAAAAAATGGACAAATTCATTTGGTTAATTATTACTGGGTTGAAAAATAACCAAGTCTATTTATTTTTTATGAAGTTTGGATACCAGTGGCGGCCAGTGACTTCTTTTTCGAGGGCGCACAATGCGAACATGTATTTAGTCATGTCAAAATATGTGTGTGGCTGGTCATCTCAAAATATGTATTTGGCGCGTCATGTGAACCATGTACATCATGCGTTATTTCAAAACAAGTGCTGGCTGCTGACGCGTCTAAAGGTTTTAAGACAATAGAGATGCTTGCGTTTTCTAGATACTTGCATTATCTCATGCGAAATCGAGTTTACTGTTAATTTAGTGTCTGGTTAGTATTTTATGAATGTGAGCTTCTCTTTTATCTTTCACCAGCCACCACTGTTTTTATATCTATTAGGAATTCATAAAACAAGGTGCAAAGATGTCCCTGTTTTCAAGGGTCCGGCCCGTTTGTTGATGTTCTGTCATCCACAAACGCACAACAGTAAAAAGACAGAAACATTCAAAAGGGTCTTATCACAGTTTTAAAATTTGTAGTAGTGATGGGGACGTATGGAGCTAGAAGAGTCTCAATAAAGATAAATGCACACAATACATTCACATATGCACACACAGGATTCATAAATACACACACAGGATACACAAATGCACACAAAATTCACAAATGCACACACAAAATTTAAGAAGCACAGAAGATTCACAAATGTACACAAAATTCAGAAATGCACACAAAATTCATAAATACACAACCAATTCAGAAATGCAAACAACATTTACAAATGCACTCAAGATTCACAAATGCACAGGACAAGATTCAGAAATGTATTTCTGATGCATACACAAAATATATCTTGATTTGGTCTGTGAACTTTACTGCATTTGTGTGTGAATTTTGAGATTCCCCTGACTTGGCTCGACACACAAATGCCTTTTTTTAAACAGCGAATGATCTGCAACCAATCAGATATCTCCCTTGTTTTAGCCAATCACAAGAACGCACCCCACGTGGGGGATTGTTTACTTATAAGCCAATCACATGACCTTTAAGCTGGTTTGCCAACCGCCAATAAAACCGAAAAAGAAGAAGTAGTTTACACAGCGTGATATGCACGTGGTGCGGGCGCGAGCTAAAGTTAGTGCGGTGAAGTTCTGCCTGTCAGTTGGTTGGTTGAGAATAATTGCAGATTATTCACATTGATATTGTAATCACGATTATCTGTATTTGGTGTCCAAACATAAGTTCGAAACGCACAAAAATAAGCACAAATGGATAGTTGTAATTGAGGCTTTTGGCGATTATAACAAGGAGATAATTAGCTAAACACTTTAAGTTTTACATACCGCTCCCCTGTGGTTGCCAGAAGCCATGTTGAGGTCTCAACCAAACAACTGACAGACAGAACTCCACAGCGCTAACGTTAGCTCGCGCCCGCACCACGTGCATATCACGCTGTGTAAACTTCTTCTTTTTCGGTTTTATTGGCGGTTGGCAATACTTATAAGTAAACAATCCCCCACGTGGGGTGCGTTCTTGTGATTGGCTAAAACAAGGGAGATATCTAATTGGTTGCAGATCATTCCCTGTTTAAAAAAATGCAGTAAAGTTCACAGACCAAAAACAGTTTGTAAATCAAGATATATTTGTGTGTGCATCAGAAATACATTTCTGAATCTTGTCCTGTGCATTTGTGAATCTTGAGTGCATTTGTAAATGTGCATTTCTGAATTGGTTGTGTATTTATGAATTTTGTGTGCATTTCTGAATTTTGTGTGCATTTGTGAATCTTCTGTGCTTCTTAAATTTTGTGTGTGCATTTGTGAATTTTGTGTGCATTTGTGTATCCTGCGTGTGCATTTGTGTATCCTGCGTGTGCATATGTGAATGTGGTGTGTGCATTTATCTTTATTGAGACTCTTCTAGCTCCATAGGGACGAGACCGTCAAGACTGAGACTTTGAAGGGTTGAGACCAAGTCGAAACTGAGTCCGTTGGTTTTCAAATAGAGTCCAGTCCGAGTCACGACAGAGTCTTTGAGGACGCAAGTCGAGACCGAGTCCTTTAGGAGTCGAGACCAAGACCATTAAAAACATGTCAGTTTTCATATTCATGATTTAATATCACCCCAGTTAATAATCAACAGACTAAGCTAAATTGGGAATTGTTTAGAGTCTTAACATCTTAATATGGACTATGCTTTTCTATCATAAATAAATCCCAACCACATGCATCATCTTCTGCATATTTTTATAGAGATAAATAAACGGCTCTGATGAAAGTATTGTTGCATTGCACCATGGGATGTCATTTTCAAATAATGCCCGTCAACATTGCATTTTATTATTAACGTTATGTGTTTTTTATATTAACATAAAAAATGCGTTGGTCTCGAGGACTCGGTCTGAAACTATCCTTCTTCTCTCACTGTGGTCCGAGACAGAGTCAAGACAGAGTCTTTGAAGGAACAAGTCTGAGACGAGTCCGAGAAAGCAGAAATTGGTCTCGAGACCAGACTCGAGTACTACATCACTAATTTGTAGATAATAACAAATACGATTTCAATATTTTGACCACTGTCTGTATGGGTTTGAAATGACCCCACTTTAAATTTATAAATTTGGTTCATGTATAAATCAGAACAAGAAGGACATAAAGATAAAACCATTAAACAAAGAGGCATCACATTCTAAAGTATGAGACACTTTTGTATTGTTTTTAATATCTGCTCATACTGATTTAATATGTCAACCAATGTGTTGTTAGTCTACCGAGCCCCTAAGGTGACATTGGAGTAAAAAAATCTAAAGTTTAGTTTCATGTGCTCACGTGAAACTTTCATGTGCTCTCGCAAAACCTTCACATGCAGAATTGCGTGAGCACATGAAAGTTTCACGTGAGCACATGAAACTAAACTTTATTTAATTTTTGCTCCATGTCCCCTTAGGGGCTCCGGAATAGTCAATGTTTATCTCTAAAGATCAAATGAAAATTTAGGAAAATTTGAACACAACTTGTTATGAAAACACTTCAAACTACTCAACACCTCCTGCCTATTATATTGTATTTCTGTCAAGAGATCAGTGGCGTGGTCTTGATTTTTGTAGTGAGTGGGATTTTTCCCTCTCACTCATTTCAGAGGACCTTCACACTCACTAATGGATACAGTAGGCATCTACAGGTAATTGAGAGCATTTCGAAGGACTGCTTATGTGTTATCATCATTTCAGTTTATTATAAGCAAGGAAATAAATCAAATGGCATTTAAACCTGGGGAGACATGACTGATATTTAGACCGGTTAGTGTTAATCAACATCTAACTCTAGAATTTACTCGTAGGACAGACATAGGCTATTTCAGGGTGCGATTTGTGAAAAAATCAGAGGGGGGGATGTTTTCATAGGCGTCGATTTCGGCGACGTTGGGCACCCACCATATTTCGTCATGAGTTATTTTGTACCCACCACTAGTTTTTACTTTTTTGACTGTTTTCAGTGGTTATGAAGAGCAATATGAAAGAGAAATTTGGTAATCGTCTGACCTAACAAAAATCCAATATTATTATTATTTTTTTATATATTTCTAATTAAAATATTTCTAATATTCAGAAATGCGCTCTCCGCTCACGAGCTCTGATCGGAACAAACCCGAACCTCACTGTCTGCTGAACTTGCGCAGAAACATCAAAATATAACCAGCTTTTTAAAATGGTTTTAAAACTAAACATTTAGACTATTTTAGCACAAATTATGAGCTTATTGACGATTTTTTATAATTCTTGACATAATGCGTCTCTGTCCACAGCACATTTCAAAACATTTTAATTCATAAAAATAAATAATGAGAACATGAACTCATCACTGCATTTGCAGGAATTGTAAAAAAAATTTTCTCATTAACTCATGAAGCAGCCTAACGCAATATTTTTATTCTAATAGCTTATCTTTCCCCACACATATGAACTGTGATCATGCACAACGAAAAACGCGTAAGAATTAAATCTTGAATGGCAAAACTGTATGGCACAATGTAGTGTCAACTTAAATATAAATATGAACAATGTCTTGATTGCAAAGTTAAACCATTACAGTAGAAACAGTTTTACTGCTGCTTTTAAAGTTATAACATTAACTTTACACCGCAATGCGGAGCTACAGTGAAATGATAGAAAAGACAGATGCATTATGTGTTAGTCACTTAGCCTCATTTGCGCAAACTGGACGCGCCCGCGCCTCGCTAAACGCCTCATCTGCGTGTAACTTCGGCCATTCTCAGTGGTGTGACTGGGACACTAACTCTGCTTGTCATCATAAACAGATAATCAGATTGTGATGTTTATTCCCGCTTTATTAATATGCGGATGAATATGCTGCCTTCCACCGTTTCGACACACAGCTCCATAACCATCTCGCATGTGTTGATAGGCTACTCGTGAGGTGTAACCGGGTCTGTAACCAATCAGATAGCGCCGTGGGCGGGACATTGAGCAAGTCTGCAGATTGGTGAATACAGAGAGGCTGCGCGCGGCAGCTGTATCAGAGCCAGCCAAAGCAGCGCATTTTAAAACAAAATTGACTTTAATCAAACCACGGATCAGTGATAAGTTTTGTGATCCGTCTCGCCACTAGTGTAGTAGCACTGATCACTTTGAGGGGGGGATAAATTTATCCCCACCGGGGATACAAATAATTAAGCAGAGGCAGGGATACATTGACCAGAAAGGGGGAAATCCCACGCATCCCCCCCGGCAAATCGCACCCTGGGCTATTTAATAAACTGTTTACAATCTTTAAACCATGGCTAACACATGCATGAAAGGAGAAAAGTGTTCAACTCTTTAAATAACTTATTATATGACAACTATTGATAGCTAACACTGATAGCAACGCATTTGAACAGTCTTCATATGCAGCATAACGGAATTCTGTTTGAAATTGAGAGCGCCTTTGTGATAACGCAAGATGTAAAGCTTGTCACAACATGTATGTAGCTCGTCATGTGTGTTGTTCGTCATTTCAAAATATGTGTTTGTTGCGTCATACGAACTATGTGCATCTTGGGTCTTGTCAAAATAAAAAGAGATGCTCGCGTTTGCCAGATACTCACATAATCTCATGCCTAAACCGAGTTAGTGTTAAGTTAGTGTCTTGTATTTTGTAAACATGACACTCTGGACACATATTTTGACATCGCACCCTTGAAAAAGAATTCACCAGCCGCCACTGCTCCAGTCGCTTTCTTGGTCGCCATTTTATTTTTTTAACCAGGCTCGACCAATCACATTCCGCTTTGTTTGGTTACAGTGTCGTTGTGTGAGCTACACACAGCATGCAAGATAGCCTTCATTTGGTGCTACGCAGACCATTTGGTGATGTCAAAGTACAGCGGGAATGTGTTGATTACCCGATTCGCTTTTGCAGTATTTTGATGTCATATCAGTCGAATACACCAGTCTGCTTTCCAGTCATTTTCATGCGCATAATTTGAATTCATACGGCGTTTGGAGTGCTGCAAGAAGTCTAAGGTTTAACCTGACAAAGTAGCAAATTGGAGCATGCTAATGTTCAATGCATCACATATTAGTTTATGAATGAAAGTATAAAAGCTCTGTCACAAAACAATGCTGTTACATATCCTCATGCTTTTTAAAGTGGGTATATGGAAATCCTTGACATTTCCTAGTGGTGATACCTGCATATCATGTAGACTACACCACTGCCCAAGATCCTTATAAAAGTTACACAATGCACATTTAAAATATAAATAAATAATAAATAATGATATCGACCTAAACATACACATCCCAGTCATGATGATTTTTTATATTTCTTTTACGCTTTTTCTGATTAAATAGATTTGCTCAAAGTGTAATACACTTAATAATGAAATGAAACAAACAAACATAACAACACCATCTGTGAATTCACAGAGAAAACAGCACAAGGCATATCACATTTACATTTAAACATCGGCCGATACTTTTATCAAAAAATAAATAAAATAAAAAATGAACGAACGCAGAAAGAGTTGCAGAGTGTTTTCAGAGATCTCTCATAATCGGTTCACATCAGTAACAGTTGTGCAACGTAAACTCTGACTTATCTTCTTTCGGGAGCGGCAGTGCCTGAAGCATCCAGGAGCGTCACGTCTCAAGAACACGTACATGACACAGTCCACAAGTGGGTTTAACATCAGAAGTTTCTCACTAATGTTAAACAGATAGTCATTTGTAATGTGAAATATAAAAAACTGCATCAGGGCAATACTATAGGGGATGACTGTGAAGGTGTAGCTCAGGAGAACAAGCAGCAGAGTCGCCAGAACAAACTGCTTTTTTAGGGACGTGACTGCTTTTGAATGGGAGAGAATCCTGCAGACACGTGCAAAACAGAAAACGATCACAATGTAAGCGACGACAATTACTGCACACAATAGCATAAGAAAGAAATACCTAAAAGCCCACCGAAACAATAACAGGAATGCAGATACAAGCCAACCGGCCAATGAAGTATACCAAAGACATTTCACAGATTGATGAGATTTGTGCCAAACAGAATGGGCGATGAGAAGATATCTCTCTACGGCTATACACGTCATGAAATACAGATTAGTGAGAACACCACAAAACCACAAATACAACGCAATTTGAGACACTCTAACGCCATTTGAAAAATTCCAGTTCAGGAACTCTGAAATGTCAATACAAAATGAACAAACAATCTGTAAGAGATCTGAAATGAGCAGATTTATGACAAAAACTGGCACGACTCGACCAGATTTGAGATAATAAATAGCACGAATCGCCAAGCAGATCATGGGAAGTTCAATACTTGTGATGACCGACGTGTAAACAAAGTTTGTATACAAATGGTCCAGAAAGTTCTCAGTGATGTTGTTGCTCAGATCAGAAGTATTGGAAGTGAAATCAGTACTGCCATTGTGCAAAGTCCCATTAAACTCCAATAATGAGGAGCCGAGAGTCTCCATCATCTTGAAATAGATCAGTCAAAATTATTTGTCCTCGGAATTGAATTCGTCTTCACCGATAGAAATGCCACACCTAAGATATGAAAAAATAAAAAACAACATGATTTTTTGACAAATGATATTAAAGAATGACATTATATGTGAACCAGCTAAAGTTTTACGGTTAAAGATTTACTAAGTTTTTTTTACATAATTAATTACATAATTTACATATTTTTTTCCATTCTATCTAATGTAAATAACATATAACTTAGATTTTTAATGTTGACTGAGTAAGATTGTGTCAAAGGTTGAAATCAGTGAGTTAAATCAAACTTTGATGCTCCTTATCTCAAAATTACATCATCTGATAAACTCTATTAAAATAGATAAAAAAAACTTTTGAGGGTGGTTTCCCGAACAGGGATTAAACCAGTACTAGGCCTTAGTTTAATTAGGAAATATAACTAGTTTTAACAAACATGCCTTGCTAAAAACATTACTTGTGTGCATTTTGAGGCAAAACAAAGGGCACTGATGTATTTTAAGATATGTCAGTGCAAGTAGTTTTCAATTTGGACAGCTCTTACATTTATTTTAGTCTAGGACTAGTCTAATCCCTGTCCGGGAAACCACCCCTATATATACTTTACATTTAAGCTACATTAAATACAATCTCAAAATAAAATTCATAAGGTGACAGCTGTAGGTCACATGCTACTGTACTAACATTTAGCTTATATTAAGACAAAGAGAAGCTCTTACCTTTACATGCCTGATCTACTGAGAGCTGAAACCCATCCTAAGTTCACATCATGACATTATGAAGGTTCCCCACATCTGTCCACTAACACCAGCAAGAGCTTTTAACATGTTAGGAGATGAGGTCAGTGTTGTAAACCAACCCATTTAAACCACACCCTGAGCATCATCATTAGCAGACTGGAATCTCATCATCTGGAATCTCCTAGACTAGTTTCCTGTTGAAATAATGTATTTTAATCATTTGCTTCACACAGACTTTAACATGTTTGAAAGCAGCATCAATAATTCTGTCCAAGCAATCGAATATTACAAAAATATCAATGTAAATCTACTGGAGAGATAACATTTGATAAGCTCTTCTAAAGTGTCCAACTGTACCAACAGCGATCAACATGAATATTCAGATTTACATCTTATGTTAACCAGATAAGAGGGCCCACAGTGGCGTGTTTACCATTTTGGGGGCCCTAAGCAAAGTCCAAGGACCTAGGGCCCCCCATGCCCCAACATTAAGAAAAAAATTCTTGGTTTAAAAATACAAATAGTGCCCATTGTCCTATTCAAATGAATAAAGAATCATTATCTGTCAAAAACATAAAGGTCTTGGTTTTACCGCAGTGGTTTCCAAACTTTTTCCAAAAGGCCTCCCTTTTGTACAGAAACATATTTTTAAGCCTATCTCAGATATATCCTTTGCTGGCAAATTCCTTATAGGATGTATTTAAAATGATGTAATTAATACAGTACTGCAACTTCAGTGTGTGATCTTAAAAAAAATAAATAAGAAAAAAGCGGATTGCTTACCACGCAGACTTTTTATTACTCTGCAATCATTAAATAAAAAATCATTAAATAAGTTAACCGCTTGTGGACAGTAGGGGGCCCCCCAAGCCCGTGGGGCCCCAAGCAATTGCGTGGTTTGCGTGGTGGGTAAACACGCCACTGGGCCCACCTATAATACGTTTTGAGTAATTTATTCGAATTTGATCTGAATTATACACCTTAAAACAAAGGATGTTGAATCTGGATAGAAATGACAACAAGAATAGAAAGACATGCAGTTATCCAGCTAATACACTTAATCTTTTAATATTTGTCCATTATTAGATTATATTTCTACACATCTGAAATAATAATAATGAAACTACTGTACAATTAAGCCTCTGTCTATCTCTGTGTTGATGCATAAGGAAATGGCAACACATTTGTGGTTCCAAATAGACAAATCTGCAGACCACATGTTGAAAGCTTTACTGGGTAGCATTTGTTAATATTTTTGCAATGCTTTATTTGTTTACAGATCAGTTCATTATAAAAGAGTTTCAACCAGAAGCTGTGCCATACCAAGACCTGTAGGAGTGAAGGTAAGATCAATAATTTATCTCTCAATAACCACGGCATGACTAGTCTTACAGCACAAGAGTTTTATAAGTATAATGAGTATATAGGTATTATGAGTATTTTATCTTTACTATGAGTATTTAAAAACCTTACAGCTGTTGTGAACACGTTGTGAATCTTGAAGTGTGATCTTATAACTGAGGAGCTGGGATGCAAAAGCTGCTTTATGCCACCTAGGTCAACAGTGAGATAATGATATTAACTGAATGCATATTATACACTTTTGCTTCAAATCTGCTTAGTCCCGGCCTGAGGCCATTCAGAAATACAGCTGTGTTTGAATCTATTAAGAGTCTGATAAAAATGCTCATTTACAAGAAACCATGTTAGATGCAGAGATGTTTTTAGATGTGAAGAATGAAAAAAAAAAAACTAAACTTAAACATGCAATAAAATACTGCATGAAGAAAATCTTAATAAAAGAGAAGTCAGTAATTTAGTTACTGTTTAAAAAAGTGTTGTTATTTTTTATAACAAAAGGAAAATGTGAGAACAAAAAGTTCATGAAGATAAAACCAAGAGGCATCACATTCTCAAGTATGAGACACTTTTATATTGCTTTTTATATAAAACCTGCTCATAATTAAAGTGTTTAAAATCATTTTAAAGCTTATAATGTCAAGCAATTTGTTGTTAGTCAATGTGTATTTCTGAAAACCAAATCCTAGGTCTTGAGGTTAAGGAACAACAAACATCTTCATCTGTTCATTCACTTGTTCTACATTTTAAAACGTCATCTGCAATGGAAACTGGGGAAAATTTATTAAATACAAGTTATTATGAAGGCCTTTGGACTTCAAACAATTACGCATTTATTAACTATGAAAGCAAAGCATTTACGGTCTACATATGGATGATCTTAAGCCTTGAATCTCCCCTCCTCTGTTTGGGCATTTGCACCATTTTCCTCGTCACCAAATCCGGTCAAGGTGCTCCGGTATTTGGCATAAATTTACTCATTTCAGACCTCATACAGACTGTTAGCTTTGCCATTGTTTATCAAAGTCTTCTTTTTGCTGATTATGTTTTAGTTGTGTCTTTTTTGGCTTCTCTGTACTTCTTGAAATGTATAGCCGTAGAAAGATATCTTCTGATTGTCCATCCGATTTGGTCACCCAGTCAAATGTCTCGTCTGTACTTCTCTGACTGGCTGGTTGCTATCGTGCATTTTCGTTTTGCTTGTTTTGTGGTGGTCTATCCTGCTTTTTACAATTACCTTCTTTTGCTATACCTAGTCATAGTTTTCTGTTTCGTAGGTGCATGCAGGGCTCTCTCTCAGTTACAGTCGATCACTTCTCTAAAGAGACGATTGGTTATAGCGACTCTGCTATTTCTACTGCTGAGTTACACGTTTATCATCCTTCCCTTTGCTATTACATTTTTTCTAGTGGATTATGTTAATTCTATACTCCTTTTCGATACAATCAGGATTGCAATGGCTTTTTTATGTTAAACCCGATTGTGGATTGTCTGTTGTATGTGTTCATGAGGACTGATGCCGGGGATGCTTTCAGGACGCCTCACTGCTGTTCCAGACGGAGAGAAATTCAGAGTGAAACTCAGCTCACATATTTAACCGGTGTACGCAGTCATCGTGTGATATTATGTTTCGAATAGTTAAGTGCATATTTCACCTGATGATATGCACATGACAGTCTTGTCATGTTGTGTCTGTTGTGATATTGTGCTTTGTGGACATCACGTATGTACTTTATGTGTAAGGAGTTTATCATAGCGTGGTTATGATTTTTGCATGTATAAATTATCTTGAAGTTACAGTATAAGAAATGTTATATATGTCTATAAAGGAAACATACTGTAAGAGAAGCAAGCAATACAGTATGTCATCTGGGGGGGGCACTGCGCCCTAATGACCCCCCTAGGCGACAGGCCTTATACATATATGTACCTAATTGCTTTTTATATAAAACCTGCTTGTACTGATTTAAAATGCTTATAATGTCAACCAAAGTGTTGATAGTCAATGTGTATCTCTAAAAATCAAATCCTACTGTAGGTCTGGCAACTATATCAGAAGTCAAGATTTGGAGTTTAAGGAACAACAAACATCTTCATCAGTTCATCCACTTGTTCTACATTTTAAAAAGTGCAATGGAAACTGCAGAAAATTTGACTCTTTATGAAAACACTTCAATTTCAAATAATGTAAAAAAATTTTACTCTGAAAGAGAAGCATTTAGTGTCTACACATGTATCATCTTGACCCTTGAATCTCCCCTCCTCTGTTTGGCCATTTACACAGTTTTCTTTCTCACCAAATCCGGTCAAGGAGCTCCGGTATTTGTCATAAATTTACTTGTTTCAGACCTCATACAGAGTGTTAGCTTTGCCGTTTTTTATTTCAAGGGTATATATTTTCCTTTAAATACTTTAGGTGTGTCTTTTTTGGCTTCTCTGTACTTCATGACATGTATTGCTGTAGAAAGATATCTTCTGATTGTCCATCCGATTTGGTACAGACATCGTCACCCAGTCAAATGTCTCGTCTGTACTTCTCTGACTGGCTGGTTGCTATCAGGCATTTTATTTTTTCTTTGTGTTTGGTGGGAATACCTGCTATTTTGCATGCCCCTCTTTTACTACCTAGTCATAGTTTTCTGTTTCATAGGTGCATGCAGGGCTCTCTCTCAGTCACAGTCGATCACTTCTCTAAGGAGACGGTTGGTTATAGCGACTCTGCTATTTGTACTGCTGAGTTACACATTTACAATCCTTCCCTTTGTTATTACATCTTTTCTAAGTCATAATTTTAATTCTATGGTCCCTTACCGTACAATCAAGATTTCATTGGCTTTTTATATGTTCAACCCGATTGTGGATTGTTTGTTGTATGTGTTCATGAGGACTGATGCCGGGGATGCTTTCAGGACGCCTCACTGCTGTTCCAGACGGAGAGAAATTCAGAGTGAAACTCAGCTCACAAACTTAACCTGTGTGCGGAGTCATCATGTGTGATTACAGTGATATTATTATTGTTAACAATCGTCAAGTGCATATTTTACCTGATAGTATGCACATGACAGCAGTCACATATGTTTGTGAGCATGGTTCTAAAAATGTAGTGATGCATTTGTGATTGTGTCTGTTGTGATATTGTGCTTTGTGGACATCACATATGTACTTTACCTGTAAGGAGTTTATCATAGTGTGGTTATGATTTTTGCATGTATAAATTATCTCGAAGTTACAGTATAAGAAATGTTTATGTATGTTTATAAGGGAAACATACTGTAAGAGAAGCAAGCAATATGATTCACTTATCCAAACAACTTCTGTAAGTGTCAGAATACAGTATCAAATATGTTTTGTGTAAAAGAAGGTAATGCAAATTGTCCTACCTTATGAATTGTATATAATTTACAATGCAATTAGAACACTAGTAACTTGTTTTATGATATTTACACCACAGCTGTATAACCATTCAATTTAAATAAAATGATGTATGCATGATGATATACACAGTGCTCAAATTTAATCAAGTTTTATGGGGGGTCCCCACCATGACATAGCAGCAAACCCCATTACCTTTAAACACAAATGTAGGATTTATGTAATACTTCCCAAAATATTTTTGTATAAAGGCTGGAAACTAAGTTATTAATCATTTCAAAATATAAAGTTTGAATAGATAGGGCGTTAATGTGTTAGGCCTATAAGTAATAATAATCATTATTTTCAATGTTTTTGGTCACAATGTAATTACTTTTGTTTGCAATAATTAGGGGCGATTACAGGTTTTTACAAGTTCTCCCCGTGCTGCAACCTTGTCGTGGTGGAGAGGCTTGCGTGCTTCTATGATCCGCATAGCAGTGAAAACGTATGTTATGTTTCCTGATAATGTCTCCTAGAGGTAACATATATAACAAGAATAGAATAGGGCCTAGAACTGATCCCTGAGGTACGCCGTATTAAAGTTAACGGGGGAGTGTTATGACTCTTCCTCATTTACATAAACAAAGTGACATCGATTGGTTAGATATGATTTAAACCAGGCTAATGCCTGACCACTGTTGCCAACATAGTTTTCTAGTCTATTGAGTAAGATTATGTGATCTATTGTGTCAAAGGCTGCACTAAGGTCTAGTAATATAAGGATTGAGATTTCACCACGATCGGATGTTAATAGGAGGTCATTTGTAACTCTAAGCAGCGCTGTCTCTGTGATATGGTGGGGCCTGAATCCCGATTGGAACTTTTCATATGTATTATTATTTGCTATGAATGTGCATAGCTGGCTTGCCACTACTTTTTCTAATATTTTAGAAAGAAAAGGTAGATTTGAGATTGGTCTAAAGTTATTAAGATCTCCCTGGTCAAGGTTTGTTTTTTTAATGAGCGTCTAATAACTGCTAGTTTGAATGCTGTTGGAACGTATCCTAATTCTAGCCATGAGTTAAAGATATTTAGCACCGTAAATAACAACAGGACACCAAGGCACTCTTCTTAATAATAAAACCGCTTTAATAAAGGTGCTAGTTCATAATGGAACTTAAAAATATTTAGTACCGTGTCTGACACTACATGAAATACCTCTTTTAGTAATTTTGTGGGAACGGGGTCTAGTATACAGGACGATGATTTGGATGATGTTACTAATTTAGAGAGCTCTTCTATTGTAGTAGGTTTAAATGACTCAAGATGTTTGTTACGTTCCGTGTTATTCTGGGAGAGGTGTCTTTTCTCTTTGCTCTCTCTCTTCTCTCACTCTCACCTTACAGGTCCTATGATTGGCCGACCGAACTGTCCATCATCGTTATTACGCGTCTTCGCGACGGCCAATCAGATGGTGGAGAACGTCTATAAAGACCCGGAAGTGTTTCTAGTCAGGAAGGCTGTTTGCTTTCACTTTGTTTTCTCACTTACGTTGCTTTGATTTCTTCCGTTGTTTGACTTGTGTTGCTGTATGTATGTATGTATTATGAATTATACGCCAGTTTGACTGCGTTTGACCATGTGACTCGCTGTTCGATTTATGCATTTTATAGTCTTATCTCGGCAGCAATATGATGGGATAAGTGCAGAACTTCACGTGACATACATCGTACAACACACAGGTAAAATGATATGTTTAAATACATTAGTTTAGTAGCGGGTGCTTCGTTCTGTATTTTTCTGGTTTGTTAGTCAGTGTAGTCAGTGGTGTTTTACGCCGAAGATGTTAGTTTCTAAAGTATTAGTTAGAGTGGTTTTTGTTATCTTATTTTCTTTTCTTTAAGCACCGCTGTTTTGTCCCGTCATTATTGTTGTCTTTTCTGTTGTATTACTTTGTGTATATACTTTGTAAATATGATTATGGGTGTTTTGGTGATGAGATTTCTCCTTTTTGTAAAACTTTGAATTTCTACTAAAAAGCAAAAGCATGTTGCAAACTGATGTCTCTGCCTGTTTCTTCGCTCACTGCCTACTGCATAGCCAGAGAGATGTGTTAAAAGCCTGATTTCTATATAATGATCTATTAATTCTTTTAAGGTTGCGCCTCTGTTAACCTAGACAACATAGCCTTAGTAAGAGGACGTAACAATGTTCGTATGATAATCTAGTGGTAAATGTACTATTGGGTAGAGTGGTGGCTGCTTGCGTAGTTTCTATGTTTTCCCTATTAAACATAATTTTGTTAGTAAAGAAGTTCATGAAGTTGTTACTATTGTGTTGGAGTTTACTATTGGTTTCTGCTTGTTCTTTGTTCTAGTCAGTTTCGCAACTTTGCTAAAGAGGAAACGAGGGTTGTTATGATTTTCTTTAATAAGCGTACTGAGATAGGTAGATCTGGTGGTTTTAATAGCCTGTCTGTAGTGTTGAATACTCTCTTTCCATGCTGAACGCCATACCTCTAACTTTGTGCTTTGGTAGTTTCTTTCCATTTTTCTAGCTACTTTTTTAAGGGCTGCAGTATGATGGTCATACCATGGAGCTGGCGTTTTTTCTTTGATTCTCTTTTTTCGAATGGGAGCAACAGCATCCAACGTGCTAGAGCGAACGATGTTCAGGTTTTCTATTATAATATCCAGATCTTCACGGTTATCTGCTACAAGTTTCATTTGAGACAGGTCTGGAAGAGTGCTAATAAAGCTATCTTTAGTGGTGGAAATTATTGCTCTGGCTAGTCTGTAGCATGTTGTAGACTTAGTGATCCTATCTAGAAGTATCGTGTATGACACAAGGCAATGGTCTGAAACCGCATCGCTCTGGGGTGATATTTCGATGTCATTAATATTGAGTCCGAGTGACAGAATTAAGTCTAATGTGTGCTTACGAGTATGCGTGGGCCCTGACACATTTTGTTTAATACTGAGAGAATTTAGAACATCCATAAACGCAGGTCCTAATGCATCTTTTGGGTTATCCACATGGATATTAAAATCACCAACGATATGAGCTTTATCTACAGTGTCTGTAAGCTCAGATAGGAAGTCTGCTATTTCTTTAAGAAAATCTGTGTGGTGGCCCGGATGTCTATATATTGTAG
The DNA here is from genome assembly GCA_025389145.1 of Misgurnus mizolepis. Classification (NCBI taxonomy): domain Eukaryota; kingdom Metazoa; phylum Chordata; class Actinopteri; order Cypriniformes; family Cobitidae; genus Misgurnus; species Misgurnus mizolepis. The sequence continues at coordinate 14,150,226 of JAIFKI010000007.1, forward strand.
CTACACCACCCCCTCTCCCTTTTAGACAAGGAACGTGTTTATAATAATAGTCTTGTGGGGTGGATTGGTTTAAACTGATGTAATCGTCTGCTTTAAGCCAGGTCTTTGTTAAACAGAGTGCATCTAAGTTTTGGTTAGTAATTATTTCATTGACAATAGGTTCTTTATTGGTAAGCGATCTAATGTTAAGAAGGCCGAATTTTAACATTTGAGTTTCATCTGTTAATGTATTGTGTTCTAATTTTATGTTAATAAGATTTGTACGAGACGAGGTAAACGGTGCTCTGTATTTATTTGTTTGAGGAACAGACACAGTCGAGATGTGTTGGTACTCTGATAAAAATGGCTCTATGTGCTGGGATATATCTGATCTTGACATTTCAAGGCAGCTAACAGACTGATGGGTAAGCCGATCTGTCTGTTTCCTGACCTGGGCCCTGGATAGTTAGACAATATCAAAAGTAAGACTATTGGTCAGATTTCTAGAGAGTATAGCCCTTCTTTCCGGAGACGGATGGAGGCCATCTCTCTTTAGCAGGTCAGGTCTTCCCCGGAAATGCTTCCAATTGTCTATAAACCCTACGTTATGCTGAGGGCACCACTTTGACATCCAGCCATGAAGAGACACTAATCTACTGTAAGTTTCATCCCCCCAGTAGGCGGGGAGGGGACCAGAGCAAATTACATTGTCTGACATTGTTTTTGCAATTTCACACACCTCTTTAATAGTATCTTTGGTGATCTCCGACTAGCGGAGTCTGGTGTCATTCGTGCCAGCGTGAATAACAATCTTAGAAAACTTACGTTTAGCATTAGCCAGCACTTTAAGTTTGGATCTAATGTCAGACGCTCTGGCTCCCGGTATACAATCGACTATGGTGGCTGGTGCCTCAATGTCAACGTTCCTGAGTATAGAATCTCCAATAACCAGGGAACTTTTAACAGACGTCTCAGGCGGTGTATTGCTGAGTGGAGAAAATCTGTTTGATATTAAAACAGGAGTGTGATTTGGGTGCCGAATGTGACTATGCCGCCTGACAGTCACCCAGTTAGTCAGCCGACTTGACTCTGAAGTCGGAACCGAGCCATGTGTATTACGCTTAACACTAGGCGCACCCAAAACAGTGTTTGTAACATTACCATTAGCGGTCTTACTGTCCTCAACTACCGTTCGGATGCGCGATTCTAGTTCTGCAACCTTCTCTGTCAGCCTTACTACTTCAATACACTTAGCACATGTAAACCCCTCTATGCTGACGGAAGAAGCTAAACTGTACATGTGGCAAGTAGTGCAGGTTACAATGACAAGCGGAGTCTTACCGTTTTCATGCTGGGCGATGGCGTCTCCGTTCGCCCGAACGCGGTCCGTGAAGCTGCATCGAGATGGGTGCTGGCTCGCAGCATGCCTCGGCTGCCTTCGAGCATCTGTGGTCAGGGTGATGTGAGGCACGCTGACTCTGCAAAGGCCGGGCAGCACCTCCTTCACAGCTTCCCGCTGTGGTGTGGACAGGTCAGAAAAGCATACATCGGATGAATCCGCCATTAGATCGCCAACGAAGGCAGGTTTAAGTAAACAGACGGTAAGAAATGCTAGCTTTAGCCGGCACCGACTGGTGATGCTAGCGGGCTATATGCTAACACTGGGTGTTACTAGTGATAAAATCGTTTCGCTTAGTAATACAATTCAGTAATCGTCAAGGTAAAGTATTCCTAAGATAAACTAATAAGTTATATTATATAGATAGGAATAAGATAGTGAAAAAATAGGATTTAGCTGATAAGCTCAACGGAGCTTCGGGCTTGCGACTCCTCTCCTTGTCTCTCTCTCAGCGTCTCTCTCTGATGACGTCAGTGATGACGATCTGTAATCAAATTATTGAAGAATAATTTATGCTTTCAGGAAAAAATCTCTTGGCAACCTAATCGACAAAACTCCATTATTACCAATCCTTTCCTGTTAATCTGTATTAATACACTTACACTGTCAGAAAGAAATTGTCAAAAAATAGTCCTTAGCTGTCACTGGGGTAGTACACTTTCAAAAAGTAAACTTTTCTACCTAAAGAGTTTATAACTGTACCTCAAAGGTACATAAATTGGTATGCATATTAGTAACTCAAGGTTGGTAGCAAATAAATGTATATGTACTGTACCTAAATGGTACATATTAGGACCTTTTTGAAGGGTTTTGCCCCAGTGACAGGCAGAAATAGTGCACTACTGTTTAGATCAGATCGCACATTTATTTTTATTCACATCTTCCCCCATCGTGGACTAAAATTCACTAGATAGGGAATAGTTGAGGAGTGAGCGGTTTCAGATACCACACGTCATCTCCATCTCTGTGTTGATGCATAAGGAAGTGGCAACACATTTGTGGCACCAAACAGTTTTTAGCTCTCATCTGCAAACCACATGATGAAAGATTTTAATGGGTAGCATTTGTGCAATGCTTTATTTGTTTACAGATCAGTTCATTATAAAAGAGTTTCAACCAGAAGCTGTGCCATTACCAAGACCTGTAGGAGTTAAGGTAAGCTCAATATTTTATCTCTCAATACCCACTGCATAAATAATCTGACATCACAAAAAAATTAAGTATCATGAGCCTTAACAGTATACAAGAATTATGAATATTTATAATAAGGATTTAATCTTAATTATTTATTATAATAAATACTTTTTATATAATATAGTAAATACTTTCACTTTAACATAAATACTGCTTTGTTAGCAGAATCAATTAAGAGTTTGAAAAATTCTCATTTACAAGAAAAACATGTCAGACGCACTTAGAGGGTTTTGCTTCAGAGCTCTACAATTTTACTTTAACATATAATAAATAAATATCATGGATTGCATGCAGAGATGTTTATTGATGTTAACAATAGAAAAAACTAAAAATAAACATGCAATAAAATACTGCATGAAGAAAATATCAATAAAAGAAAAGTCAAAGTTGTTGGTCAAATTTTAATTTATCTTCCAAACCTGACCCTAAACCATCTGTGTTTAATTAGCAAAACAATTAACTACAGTTTAACACTTGTCACATTAACTAACAGTGTTATCACAATGTGTAACCAAAAAATGAAACTAATTTGGAAAAAACAACAACACTTATCCTTTTTTAAAACATAGTGGCATTTCTAAAGCTACTAAAACTCTTGTTTTAAAATAAGGGACAAACACAGCCTTTGGGTTAAATTAACCCAGAAAACTTTTATATTTGGCCCAACAATGGTTTAAAACAACCCAGTATGGGTTAATTTATAAACCAACAGGTTGGGTGTGTCCCTTTTGGCACAACAATGGGTTAAAAATACCCAACATTTTTAGATTATATAACAACATGTTTTATGTAGTTTTGATACAAAATCTGTTAGGATCTCATAAAACACAGTTATTTAACTAATTTTACTGTTGCTTTTTATAAAGAGAGGAACACGTGAGAACAAGAAGACCATGAAGATAAAACCAAGAGGCATCACATTCTCAAGTATGAGACACTTTTATATTTCTTTTTATTTAAAACCTGCTTATATAAATCACTGATTTAAAATGCTTATAACGTGAACCAATGTGTTGTTAGTCAATGTGTATCTCTAAAAATCTAATCCTACTGTAGGTCTGCCAACTATATCAGAAGTCAAGATTTTGAGGTTGAGGAACAACAAACATCTTCATCAGTTCATCCACTTGTTCTACATTTTAAAACATCACCTGCAATGGAAACTGCGGAAAATTTGACTCTTTATGAAAACACTTCGATTTCAAACAACGTAACATTTTTTTACTCTGAAAGAGAAGCATTTAAGGTTTACACACGTATCATCTTGATCCTTGAATCTCCCCTCCTTGGTTTGGCCATTTACACAGTTTTCTTTCTCACCAAATCTGGTCAAGGAGCTCCAGTATTTGTCATAAATTTACTCATTTCCGACCTCATACAGACTGTTTGCTTTGCCATTTTTTATTTAAAGCGTATATATTTTCCTTTAAATACTTTAGGTGTGTCTTTTTTGGCTTCTCTGTACTTCATGACATGTATTGCTGTAGAAAGATATCTTCTGATTGCCCATCCGATTTGGTACAGACATCGTCACCCAGTCAAATGTCTCGTCTGTATTTCTCTGACTGGCTGGTTGCTATCGTGCATTTTATTTTTCCTTTGTGTTGTCTGGTGGGTTCATCTGCTATTTAGCATGCCTCTCTTTTACTACCTCGTGATAGTTTTCTGTTTCGTAGGTGCATGCAGGGCTCTCTCTCAGTCACAGTCGATCACTTCTCTAAGAAGACGATTGGTTATAGCGACTCTGCTATTTGTACTGCTGAGTTACACGTTTACAATCCTTCCCTTGGTTATTACATCTTTTCTAACTTATAATTTTAATTCTTTGCTCCCTTACCGTACAATCAAGATTGCAATGGCTTTTTATATGTTCAACCCAATTTTGGATTGTTTGTTGTATGTGTTCATGAGGACTGATGCCGGGGATGCTTTCAGGACGCCTCACTGCTGTTCCAGACGAAGAGAAATTCAGAGTGAAACTCGGCTCACAAACTTAACCGGTGTACGCAGTCATCATGTGTGATTACAGTGATGATATTATTGTTAACAAATAGTTAAGTGCATATTTCACCTGATGATATGCACATGACACCGGTCACATAGATTTTCAATGGAGTAGACAGAAAGCACTCGGACTAAATCTAAAGTTAAAACATCTTAAACTGTGTTCCGAAGATGAACGGAGGTCTTCCGAGTTTAGAACGACATACGGGTAAGTCATTAATGACATTATTTTCACTTTTGGGCGAACTATCCTTATTCAGTAGTCACGCTGTTCCCTTTGGGGGCGGAGGCGAAAACACAAGCTTATCCAGTATGTAAATATACACACAGACAATGACGCCCCCCGCTGCACGCCAGAATCTCCGGAAAAACAAGCCTATTTCAACCGCAAAATGTACGCTTTTAAATATACATAAACTGCTATCTCAAACATGGAGAGGCTTCTTCGTGATCTCAACTAACAGATTCTGCAATAAAACGAAAATCACAAATTTTGAAAAAAAAACAACTTTTATTCTCATTTTCTCAAAACTTGTGCTGCCGACTTGTGTCCCTGGTTTCCGTGACGGGTCACATATGTTTGTGAGCATGGTCCTAAAATTTTGTAATGCATGTACGGTGATGCTGTGATCGTATCTATTGTGATATTATGCCTTATGGACATCACTTATGCCGAGTTCAGACTGCACAATTTTAGCCCTGATTTTGACTCGCAGACAGGTTTTCAGAAATTGCAGACAAATGCCCGAAATCACAGGCAAATCGATGCTCGTGCACGCCAGTCAAAATCACACAGTGTGAATTATCAAGGACATGATCTGAGAGGATCGCAGACAAGTCGCAGACACCAGTGAGATATTTGGCATGCCGTGTGAAATGTGTTTTGACTGAAAATAACATCAGCAATGACCTACAGCCAATGAGAGAGCAACATACAGGGCAGCTGGTAGTTCGGGGAGGAGTCTCTCCAAACATTTCCTCCTTCATAATCTTTATTTCTTCTTCTTTCGGCTGCAAATGAGCGCACCATCACTTTGTATGGTAAGCTTCTTGAGAGCTACAATTTTTAATAATAATTCTAGTCTCACGTGAGAACTCCGGTCTTGCACGCGTGACCTCGCGTTTTTTCTTTCGCTTCACCTCTCGCGTACGTTTGGTTGTGAGACGTACTTTACGGACCTGGACAAAGTTATCTGCGATTTTTCTTACGGTTAAGTCATGCAGTATGAAAACCCCTGTCGCCAATCCATCATGCAGTATGAAACAGCAGCGACTGAAGGCTACCCCAGATAGTCAAGCAGTGTGAAAACATCTGTGACCCGACTAGTTTGAAAACCATGCAGTCTGAACTCAGCATTAGTTGTAAGCGGTTTATCAATATGTCAGTGTGGTTATGATATGTGCATGTGTAAATTATCTTAAAGTGAAGAAAATTAAGAAATTTGGGAATTATGTTAACAAATAAAAACTCCCACTTGTAATCCATTAACAGTTGAATACATTTAATTTAATATGTTTAATTTTTAAAGTGCACCTTTTTCATTGCTAAAAAACAACGTTATTTTGTGTATTTGGTATAATACCAATAAAACAAACCAACTGCAGTTGAATTGATATTAATAGGCTTTATGCCCAGCTGCACTACTTCCTGAACTTCAGCCAGCTCCTTGTTTCCTGTCTGCCATTATTGGACAAACTGATTAATCCAGGTGTGCCTGACCTCAGTAGTCACAAACAAACTTTGTGAAAACACTTTGAATTTAAGTTACTGTATTACACACATGTTGACTTTGAAACAAAGCATTTAAGGTCTGCACAAGCATCTTCTTTTACATTCTTTATTTGGTTTGAAGTTAATCAACATAACTCAGGGCTAAAATTTACTTAGACATACTGTAGGTTAATTAATTAATAAATTAGTTAATAAACTGTTTACAATCTTTACACCATGGCTAACACATGCATGAAAGAAGAACTCTTGATAGCTAACATTACCCACAGTAATTAAATGTTTTTATTTAATGCACGTTTAAGATGACCATTAACTCTATTACATAGTCACTACATAGTCGTTGATATAAATAACTTAATTTTTGCATATAATACAAGTGGTGAAGCGTGTAAGAATGTTAAAGAAAATATTTTATAATTATTACAAGACCATCATGTAATATTACACACCAAAACCAAACAAAAGTGGAGAAAATAATTATTCATTTACATGTCTAATATAAACATCAACCCAAAATTACCTTGAATACCTTTTAAAGGTTTGAGATTTTGTAAGGACAACAATAAGATCTTATATTATAGTGCATTTGGATAAATAAAGAAATAAAATGTAAATATGTAGTCACATATTTATTGTTAACTCTACTCATTTTGTTATGTTACATAGCTCTGCTCGTTTACTTCTCCACAGGGACTTTTGGTTACAGTAGCTATGTTTCCTTTACAGATTGGTGCAAAACTTTAGTTATTTTCTAAATGTTTGAAACTGATATGTGACTGAAATGTAGTTTTTACTCCCGCAATAAATCATTCCAAACATCATGTTGACGGATGTTGGTAGGTTTACTAATAGGCCTATCACATCCATCGCACTATTATTTTTAATCCTAGGAAACGTAAGAGTATTTACAAAATTAATGCCAAGAAAAACCTTTTATGTAGCAACGCATAGATGTTTCTTGGAGGTAATAGTACATTATTTCTAAATCAAAAGATATGTAGGAGTGTTATTCAAAAACTAAACTTCTTATCCTTTGAAGCAGACACATATTGTACAGTGTACAATATATAGCGCATATCACATTTACATTAATGCATTCGGCAGACAATTTTATCCACAGCGACAGTGCATTACGAGGTATAATATTTTTATCAGTTTGTGAGTTCCCTGGGTTCGAACTCATGACCTTTGTGTTGTTAACACAATGCTCTACCATTGAGCTAAACTACTTTATATCACAGTTCATTATATGCACAAAAATATTAAATTAATGAATGCAGAAAGATGAGAGATCTCTCAAACCTGGTTCACATCAGAAATGATTGTGCAAGGTGAACTCTGGCTTATTTTCGTTCGGGGGCAGCAGTGCCTGAAGCATCCAGGAGCGTCACGTCTCAAGAACACGTACATGACACAGTCCACAAGTGGGTTTAACATCAGAAGTTTCTCACTAATGTTAAGCAGAAGATCATTTACAATGTTAAATATTAAAAACTGCATCAGGGCAATACTATAGGGGATGACTGTGAAGGTGTAGCTCAGGAGAACAAGCAGCAGAGTCGCCAGAACAAACTGCTTTTTTAGGGACGTGACTGCTTTTGAATGAGAGAGAATCCTGCAGACACGTGTGAAACTGAAAACGATCACAATGTAAGCGACGACAATTACTGTACATAATAGCATAAGAAAGAAATACCTAAAAGCCCACCGAAACAATAACAGGAATGCAGATACAAGCCAACCGGCCAGTGAAGTATACCAAAGACATTTCACAGATTGATGAGATTTGTGCCAAACAGAATGGGCGATGAGAAGATATCTCTCTACGGCTATACATGTCAAGAAATACAGATTAGTGAGAACACCACAAAACCACATATACGACGCAATTTGAGCCACTTTAACGCCATTTGAAAAACTCCAGTTCAGGAACTCTGAAATGTCGATACAAAATGAACAAACAATCTGTAAGAGATCCGAAATGAGCAGATTTACGACAAAAACTGGTGCGACTCGACCAGATTTGAGATAATAAATAGCACGAATAGCCAAGCAGACCATGGGAAGTTCAATACTTGTGATGACCGATGTGTAGACAAAGTTTATATACAAATGGTCCAGAAAGTTCTCAGTGATGTTCTTGCGCAGATCAGAAGTATTGGAAGTGAAATCAGTACTGCCGTTGTGTCGAGTCCCATTAAACTCCAATAATGAGGACCCAAGAGTCTCCATCATCTTGAAATAGATCAGTCAAAATTATTTGTCCTCAGTTTGAACTTGTCTTCACCGATAGAAATGCCACACCTAGGATTTAAAATTATACAAATTCAACATGGTATTGACAAATGATATTACAGAATGACATCATACGTGAACCAATCTGTGAAAGTAAAGTTTTACTGTTTACGATTTACTTTTTTATACAGTCTAAGAAAGAATGTGTTCATTAACTTTATTTTTTGAACTTCAGCAATTTTTTAATTAATTTTTTTACTTCAGCAAATAAAAAATTACATGTCTTTGCAAACTAGGGGTGGGCCGATCCGATATTCAGTACCGATATTAGTCTGATATTGGCAAAAATGGCCAGATCGAATATTGTAGAAGTCGGGGAGTACAATCCGATTTGATACCAACATGGACCTTGTCTTGGCAACTTGGCGTAAACCGCAACTTGCTGAGCAACACGAATTTGCACAAAGTTGCACTTTAAACTGTCCAAAGTTACACCTAAAATTTAATTTTTGAATTTTTGTGCTGACTAACTAAAAATGTTGCTACTAGTTTGTGAAATATTTAAATAAAAATGAAGCAGCAGTATAGCACAATGCTTCATTAAGTCATTTTTTGCACAGTAAAACGTTTGAGTTCTGTAGCTCTGTTTAAGCATGATGCTTTTGAAGGGCTAACAAATGTGTTATTTGCCGTTTAATAGAATAAAAGGGCGATAGACATGGTATTGGATCGGTATCGACAGATACTCAAGGTTGTGGTATCGACATCGGTATCAGACATGAGAAAGTGATATCGGCCCAGCCCTATGGCAAACAATATGTTCCTCTGGCATTTACTAGACTATTACAGTTTAAAACAATCCTTTGCATTGTATCATGCGTTCATTGCTCTCTGTGATGTCTCTTTTTTTGCAATAATTGCAGCCATTTCAAGCGTAAAGTAATTTAAGACATGCTTTTATTCAGCATTGAATAATGGTGCAAAAAGCAGTCATAACCATAGACTGTAAACAAATATGGACGTAGTGTCCGTGATGTCACCCATTGGTTTCTGAAGATCGTTTTTGAAGCTTAAAGTAGGCGTTGCCTGCCGTCGCCATCTTGGCCGCGCATCACTCGCAGATATCCGAAAATGGGTAAAGAGGCGGGACGTGGGTAAAGCTGAGGTGTTTGGTTGCTGAAACCATGCCCGCAGTGGCTGTTCACCCCTCACTCAAGCGACCACGCCCTTAATTAAGCGACCACGCCCTTAGTTACAAAAAATTCACCCCCCTCTCAGTTGTCATGAAGGGCAAACTTAGCTATACAAAACCAAAAACTATTTTTGTACCAGGCTCTAAACATATTATTTTCTACTGTAAAGTTGCCTATTTTAACATGGGGGTATATGGGAATTGACTCCCTTTATGAGCTAGACTCTAGTGGCCAGTCTATGAATTGCAGTTTAAGTCACTTCCGTATTGGCTTCATCAGAGAGATCGGAAGGTTGCCCCTTGGTAATTACACACCCTCAAACATGCATACAGTCGGCATCTAGTCATAGTTGGGGGCGTGGTCTGGCATGGCGAGGGTGGAGTCAGGGTGGGGAAAAACACCGTGAACATTGTGTGTATTTGAATGACAAAAATGTAGTATTGCGAGTCACTGACTACTGCCGACTGGCAACGGTACATTGCAAAATTTACTGCAATAGCTTATAATTGCCCTAATTTAATTAAAATCTGGGTCAATGACCCAGCCAAGACTGCAGTCTGTATTGAGCGTAGACCTCAAACTACTCCATAGGTTCACAGCTCACGCGCGTCATCACATAGCGATTGGCCTATCAAGTGAGTTTTTTTACATACAATACATACTATAGAAGTACTGTAGAGGTATTACTTCAATTCATAATTTATTGTCAGTACAGAAAATGACACAGCAACTCTTCGGCATGACTGTCCCATGTATTTCAATTTAGGGTTGGGCATTTCAGGAAAAAAGATATTCGAAAATCGCTGGGATCTATTTAATTATTTTTCGAAAATTGCAGCTCTTCTGGCATTCACGCATGCTTGCACGTATTTATAGGTTACTCACACATAAACAGAGAGAGAGAGAGAGAGAGAGAGAGAGAGAGAGAGAGAGAGAGAGAGAGAGAGACCATTCATGCCATATACGTAAGTTAATGAAACATATTATTATGGCATAGCCTGACGAACATAGCCGGCACTTTTTAACAGTCTGTCGATTAGCATAAATCAATTTAAAATCAAAACAGTTTGTTTGCCTTATCCTGGAATATTGCCTCATGCCATATTATTTTAGGCTAGACATAAATGCGTTAAAACATATTGCTAACAGCCTTGCGGCACATCATTACACTTAACACTAACCTTTCATATTTCCATTTCAAAACTATTCATAGCAATTCATAAAATTTAAACAGTTCAAGTTATTCAGAAATATATACCTCAGCCATAATGGTTTAGGCTAAACATACAGTAAACTATAGGTCAATGCCTTTTTTTCAAAACCCGCCAACTGACTGCACAGCTCCCTTACTTTGTCATTAAAGTTCTTTCCAGTCTGGCAGTGATCGTTTTTCAAGACGGGAACATAAACTCGGGCTCTACAGACTCCATAAGATTTCTAATTCTTATTTTAACATATCCCTTATGACAGGCAAGTCTACAACGTGCGTAGCCAACGTGTTAGCGATTGCGCGTCAGACAATGTGTTCTTACTGGCGGCACCGTGAATGTGTTTTCACTGCAACATGAGAATTTTTTTTAGACAAAAACGCGAAACTATTCGATAATCTAAAACTAAATTAACTGGCGCGAAGGCAATGTTTTCCTCCACGGGCTAAGTAAATTCACATCATGTGACGGGGCGTTCCCAGACAAACCGTCTGTATATATTTGTAAATCGCATTGCAAGAATCATTTAAATTATCTCCTCCAAAAAAATTGTGTCTGACAGGGAAACTCCTAGAAATGCATATGCGATGAAGTCAGTCGTACATAAAACTGTACTTAAAACCATTGCACATAATGTAAAGAACATTATGTAAAAATATAACCTTGATTTCAATTTTTTAGATATCAATGTGAAATCAATGAGTTATATCACACTTTGATGCTCCTAATCTTAAAATTACATCATGAGACTTTAGTCTGGATTTCACAGACAGGTTCACAATTATTAAAATTCACAGACACAGCTTAGCTAAACCAGGACTAGGCCTTAGTTAAATGAAGATGTTTAAGAATCTTTTATAAACATGCTTTATAAAGACATTACCATGGTGTGTATTTTGAGACACATTGATGGTACTGGCATATTTTAAGATCTGTCAGTGCAAGTTATTTTCTGTTAAGACATTAGTCTAGAACCTTAAGCCATGTATGTAAAGCCATACTAAATGCTTTAAATTTTATCTACATTATATCTCAAAATAAAATTCATAAGGTGACAGCTGCAGATCACATGCCACTATACTAAAATTTAGATTATTCATGCAGACAGAATAATATGATCCTACCTTTACATGCCTGATCTACTGACCCATCCTTTACAACACAAGAGATCTGAGTTCACATCATGTGACATTAGGAGGGCTCCGCACATCTGTTCAGTAACACTAACAAAGAGCTTTAACAAGTTAGGAGATGAGGTCAGTGTCGTCCTCTGTAAACCACCCCAGTAACCACACCCTGAGCATCATTAGCAGACATTTCGGCAATCGTCTGTGCCATTTTCCTGTTGCATTAATGCATTTTAATCATTTGCTTCACATATAAGCTCACAGACTTTACTTTAGCCTGATTGAAAGCAGCATCCAAGCAATCGAATATAATGCAATTTGCAAGAATATCCATGTAAATCTATTGGAGAGATTACATTTGATACGCTTTTCTAATGTGTCCAACTAAGGGAGCGAATGAAAATTAAGATTTACATGTTATGTTAACAGATAAGAGAACCCACTTAAAATTCATTATATGATTATAATCAGATCTCACCCTCAGAAAACAGCACAAAAGTTGTTAGTGGGGTGGTACCCTTTACAAAACCCTTGGTAAAGACTCCATATTAGTACCAAATGTACATATCTGTACATAATTGATACATTATTAGGACTTTTTTAAAGGGTACTGCCCCAGTGACAGCTTTTGTACCCATTTTTTTGACGGTGTACATTATATGCAGTACAGGTTATGTAAAATGGCATCATACGATTCAGAATTGGGTGCAGCTATAAAACCAACAAATGCAAGACAATAAACACCTATCAGTGTGTTAATATTAAATGAATGGTTTGTCCATTTATTTTATAATGCAGCCGCCACTCCTCATTAAGGAATAATTTATGCTTTCAGAAAAAAAACCTATTGGCAACCATAATGGACAAAACTCCATTAATACCAATCTTTTTCACACCCTTTCCTGTTGATCTGTATTAATAGGTTTTACAAGAAAATCACTAAACTTTAAACATTATGTGCTTTAAAGCAAGTAATGCCAATATCTGCCTCACTTTTGAAAGTCTAATTTACCTCAGATACTTCAATCAATGAATCCAAAGGTTCATCACCTGTTGAGAATAAAGGGAAAATTACCTGAACGTGAATCTATATCAATAATACAGAAACTGTTGTATCATGTTTTATTCACATTACACTGTCAGAAAGAAATGGTCCTTAGCTGTCAGTGGGGCGGTACTCTTTCAAAAAGTAAACCTTTGAGCAGTGGGGAACCTTCAGGGCCTTCTACGCCTTCAGAGAAGGCCTAAAAAATTTATAAAAAGATTTTTTATTATAATAATACAAATAAATAATATTCAATAAAAATATGTTTTTACATTTTTAAATTTCTATTTAATTCAATTTAATACAATACATATAATATATTTTCTCTCATTTATGTTCTAACGTTAAGCTTACTGTCAGGTTCATGTCATGAAAACATCTAATCCAATCAGAATCGTCTGTCTCTATCAAGGCCCGGTTATCTGGCTCATTCATTGGTTAGGACTTCATGAATCCTAGGGAAGGCCAAGCTATGTGTTTTGGTGTGGAGAGTGACGGGCAAATCGACCAATCACGTTTTGATTTCAAGTGGGCGGGCAAAAAACGAAACATTGTAAGCCTTCATGAAGTCCTAAGCATGCAACAAACTGGATGCGAGCTGCCGTAAAACACCAAAGACGAAGATCATAGACCGTTAATATTAATACAGTCTAGTGCCCCGAATCTCTGCGGTGAGAGTGGTTGAGGTAAATGGCGGAAAACGTGATTGACGTTGTGGCTAGCTTGATAGGACTGAGGTAAAAACGAAATTACTTAAGCGCGTACTCGTGAAGAGCACAGCTGGGAGAAGCGCGTGCAGAGGACCCTGCATATGACGCGAACACGAGAAAAATAATGGGTTTAATTATACTTTTACTTCCTGACGGTTTCACTTGTTACGCGAGGATAGTAATGACTGACAGACGACGCCGAATTACATACAATATAATTTCCTAACTAAATCTGAGAGAATGCGAAAACATTCAAATATTTTTTACCTCGCTATACCAGACAACAGTTATAAGCCACAAGGAGGTGCACTGAGAACGCAGGGTGCTATATTTCCCCTTATGAAAAAGATTAACAAGGTATCCTACAACTAAATATATATTTCCAAAAAATAAAAAAACAAATTAAATAGCTTAATTTAAGCTTGTTAAATGCAAATTTACAGAGCGCCTGTCATTACAGAGCAGCAGAATCTGTATTTGTGGTTATCAGTTAGATAAAAGTAATTTTAAACTTTAAAACTGCATTTAAAGGCAGACAATGCCCATTCTGTAATTTAACTTTGCGTGCTCAGAAATTTTACACGTTCACTGTATGATTTAACGAAATACGAATAGCCTAGTATTATGGATGGAGAGGCATTTGCACTTCATTGCATATTTTGAAGGCCCAGCTGAAGTACCCACGGTTCGCCACTGCCTTTGAGTTCATAATAGTAAAGAGGTACAAATATTGGTACTAAAAAGTGCATATTAAGGCGCTCTTCCGTTGCATAATACCCCACGGTTTGGTTTGGTTTGGGTCGAGTCAACTTACTTTTGGGGGCTTTTCCACTGGGTGCAGTCAACCCAGTCTCACCCCATGGCGTCAATATTTGATGACACTTGACCATGCGTCAATATGTTGACGCGGAGGGTATACCTTTCGCGTCATTTTTTGACGAACTGGGGACTTCAATACTATTAAGTCCGTTGCATTCTCTTTCCTATTTTCTTACCATTTTCGCGTCGGTTTAGGGTTAGATTTCCATAATGACATCCCTACCCAAACCTAACTCTAACCCCAACGCCAGGTGACAACTGTTTAATTTCGCGTACCTAACTCTAACCCCAACGCCAGGTGACAACTGTTTAATTTCGCGTACACTGTTTAATTTTGCGTAATCTAACCCTAAACCGACGCGAAAATGGTAAGAAAATAGGAAAGAGAATGCAACGGACGTAATAGTATTGAAGTCCCCAGTTCGTCAAAAAATGACGCGAAAGGTATACCCTCCACGTCAACATATTGACGCATGGTCAAGTGTCGTCAAATATTGACGCCATGGGGTGAGACTGTGTTAGTGCAGTACGTAGTACCTGATACTTTTTTTAGTATCACCTCGGTTGGGGTTCCAAGCGAGCCGAGTTGATACCAAAATGTGACGCGAAAACACTGATTGGTCTGAGAGAATCGTTACTACCAGTGTCATCGCTATAACGTAGATTAGCTTTAGCTTCAAGCTAGCTTGCGCTGTCCTGAGTAAAGCTGTTATAAACTGTGCTTTGCTGTAAATTCCCAAACTCCCTTTTAGCGATGAAAACATCCACAGGTTGAGAATCAGTGACACCATAACACTTTTTTCCAAACTTGCAGTTTGTAGTGCACATTTGGGACGCACACATCCGCATATATGCTTAAATGCAACTTAAATGATCTGACAGCACAAGAAACTCTTGAGCTCATGAGTAGAATAAGTACACGAGGATTATGGGTATTTATTATAGGTATGCAATCTAAAGGAGATACTTCTAACCCCATGATTTGCTCACTCTTAAGCCATCCTGAATGTACATAATTATCTTTTTGCAGACGAACACAATCTAAGTTACAGTTTTTGGCTCGTTCCCTGGTCCCTGTTTACTACCAATATAAAGCTTGGAAGAGCATTTTCTAATAGCTCATATGGAAAAAGAAGAGTACACAATATTGCTATATGTTCAGATTTTCATTATTAATCTTACTGTACAAACCTGACCTTAAACCATCTGTGTTTGATTAAAAACGATAACACGTGAAAATAAAAATGACAACAAAAGTTTAAAATAGTTAAAAAAAGGACAAACCCAGCCACTGGGTGAAATTAACCCAGAAAACATTTATATTTGACCTAATAGGTTAAAACAACCCAGCATGTTAAAAAACACAGGTTTGTCCCTTCTTGACTCAACAATGTGTTGAAAATAACCCAGCCTTTTTTTTTTAGAGTCTATTACAACATGTTTTATGAAGTTTGGATCCACCTTTTAAATCATTTAGCACACCATAAAGCACAGTGACTTATAAATTCTGTTGTTGTTCTTTATTTTTAACAAGAGGAACACGTAAGAATAAGAATTCATGAAGATACAACCAAGAGTCATCAAATTCTTAAGTAGAAACTTTTATATTTCTTATTATAATAAAACCTGCTCATATTGATTTAACATGCTTATAATGTCAAATAATGTGTTTTTAGTCAATCAATTTAATTTACATATGGTTAGGGCTGTCTGGTGGAAGAGTTTGAGAAGAGAGAGGGGCGTTCCTCCACTTAGACGTTAGTGGAAAGACACCGTAAGGATAGTGTTTAACTATGTCTGGCCCGATTTACTTTATATAATCTGCAAAAGTCGTTCACAGCCATGTTCAATCGCTCGATGGTTTTGTTTTCACAACATACGTGTGTATTACAGCAGAAATTTGATGCGGCTGAGCCGGCGCATAACGCACGTCATAACCAAACGTTATGTGATTGGCTTACGTTTAAACCAATGATTTTAAACTTCAGACAAGCCCCTCCCACGAGAAGGAAAACGACTGTCAATTATGCCCAGCCAGACTCTATCTGTCTATGAAGCGTAGCGAATTAGCAGAGGATGGTATTACCAGGCTAATGTTATTATGATGCTGCTTGATGATAATCGTTCTTTGTCATTTTACTTTATAAACCAGATTACATTTATTGTTTACGTGTTCAACCCTATTGTGGATTGTTTGTTGTATGTGTTCATGAGGACTGATGCCGAGGATGCTTTCAGGACGTCTCACTGCTGTTTCAGACGGAGAGAAATTCAGCTCACAAACTTAACTGGTGGACACAGTCATCATGTGTGATTACAGTAATATTATTTTTTGTTAATAAATAATTTAGTGTATTATTCACCTGATGAAATGTTTTGATTGTGCTTTAAGGACATCACTTGTAAGTAGTTTATCAATATTTCGGTGTGGTTATGATTTGCATGTGTAAATTAACTTGAAGTTATAAGAAATGTCTTTACATGTTTATAAAGGAAGCATAAAGGAAGCAACGACTATGATTTACTTATCAAAACAACTTCTGTAAGTGTCAAGTTGGTTTTGGGCAAATAAAACCGTTATGTTAAACACTCATTCTGAAAAGTCTTTTTAGATGCTAAATAATAAATCAACGCAAACTGAAAATGTAAGTACAATATCTCAGGACATTTAATGAACTATTTACATTAGCAGACATTTCAGGAATTGCGATAATGCATTGTAATCATTTGCTTCACATATAAGCCCACAGACTTAACTTTAGCCATACATGTTTGAAAGCAGCATCAATAATTCTGTCCGAGCAATCAAATATTACAAAAATATCTACGGTATGTAAATTTACTAGAGAGATAACTTTTATAAGCTCTTCTAAAGTGTCCTACTGTATCAACAGGGAGCGACATGAAAATGTGGATTTATGTTAACAGACGAGAGGTCCTACATGTAATTATAAACAGTAATATGTTTAATTTATTAATTAATTTCTAATTAATTAATTATAAATGCATAAATATTTGTCCTTTATTGTATCATTTTTTACATGTCTACAATAATAATAATAATAATAGTAGTAAACACTTCTACATTAAAGTCTTTAAAATATCTTGTTTTGATTATAAAACAATCTGATTGGATCAGAAAATGGTACAGGAGATGTCAATGGGGCGTTATACCCTTTCAACAAATACACCTTTGTAAAGACTTCATATTAGTACCTCAAATGTACATATCGGTACCAAATGTATACATATCAAAGTCGTTGTTTTAACATACAGAATGGGGGACACACTTCTTTATAAAGTGAGAAACAGACTGAACAACTAAAACCTATTTGAAATAGACCAACACAAGGCTGTCCAGTCTACAATTACAACTGAACATACCTATTCTTTTTCATACTATGGAATTGAATGGGGCTCATGGTCATGGTTTGGTTACAAACATTTCTTAAAATATCTTTCTTCGTGTTAATCAGAAAGAAAGACATTTATACAGGTTTGTAACAACATGAGAGTGAGTAAATTATGACAGAATTTTCATTTTTGGGTGAAGTAGCCCTTTAAAGAGGGCACCCTGTGACATCTGGGGGGGCACTGCCCCCTAATGACCCCCCTTGGCAACAGGCCTGATATATAGTTTAATTTATTATGGCATTCCTCCAGTGGAATGGATTTGACTGATGGTGCTGTGACAACTGAACAGACAAATGCGCTAAATTAGAGAAAAAGTGGGTGGGTCCATTATTATTAGTCTGAAATAGTGAGTGGGTCTTGTCCCAATCACATATAATGGTTCTGACCAACCTGATCTCACGAATTTCCGTGGGATAGTCACAGAATTTTTTGCTAATTTTCCGTGGCATTCTCACGGATTGATTACTCAAATGTTTTGTCCTATTTTCTTACCATTGTCGCTTCGGTTTAGGGTTAGATTTACATAAAATGACATCCTTACTCAAACCCAACTCTAACCCCAACTCCAGGCGCCAATTGTTTAAAGTTAAGAAAATATAAAAGAATAAATCAGAAAAAATTATATAAACCAATACTTAAAGTGACATCCTAAGCAAACACCAAATCTAACCCTAAACCGAAGCAACAATGGTTTGAAAATAGGAAAAAGCAGTTGAGTAACCAATCTGTGAGAATGCCATGGAAAAAGACAGTCCGTGAATTTAAGCTATTACACACCTGTTGACTTTGAAACAAAGCGTTTAAGGTCTGCACAAGCATCATCTTTTACATTCTTTATTTGGTTTAGGGTTAATCAACATAACTCAGGGCTAAAATTTCCTTAGACATACTGTAGGTTAATTAATAAACTGTTTACAATCTTTACACCATGGCTAACACATGCATGAAAGAAGAACTCTTTATCTGACCACTATTGATAGCTAACATTACCCACAATAATTTAAGGTTTTTATTTAATGCACATTTAAGATGACCATTAACTCTATTACATAGTCACTACATAGTCATTTATATAAATAGCTTCATTTTTGCATATAATACAAGTGGTGAAGCGTGTAAGAATATAAAAGAAAATATTTTATAATTAATACAAGACCATCATGTAATATTAAACACCAAAACCAAAGTGGAAAAAGTAATTATTCATTTGCATGTCTGATATAAACATCAACCCAAAATTAACTTGATTACCTTGTATAGGTTTGAGGTCAGATACATTAAAATATTGAAATATTGTGCAAAATTGTAAGGACAACAATAAGATCTTATATTGTAGTGCATTTGGATCCTCACCTCCACATGAAGAAATAAAATGTAAATATGTAGTCACATATGCGTTGTTAACTTGTCCTGTGTTTCAATTAAGCAGAATTTTAACCAATAATATAAAAGAAGGCGGAGTTTCTGTTCACTATGTTTAAGCGTTTGTATAGTGCTTTAAATGTGAATGCATATTGTTCCAAAGCTGCGTTACAGAAAATGCATCCTTATATTAAAAAATACAGATAATTAGCAAACCAGGAATGCAAACTACTTAACTTAAGGTGAATTTTGCCGTTTTAAAATAAAAATAACATTTAGATTATTTGTCATGTAAAGCTATTGCTGCAGTCAAACAAATAGAAACAACAGATGTTTAAAGCATAAAGTATAAATGTGTGTATATAGCCAAACATTAATGCCAAGAAAAGCCTTGTTTCTGTTAGGTTTTAATACAGTACATACAGTACCGCGTTTCCATTGCCATTTTGCGAAATACACCTCTTTTTGGTTTTTCACAATGTCGATAAGCGCAATTTGACGGTTAAAGGAAATGCAGCTACTGTCGTCGTGTGAGCTACACATTGCATGCAGAATAGACTTCATTTGGCGATTCACAGACCACTTGGTGATGTCAAAGTACTACAAGAGCGATTCGATAGCAGACTTCTTCGTAACTTTTTACAGTGTACAAGTAAGGGATAATGTAGAGGCAGCCGGTAGTTATTGGGAAATAAGCCCCGACAGTGTGATCAGGACCCGACGCGAAGCGGAGGGTCTTGTATCACACTGAAGGGGCTTATTTCCCAATAACTACCGGCTGCCTCTACATTATCCCGCTTATTACACGGCTACTTGCCACATAAGAAAAAAAAACTGGACATGAATATGAATTTGAAACATTTTATTGGCATATTTGTTTTAAATTAACATTTTTATCCTTCCGCGAAACTTTGCACAGATGCATAAAATTATCGTAATACCTTATTAAGATCCTCTGCTTCATACTTGTCTGTCTCCATTTTTTCTCTTTTAGCCAGTCTTTGAGAAGTTTTAATGCCCATTCTGTATTTTTTTGTGTGTTGGCTTCGTAGCTGTCATGCTCTATTTTGTCAAGTTCAGTCTCAGTAAGCTCTCTGTGTCTTGTCGTGGTTGTCCAGTGTTTGTCACAAGATGGCGCCAAACAGACAGTAATCTTTATTGATCTTTATTGGCGCGGAGCGATTTTACTCGTGAAAGTAGTCCGGCTATGCGTTATTATTTTGGAGCGGTTATTATTTGAAAATAACGAACCTGCAAATGTCTCAACTGACCAATCAGAATCAAGCATTCCAGAGAGCCGTGTAATAATACTGTATATAGCCCATATCACATATACGTTAATGCATTCGGCAGACCATTTTATCCACAGCGACAGAAACAATGCATTACGAGATATTATATTTTTATGACAGTTCATTATTTGCACATAAAATTAAATGAATGAATGCAGAGCGATGAGTGTTTTCAGAGATCTCTCAAACCTGGTTCACATCAGAAATGATTGTGCAAGGTGAACTCTGACTTATCTTCTTTCGGGAGCGGCAGTGCCTGAAGCATCCAGGAGCGTCACGTCTCAAGAACACGTACATGACACAGTCCACAAGTGGGTTTAACATCAGAAGTTTCTCACTAATGTTAAAGGAGAACAAGCAGCAGAGTCGCCAGAACAAACTGCTTTTTTAGGGGTGTGACTGCTTTTGAATGAGAGAGAATCCTGCAGACACGTGCAAAACAGAAAACTATCACAATGTAAGCGACGACAATTACTGTACACAAAAGCAAAAAAAAGAAATACCTAAAAGCCCACTGAAACAATAACAGGAATGCAGATACAAGCCAACCGGCCAATGAAGTATACCAAAGACATTTCACAGATTGATGAGATTTGTGCCAAACAGAATGGGCGATGAGAAGATATCTCTCTACGGCTATACACGTCATGAAATACAGATTAGTGAGAATACCACAAAACCACAAATACAACACAATTTGAGACACTTTAACGCCATTTGAAACACTCCAGTTCAGGAACTCTGAAATGTCAATACAAAATGAACAAACAATCTGTAAGAGATCTGAAATGAGCAGATTTATGACAAAAACTGGCGGGACTCCACTGGATTTGAGATAATAAATAGCACGAATAGCCAAGCAGATCATGGGAAGTTCGATGCTTGTGATGACCGATGTGTAAACAAAGTTTATATACAAATGGTGCGGAAAGATGTGATGTTCAGTGATGTTCTTGCTTAAATCAGAAGTATTGGAAGTGAAATCGGTACTGCCGTTGTGCCGAGTCCCATTAAACTTCAATAATGAGGACCCGAGAGTCTCCATCATCTTGAAATAGATCTAGAAGATTCAGTCAAATTTATTGAACTTGTCTTCACCGATAGTAATGCCACACCTAGGATTTAAAATTATACAAATGCAAGATGGTATTGACAATGATATTACAGAATGACATCATCTGTGAAAGTAAAGTATTACTGTTTACGTTTTATTGTTTTCTACACTCTAAGAAAGGATGTGTTATGCTTTTAAAACATTATGTGTAATTTTAACACATTATGGGCCAGATTTACTAAACTGGGAAAATATCAGGAGAGCGCAATTCCAAAAAGCGCAGATTGGAGGAGTAATATCTGCGGGTTATTTACCAAAAAGGGCAGTGTTATTTTTGACCCATAATGGGTAAATATTGGACAGAACACGTGCTGGGTTAAAAATGACCCAATGTTGGGTTATGCAACCATGGGGTATAACCCAGCAGTTGGGTTAAAATAACCCAGCATTGGGTCAATTTTTAACCCAGCACGTGTTCTGTCCAATATTTACCCATTATGGGTCAAAAATAACCCAGCCATTTTTAGAGTGTAAGTAAATACAAATATAAAAACTGATAAAGTCTATCACTTAAAACTTAATGGCCCGGTTTCACAGACACAGCTTAGCTAAACCAGGACTAGGCCTTAGTTAAATTAGGATGTTTAAGCATCTTTTATAAACATGCTTTATAAAAGAGACAAATTGATGGTACTGGCATATTTTAAGATCTCTCAGTGCACGTTATTTTCTGTAAAGACAGCTCAAACATTAGTCTAGGAACTTAAGCCGTGTATGTAAAACCAGGGCTAAATGCTTTAAATTTATCAACATTACATCTCAAAATAAAATTCATAAGGTGGCAGCTGCAGGTCACATGCTACTGTACTGTAAAATTTGTAATATTCATGCGGACATACTGTACAAAATAATATGATCCTACCTTGACATGCCTGATCTACTGACCCATCCTTTACAACTCAAGAGATCTGAGTTCACATCATGTGATATTAGGAGGGCTCCGCACATCTGTTCAGTAACACTAGCAAAGAGCTTTAACAAGTTAGGAGATGAGGTCAGTGTCGTAAACCACCCCAGTTACCCTGAGGACCCTGAGCATCATTAGCAGACATTTCTGGTATCTTGTTCTTGTGTGCCATTTTCCTGTTGCATTAATGCATTTTAATCATTTGCTTCACATATAAGCCCACAGACTTTACTTTAGCCTGTTTGAAAGCCACACCCAGCAATCACATATAATGCAATTTACAAACATTTGATATGGTTTTCTAAAGTGTCCAACTAGGGAGTGACATGAAAATTTAGAACTACATGTTATGTTGACAGATAAGAGAACCCAGTTATAATTCAAAAAAGGAAAACAAGGGACGCTTAATGGGAATTTGGAAAGAAATGACAACAACAGGAATTGAAAGACATGCCATTATCCAGGTAACGTGCTTTCATCACATTGCATTATTTATTAATGCTTTAAAATTTGTCCTTTATTATATTGTTTTTCTACACTTCTGCATGAAACAATTGCACAATAAAGTCTGCACAATATCTTTTGATCTTACACTCTGAGGCTATTTTGGGGATTTCCGCCTGGATTTGGCCTACCCAATTTCAAAAGCTTCCCATACCCACATGCAGAGGTTTACATACAAAAGTTTGGTATCATTTTACAGGAAACCCTTTGAAATTACATAAAACACGGTTGAAAGTGCTAAACATGCTTGTATGTGTTGTCAGTCCTCTAATAAACACAAAAATAAACAGGTGCTTTTTTTCTAAAGTCTGTATTTTAAAGTGTATAACTCTGGCCCTGGGTGCTCCAGCAACCTGCAGATAGCTTTGTTTGATTCCAGTAAATGTCTTACAGAGGAAAAATGATTTTTGTCTCTATCATAATCTATGCAAAAGTTATTCTATTCCAATTGAAGGGAGGAATAATACCCTTTTTGTATTCACTTTTTGTACTTCCGCCTAAAATAATTGAAGTGTCCCCATAACCACATACAGTGGAATAAATGCAATAGCTTTATATCATTTTACAGAAAACCCTTTGAAGTTACATAAAAAGCTACTGTTTGTGACAAATATTGTTATTTATGTTTTTTTTTTCATATGATGAAACACCAAATTTTCTTTTTTTGTGTTGTAAACACTGTTTTAAAAGTAGATAACTCTGGTTCTGGGTGCTCTAGCTTGCAGACAGTTCTGGTTGTTACCAGCAGCAGACAGTAAACACCCAAAAAAAGAATTAACTCTTTACCATGTTGAGTTCAAAAGTTATTCTTATTTTACTGAAGGGTGTGAAAATACTTTGTTTTGTTTTGCAATAATAAAAAGCAAGGGATTATTCATGCACACAACCAAAGAAAATGCTGTGAATGGACTCATTGTTTAGAGTAGGACCTAAGATAAAGATGGTGTAGCATTTGTTGCTATCTGTGCTATCTGAAAGAAAAAATTTGGGGGGGGGGGTGATAGTGTAAATTAAGTGTAAATAACTTTCTTACAGTAAAACATATGTCAAAGTGATATATATCTGCAGAGAGTAGAGATTCTAAGCTTTCAAACAGTACCTCATATGTGTTACTGGGGTCCATGACAGACCATTAAAAATTTAAATAATATTTTATATTAAGTCATAATAATTAATTTTGGACCCGGTACAGGGTCCAAAGAGTTCTACATCCTCAGGAAAACAGTACAAAAGCTGTTAGTGGGGTGGTACCCTTTACAAAACCCTTTGTAGATACTCCATATTAGTACCAAATGTACATATACTGTATGTACCCAATTGGTACATAGGACCTTTTTAAATTGTACTGCCCCAGTGACAGCTTTTGTACACCTTTTCTGAGAGTGTACAGTTTATACAGTACAGGTTATGTAAAATGGCATCATATAATTCAGAACTGGGTGCAGTAATAATACCAACAAATGCAAGACAATAAACAGCTATCAGTGTGTTAATATTAAATGAATGGTGAGATCAAATGTGTCCATTTATTTTATAATGCAGCCACCACACCTCATTCAAGAATAATTTATGCTTTCAGAAAAAAAAACTCTTGGCAACCTAATGGACAAAACTCCATTAATACCAATCTTTTCACACCCTTTCCTGTTGATCTGTATTAATAGGTTTTACAAGAAAATCACTAAACTTTAAACAGATAAGCTGCTAATCTATAATCAATGAATCCAAAGGTTCATCACCTGTTGAGAATAGAGGGCAAATTACTTAAACGTTAATCTATATCAATGATACAGAAACTGTTGTATCATGTTTTGGAACTGGTCAGAAATGGTCAAAAATACTGCTTAGCTGTCAGTGGGGCTGCCCTCTTTCAAAAAGTAAATCTTTGTACCTAAAAGTTCATAACAGTAAAGAAGTACAAATACCCAAAAGGTGGTTTGTGTGGGTAATCTTATTTT
Source organism: Misgurnus mizolepis (assembly GCA_025389145.1). Classification (NCBI taxonomy): domain Eukaryota; kingdom Metazoa; phylum Chordata; class Actinopteri; order Cypriniformes; family Cobitidae; genus Misgurnus; species Misgurnus mizolepis. Next base: position 14,175,422 of record JAIFKI010000007.1, read on the forward strand.
TGGGAGCTTTTCCACTGGGTGCAGTACGTACCCAATACTTTTTTTTAGTACCACCTTGGTTGGGGTTCCAAGCGACCCGAGCTTATACCAAAACGTGACGCGAAAACACTGTAGATCACTGATTGGTCTGAGAGAATCATCTCTACCAGCGTCATCACTATAATGAAGATTAGCTTTACCTTCATGCTAGCTTGCGCTGTCTCGAGTAAACATGTTGTCATCTGTGCTCTGCTATAAGTTCCCAAACTTCCTTTTAGCGATGAAAACATCCACAGGTTGAGAATCAGGAACCACCATAACAGTTGTTTTCCAGACTTGCAGTTTGTGGCAGCACATTCGCAATGCGCACATCCGCATAAATATGTCAAACCGTTTTGACTTTTATTCGTTGAGTTCTTGATATCAAAAATTCAATTTTCACTAGTTAAACTTTGTATTCTTGATGTTGTCAATTACATTTCCACTAGTAACAATGGCAATTCTTGATATCAATAATTTGATTGTCACTACTTACAATGTTAATGTCTGTTATCTGAAATAATAATTTTCATTCACTCTTTTCCCTAGTGGACTTAAATGTCATTCACTGTATTGGTGAATTTTGAAGCAGTGAATGGTTTCAGACACCGCACATGTCATGTTTATCTCTGTGTTGATGCATAAGGAAGTGGCAACACATTTGTGGTTTCAAATGGACAAAATAGTTTCAGCTCCCAACCACCTGATGAAAGCTTTTAATGGGTAGCATTTGTGCAATGCTTTATTTGTTTACAGATCAGTTCATTATAAAAGAGTCTCAACCAGAAGCTGTGCCATTACCAAGACCTGTAGGAGTGAAGGTAAGATCAATATTTTATTTCTCAATAACCACTGCATGAATAATCTGACAGCACAATAAACTCTTGAGTAGAATGAGTACACGAGTATTATGAGTATTTATAATAAGTATGTAATCTTAAAGAGATACTTCAGTGAAAAGTTAAAACATCCCAGCAAGTTAAAACACACAAGTTTGTCCCTTTTTGACTCAACACTGTGTTGAAAATAACCCAACCTTTGAAAGTCTATTACCACATGTTTTATGAAGTTTGGATACAGCTTTTAAATCATTTAGCACACCATAAAGCACAGTGACTTATAAATTCTGTTGTTGTTCTTTTTTTAACAAGAGGAACACGTAAGAATAAGAAGTTCATGAAGATAAAACCAAGAGTCATCAAATTCTTAAGTAGAAACTTTTATATTTCTTATTAAAATAAAACTTGCTCATATTGATTTAACATGCTTATAATGTAAACTAATGTGTTTTAAGTCAATGTGTCTTTCTAAAAATCAAATCCTAGGTCTGACAACTGTGTCAAAAGTCAAGATTTCGAGGTTGAGGAACAACACGCATCTTCATCAGTTTATCCACTTGCAAGTCACCTGCAATGGAAACGGTGGAAACATTATTCAATTTAACTCATTATGAAAGCCAGTGGACTTCATATTACGCACTCCGTGACTCTGAAAGAGAAGCATTTATGGTCTACACGTGGATTATCTTAAGCATTGAGTCTCCCTTCCTCTGTTTGGCCATTTACACCGTTTTCCTTGTCACCAAATCTGGTCAAGGTGCTCCGGTATTTGTCATAAATTTACTCATTTCAGACCTCATACAGACTGTTAGCTTTATCCTTTATTATTTAAATATTCTCAATTTTGCTAAGCTTTCTTTAGCCATGTCTTTTTTGGCTGCTCAGTATTTCATGACTTGTATCGCCGTAGAAAGATATCTTCTGATTGCCCATCCAATTTGGTACAGACATCGTCATCCAGTCAAATGTCTCGTCTGTACTTCTCTGGCTGGCTGGTTGCTATCGTGCATTTTCATTTTGCTTTGTAATTTCTGGTGGGAATACCTGCTATTTATCATACCTCTTTTTTACTACCTAGTCATAGTTTTCTGTTTCGTAGGTGCATGCAGGGCTCTCTCTCAGTCACAGTCGATCACTTCTCTAAAGAGACGATTGGTTATAGCGACTCTGCTATTTGTACTGCTGAGTTACACGTTTACAATCCTTCCCTATGTTATTATGAAGCTGCTTGATGATCGTTCTCTGTCATTGTATTTTTTTAAAAAGATTGCACTTATTTTTTATATGTTCAACCCGATTGTGGATTGTTTGTTGTATGTGTTCATGAGGACTGATGCCGGGGATGCTTTCAGGACGTCTCATTGCTGTTTCAGACGGAGAGAAATTCAGAGTGAAACTCAGCTCACAAACTTAACCGGTGTACGCAGTCATCATGTGTGATTACAACGATATTATTTTTGTCAACAAATTATTTAGTGCATAATTCACCTGATGATATGTACAGCGGTCACGTATGTGAGCGTGATTCTAAAAATGTTGTGATGCATTTGTACTGTAATGCTGTGATTGTGTCTGTTGTGATCAACATGACATCACTTGTAAGTAGTTTTATCAATATGTCAGTGTGTTATGAAATTTGCATTTGTAAATTATCTTGAAGTTTTAAGAAATGTTTTTACATGTTTATAAAGGAAGCAAGTTGGTTCTGTGTAAATAAAACTGTTATGTTAAACACTCATTCTGAAAAGTCTTCTTAGATGCTAAATAATAAATCAATGCGAACTGAAAATGTAATTAGAATATCTCAGGACATTTAATAAATGTTCAGTTGTCAGTGGGGTGGTACCCTTTTAAAATGTAAACTTTTCTACCTAAGCTGCACATTCATTTTCATTCACTTCTTCCCCCTATAGTGGACTTCAATTCACTAGATAGGGAATAGTCAAGCAGTGAATGGTTTCAGACAATGCACATGTCATGTTTATCTCTGTGTTGATGCATGCAAGGGAGGGGCAATACATTTGTGGTTCCGAATGGACAAAAGCTTTAATCTGCAAACCACATGATGAAAGATTTTTAATGGATGGCATTTGTTAGAATTTGTGCAATGCTTTATTTGTTCACAGATCAGTTCATTATAAAAGAGTTTCAACCAGAAGCTGTGCCATTACCAAGACCTGTAGGTGTGAAGGTAAGATCAATATTTTATTTCTCAATACCCACTGCATAAATAATCTGACAGCACAAGAAACTCTGAGTTTCAATATAATGACTATACAAGTATAATGAGTTTTTCATTTTAAGTTTGCTATGAACTTTACAAAACACTTTAAAGCTGTTGAACCTTGAAGTGTGATTTTAGAATTGAGGAGCTGGGATGCAAAAGCCCCTAAATGCTGGCACGTATTAAATGTTTATTAAATACTTTCGTTTTAAATTTGCTTAATCCCCGCCTGAGGTCATTCACAGCGCTGTTTGCAGAATCCATTAAAAGTCTGATAAAAATGCTCATTTACAAAACATGTTAGACCCATTTGGAGGGTTTGTCAGACGCACTCTGACATGTAATAAACACTGCATGTATGTTTTTAGATGCTAAGAATGAAAAAAAAAGATTAAACATGCAATAAAATACTGCATGAAGAAAATCTCAATAAAAAAGAAGTCAACAGATTTAAATTTATCTTCCAAACCTGACCTTAAACCATCATTAATTGATTAGTAAAAGAACATAAAACCAAGAGTCATCACATTCTCAAGTACGAGTCACTTTTGTACTGTTTTTTTTTTAAATAATATCTGCTCATGTTGATTTAAAATGCTTATAATGTCATCCAATTTGTTGTTAGTCAATGCGTATTTCTGAAAATCATATCCTAGGTCTGGGAAGCAAAGATTTTGAGGTTGAGGAACAACACACATCTTCATCGGTTCATCCACTTGTTCTGCATTTTAAAAGGTCGCCTGCAATGGAAACGGAGGAAACTTTATCAAATGTATCTCTTTATGAACACCCTTGGACTTTATACGATTACACACTCTATGACTCTGAAAACAAAGCATTTATCAGTTGTATCAGTTGTATCAGTTTATCAATATGTCAGTGTGGTTATGATATTTGCATGTGTAAATTATCTTAAAGGAATAGTCTACTCATTTTCAATATTAAAATATGTTATTACCTTAACTAAGAAGAGTTGATACATCCCTCTATCATCTGTGTGTGTGCACTCGCCTGAAAAGTCCGCTCCCCTTCTCACTCTCATAATGGGAGAGGGAGGGTGTTACTGCGCCAAGTCGAAGTACTCCCAAAAGTGCTATTACGCCATAAAATATAGTTACTCTTTTAAATCCGCTTAGAAAAGCGCTATGTTTTATTTTGTACCACCAAACTTGCTCGTATAACTACTCGTCTTAAATAGGAAAAACGTTGATGTGTTTGGTCACTTCTAACTTTATCTCTAAATGGTACCATTGAATGAATGGGGCTAAGCTAAATGCTATCGTAGCATCGCAGCGCGCTCCAGCGCTTACGTGCACACACACAGATGATAGAGGGATGATTCAACAGTTCTTAGTTAAGGTAATAACATATTTTAATATTGAAAATGAGTAGACTATTCCTTTTAAAATAACATGTGTAGCACCATGAAACTTCAGAAAATTTGGATCTATGTTAACAGATTAGAGTTCCCTTGTAATTCAGCAACAGTAAAATCAGTTACATTTATTATTAATTATTCATTGTTAATACTAATTAAGACTATAATTAATTACTCTTGGCTTTTAAGTATACTTGTCCTTCTTGACCTGATCTCTGCCTTCGATACTGTCTCACATAAGATACTTCTTGACAGGTTAGCTTCTATTGGTTCTGCTGGCACTGCTCTGTGTTGGTTCAGGTCATATTTATCTGGACGCAGTCAGCGTATTCAATTAAAAGGTTTTAGTTCAAGAATATCAACAGTCACTACTGGTGTACCACAGGGCTCTGTTTTGGCCCCGCTTCTTTTCATTATATATATATGCTCCCTCTTGGTTATATTTTAAGGAAATATGGTGTTAATTTTCACTGCTATGCAGATGACACTCAACTTTGCCTGTCTGCCAAACCCACCGGTTCTTTCTCTTCACCATCCTTGTCAAGCTGTTTATCTGAAATTAAAGATTGGCTTTCAGCAAACTTCTTAAAGGTAAATGGCAACAAAACTGTGGCTTTGCTGGTTGGCACTAGATCTGTTATGTCTAAGGGCGCACTCACATTATCCAAACCAAACCAAACCATGCCCCAGCGCGATTGTCACCCCTCCCTACTCCCCCAGGTGCACGCACTCACACTGTACTTTTTATCGATCCGAGTCCGGGCACGCTTTCGTCATTAAGATGCGATTGTTTTGAAAAAAGCAGAAAGTAAAGCTCTCTCTTAACACTGGAACCCACCGTAATGATAAGTCTGTGTTTTTATTCGGAGTCGTTTGGTGCGCGATTACAGACAGCCCTCTCACATGTCATCATATTGCTTAGTTGATCTGTCACGTGTGCAGCTCGGACATTCACATAACCCCGCTGCTCGCATCAAAAGGTTTTTACGGAGGCAGATGAACGTGAGTGGTCGCGCAACTGACTTCTTCACCTTTTGAATTGCGCTCCGGCCCACCTCTGCAACCCGGCCACGGCACGATTAACCAATCCGCGCCTGGGCACGGAACAGAGCGATCACACTAGTCAAACAAACCAGGCTTTGGGGGTCAAACACTCCTGAGCGCGGTTTGGTTTGGATAGTGTGAATGCCCCTAAACCTAACTGCTTCTCTCTCACCATTATCAATAACACAATCTGTCCTTCCTCACAGGTTAAAAGCTTGGGTGTCATCATGGATAGCACACTATCCTTTGAAACACAAATAAATAATATCACGCGGACTGCATACTTCCATCTGCGTAATATTAACCGTCTTTGCCTTTCTTTCAAATAATAATACTGCAGTTCTCATTCAGGCACTAGTCACTTCACGTTTAGACAACTGCAATGCTCTTCTCACCGGTATTCCTTCCAAATTGCTGCATAAACTTCAGATGGTTCAGAATTCTGCAGCTTGTGTTCTCTCTAGAACACCTTATACTGCTCACATTTCTCCGGTTCTTCAGCAATTACACTGGCTTCCAGTAAAGTTTAGAGTAGATTTTAAAATCTTGCTACTCACTTATAAGGCACTTCATAATCTTGCACCACAGTATCTTATTCAACTTCTTCATGTTTACATTCCTTCACTTGCACTTAGATCTTCATCTTCATTTCTCTTGTGGTACCTCGGATTCGACTTACTACCATGGGTGCCAGATCTTTTCGTTAAATGTGTTTAATCCCAGGTTCAGGCCATTCAGATACATTCATACTGATTTAAAATGCTTATAATGTCAACCAATGTGTTGTTAGTCAATGGGTATTTCTGAAAATCAAATCCTAGGTCTGGAAATGCGTCAGAAGTCAAGATTTTGAGGTTGAGGAACAACACACATCTTCATCAGTTCATCCACTTGCAATGGAAACTAAGGAAAATTTGCCCACAACTCATTATGAAAACACTTCAAATTCAAATTATTACACACCTGTTGACTCTGAAACCGAAGCATTTAAGGTCTACACATTTATTATCTTAAGCATTGAAACTCATCTCCTCTGTTTGGCCATTTACACAGTTTTCTTTCTCACAAGATTTGGTCAAGGTGCTCCGGTATTTGTCATAAATTTACTAATTTCAGACCTCATACAGACTGTTAGCATTATCCTTGTTAATTTCGATGTAAGTGTATATTTTGCTCTGATTTCCTTAGGTGTGTCTCATTTGGCTTCTCTGTATTTCATGACGTGTATAGCTGTAGAAAGATATCTTCTGATTGCTCATCCGATTTGGTACAGACATCGTCACCCAGTCAAATATCTCGTCTGTACTTCTCTGACTGGCTGGTTGCTATCAGGCATTTTATTATTGCTTTGTGCTTGGTGGTGGATAAACCTGGGTTTTATCATAGCCCTCTCTTACTACCTAGTCATAGTTTTCTGTTTCATAGGTTTAATTTTTTAATGATTAATCCATTAATATTTGCCCTTTATTATATTCTTTTTCTACATGTCTACAATAATCATAATAATAATAAAAGTCTTCAGAATATCTTTTCCCCATTGTGCGCATTGAAACTGATGGGGCACATTTCTGTATTATTATGTATGTTTGCACTACCTTATATGTTATCGTTTTATGGTTTTAGGGTTTATGTCTTTATTTTCTTTTACACTGAAGGCTCTTGTGATAAAAAAACAATCTTTGTGTGTGTGAACACACTTGGCAATAAAACACTTTTTGATTCTGACCACTCATCGTTACTCAAGTTGGTTTGTTCACGGAAAGTGTTTACTTTATCCCAAGTGAAGTTCTGACTCACGCATCCTTTTGGTATTCTTCTGAAGACAGGGTAAAATAGTTATCGTCGCTGGTTATTTAAATTAGACATGAAAACTTCCTTTTGACGGCTTTTATTTATGTTTGTCGAAATGATAAAAAATCAGATAATTCACTCAGTGCCTCCCTGTATTGTGATGTCATTACTAATCACTCATTCACTGACGCTTTGACTCGGAGAGGAACAGTACCGCCAACATCTAAGAAGTGTAGGCCTACTTCAAGCACTGCACTTACTGTATAACCATCTTATATCATTTATATCTACCATAAAATACTAAAACCAAACTATTTTATTTTAATAAACAGAACATTTAAAACAATATATTAATGTATAGAAAGGTATGCTGCTGGAGACTTGCCATTGGCTGTTGTATTTGAATAAATTATGAGGTGAGTCTAATAATGAATAACAGGGACCATTTCAGGTATGTTTTACTATAAATATAATTTTGTTTTATATCATGATATTTTATAGTATATGTTAGACGTAATAATGCATTAAATTTACTGATTTATATTTTAAAGATCCTTTTATTCCAAGTTTATGTGACATGAAAAATAAGCCACTGGGGGGTACGCTACATCATATGGATGAGGGGCACTAATAACCCCCCTTGGCGACGGCCTGATATATATAAATGTAACTAAATAGTACATATTGGGACCTCTTTAAAGGTACTGCCCCAGTGACAGCTTTTGTACTCTATTTCTGAGAGTGTACAGTATATACAGTACAGGTTATGTAAAATGGCATCATACAATTCAGAATTGGGTGCAGTTAAGTAATACCAACAAATGCAAGACAATAAACAGCTATTAGTGTGTTAATATTAAATTAATGCTGAAATCAAGTTTGTCCATTTATTTTATAATGCAGCCGCCACACCTCATTCAAGAATCATTTATGCTTTCAGAAAAAAACTCTTAATGGACAAAACTCAATTTTTTCCGATCCTTCCTTGTTGATCTGTATTAATACACTTACACTATGGTTATTAAAAAAATGTATATGTACTGCACCTCCTAATTGGTACATATTAGAACCTTTTTAAAGGGTATTGCCCCAGTGACAGGTAGAAACAGCGCACTACTGTTTAGATCAAATTGCACCCCTATAGTGGAGTTAAATTCACTAGATAGGGAATAGTCAAGCAGTGAATGGTTTCAGATATCACAAATGTCATGTCCATCTCTGTGTTGATGCATAAGGAAGTGGCACCACATTTGTGGTTCCAAATGGACAAAATCGTTTTAAGCTCTCATCTGCAAACCACATGATGAAAGCTTTTAATGGGTAGCATTTGTGCAACGCTTTATTTGTTCACAGATCAGTTCATTATAAAAGAGTTTCAACCAGAAGCTGTGCCATTACCAAGACCTGTAGGAGTGAAGGTAAGATCAATATTTTATTTCTTAATACCGACTGCATGAATAATCTGACAGCACAAGAAACTCCGAGTTTCAATATATTGACTATACAAGTATAATGAGTTTTTCATTTTAAGTTTGCTATGAACATTACAAAACACTTTAAAGCTGTTAACACGTTTTAAACCTTGAAGTGTGATCTTAGAATTGAGGGGCTGGGATGCAAAAGCCTCTAAATGCTAATAATGATATTAACTGAATGCTCTTGGCACATATTATACGTTTAGCAAATACTTTCGTTTTAAATTTGCTTACTCCCGGCCTGGGGTCATTCAGAAATACAGCTCTGTTTGCAGAATCCATTAAGAGTCTGATCAAAATGCTCATTTATAAACATGTTAGACGCACTTGAGGATTTGTCAGATGCACTCTGACATGTAATAAACACTGCATGTATGTTTTCAGATGCTAAGAATGAGAAAAAAGATTAAACATGCAATAAAATACAGCATGAAGAAAATCTCAATAAAAGAGAAGTAAACAGATTTTAACTCATCTTCCAAAACTGACCTAAAACCATCATTGTTTGATTAGTAAAACAACTAACTACAGTGTAACACTTCTTGCATTAACTAACAAAAGTATTTGATAAACGTATTATACGTGCCAAGAGCATTCAGTTGTTGTTGTTTTTTTAAAAAAAAAGGAACATGTGAGAACATAACACCAAGAGTCATCACATTCTCAAGTATGAGACACTTTTGTTTTGTTTTTTAATAATATCATCTTGTCATATTGTTTTAAAATGCTTATAATGTCAATAATGTGTTTTAAGTCAATGTTTCTGAAAATCAAATAGGTCTGGCAACTGTTTTAGAAGCCAAGATTTTGAGGTTGAGGAACAACAAACATCTTCATCGGTTCATTCACTTGTTCTGCATTTTAAAAGATCGCCTGGAATGGAAACGGAGGAAACTTTATCAAATTTATCTCGTTATGAACACCCTTGGACTCTATACGATTACACACTCTATGACTCTTAAAACAAAGCATTTACCTGTCAAGTTTTGGATAGGAAAATAAGGGAAATTTTCCAGCGGCCACAGTATTCCTTACTACATATATATATATATATATATATATATATATATATATATATATATACAGTATTGTTCAAAATAATAGCAGTACAATGTGACTAACCAGAATAATCAAGGTTTTTAGTATATTTTTTATTGCTACGTGGCAAACAAGTTACCAGTAGGTTCAGTAGTTTCTCAGAAAACAAATGAGACTCAGCATTCATGATATGCACGCTCTTAAGGCTGTGCAATTGGGCAATTAGTTGAATTAGTTGAAAGGGGTGTGTTCAAAAAAATAGCAGTGTGGCATGCAATCACTGAGAAATCAATTTTGTGAAGAAACAGGTGTGAATCAGGTGGCTCCTATTTAAGGATGAAGCCAACACTTGTTGAACATGCATTTGAAAGCTGAGGAAAATGGGTCGTTCAAGACATTGTTCAGAAGAACAGCGTACTTTGATTAAAAAGTTGATTGGAGAGGGGAAAACCTATAAAGAGGTGCAAAAAATGATAGGCTGTTCAGCTAAAATGATCTCCAATGCCTTAAAATGGAGAGCAAAACCAGAGAGACGTGGAAGAAAACGGAAGACAACCATCAAAATGGATAGAAGAATAACCAGAATGGCAAAGGCTCAGCCAATGATCACCTCCAGGATGATCAAAGACAGTCTGGAGTTACCTGTAAGTACTGTGACAGTTAGAAGACGTCTGTGTGAAGCTAATCTATTTTCAAGAATCCCCCGCAAAGTCCCTCTGTTAAAAAAGGCATGTGCAGAAGAGGTTACAATTTGCCAAAGAACACATCAACTGGCCTAAAGAGAAATGGAGGAACATTTTGTGGACTGATGAGAGTAAAATTGTTCTTTTTGGGTCCAAGGGCCAAAGGCAGTTTGTGAGACGACCCCCAAACTCTGAATTCAAGCCACAGTACACAGTGAAGACAGTGAAGCATGGAGGTGCAAGCATCATGATATGGGCATGTTTCTTCCTGGAATATAACCAGGGCTTGCAAAATCGCTAGCCCGAGCCCTGATGTCCCGGGGCTATTGCGAATTCTTGTCGGGCTACCAAAATGTATCTCCGCCCTGCCCATCGGGTATATGGAGGAAAAAATATTTGAATGTTTTTGCATTCTCTCAGATTTAGTTAAGTAATTATATTGTATGTAATTCGGCGTCGTCTTGTCAGTCATTACTATCCTCACGTAACAAGTGAAACTATCAGGAAAGGAAAGTATAATTAAACCCATTATTTTTTCGTGTTCACGTCTGAAATGTGCAGCGCTTCTCTGCACGCGCTACTCCCGGCTGTGCTCTTCACGAGTACCCGCTTTAGTAATTTCGTTTTTACCTCAGCCCTATCAAGCTAGCCACAATGTCAATCACGTTTACCGTCATTTACCTCAACCACTCTCACCGCAAAGATTCGGGCCATTAGAGTGTATTTACGGCAGCTCACATCCAGTTTGTTCCATGATTAGGACTTCATGAAGGCTTACAATGTTTTGTTTTTTACCCGCCCACTTGAAATCAAAGCGTGATTGGTCGATTTGCCCGTCACTCTCCACACCAAAACACATAGCTTGGCCTTCCCTGGGATTCGTGAAGTCCTAACCAATGAATGAGCCAGCTAACCGGGCCTTAATAGAGACAGACGATTTTGATTGGATAAGATGTTTTCATGACATGAACCTGACAGTAAGCTTAACGTTTAAACATAGATGAGAGAAAATATATTACACGTATTGTATTAAATTAAATTAAATAGAAATTTAAAAATGTAAAAACATATTTTTATTGAAAACTTTATTATTTATTAGTATTATTATTATTAAAAAAATATTCTTAATTTTTTTTAGGCCTTCTCTGAAGGCGTAGAAGGCCCTGAAGGTTCCCCACTGCAGTGTTGTATGATATTTGCATGTGTAAATTATCTTAAAATACCACAGGGAGCACCATGAAACTTAAGAAAATTTGGATTTATGTTAACAGATTAGAGTTTTCTTGTAACTCATCAACAGTTTAAAGCTGTCAGTGGGGTGGTACAATTTCAAAACAGTACACCCTTATAAAGACTACATATTAGTACCTCAAACAGTACCTCAAACACCAGAGGAACTTAAATCAAGTAATGGTATACGATTTTTCCATCTTAATGTGAGAAGTTTAGTAAATAAGGTTGATGCAGTTCGAATTTGGGCAGATTCGACCGATGCTGACATTATAATTCTCACAGAGACTTGGTTAAAAAAAAAGATTACAGATGATATGGTGCATATTAATGGATATAATATGTTTAGAGCTGATCGTAGTAAAAAAGGAGGAGGGGTTGCAGTTTATATTAAGGTAAATATGAATTATATTTGTATCGAGTCGGTTAGTATTTTAAAATGTTTTGAACTTTTAGCTATTACATTTTTTTTACTGAATGGGTCTGATATGATGGTAGTCGGCTGTTACAGCCCACCCTCAGCTTCAAGCGATGCTATTTTATTACTTACAGATAAGTTGCACAATTGGTCTAACTTTGACTTAGTTTTAATGGGTGATTTAAACTTGGACTGGCTGTCTCAGTCATCGGACTCAATTTGTAACTCATTGTGTTTGGAACAATTGATACATTTACCAACTCGCTTAAATGGAAAGAGTATGAGTAACTCATCTTTGATTGATATAATTTTAACTAATATACCACATGTTTTTTCTGCGATAGGAATTTTTTGTAATGACCTCAGTGATCATTGTGCAATATCTTGTGTGAGAAATTTTAAGATGCCTAAGAGTTCACCCAGATTTATATTTAAACGACAATTTAAAAATTTTAATGAACAAGCTTTTTTGCATGATATATATAACAGTGACTTACAGCTAGTTTCGTTTATACCTGATGTGGTTGATGCTTGGGATTATTTTAAATCTATTTTTCTGAAAATTTGTGATAAACATGCTCCGTTACGTAGATATCGGGTGAGTGGGAAAAATAATCCTTGGTTCAATGAATCTGTTTCTAATTATATTAAGCAAAGAAATGTGGCCTGGTCCAAAGCAAAGAAAACAAATAGTGATGAGGATTGGTCCAATTATAGATTACTACGAAATAAATGTACAAAATTGATAAAAATGTCCAAAAGTCAGTATTACCTTAATTTAATTAATAACAATATGAACGATCCCTCTAAATTTTGGAAAATAACAAAATCTATTGTAGGGTCAAATAAATCTACTGATCTTCCAAAAGTATTAAAAGTGGACCAAAGATTATTTACAGACAAGGCTGATTTGGTTAATGTGTTTAATAATCATTTTATTTCGGCTAGCTTACAAACAGATACCAGTAATTCGTTGGTCACTGGCGAACAGAATATTGACGAGCCGTCAAGTTATAATGACTCGGATTTGTTTTCCTTTACCCCTATATTGTCAACTCAAGTTTATAAGTTACTCGCAAATTAAGACAAAATTGAACCATTTTTTTTAAAGTGTCTGCAGATATTATTGCTGAACCTATTGCATAAATTTTTAATTTGAGTCTGTCCACTAATAAAATTCCAACATCTTGGAAATCTGCTATGGTTATGCCATTATTAAAATGAGGAGATCCCTGTGATTTGAATAATTATCGCCCTATTTCTAAATTACCGGTTTTAGCAAAAGTTTTTGAATCTATAGTAAATGACCAGATTAAAGAATATCTAGTTAGTCATAATATTTTAAACGCATTTCAGTCAGGTTTTAGAGCGGGTCATAGTACAATAACAGCTATTACACTTATTACAAATGATTTAATAACTGCTCTCGATAAAAGACAGCATTGTGTGGCCTTGTTTGTTGATTTGACAAAAGCGTTTGACTTAGTGGATCATGACTTACTGTTACAGAGACTTAAATGTATAGGTCTTTGTAATTTGAGTTGGTTTCAAAATTACTTATCTGATCGGACGCAATGTGTTGCCGTAGATAATTATATTTCATCCGTGTTAAAAGTCAATAAGGGTGTTCCACAAGGTTCTTTACTGGCACCACTTCTTTTTTCTATTTTTATAAATGATTTAGGGCAGGGAATAAAATCCACAAAGTTACATTTCTATGCTGACGATACAATTATTTACTCAACTGCATCCTCTTTTGCTACAAGCTATTGAAATTGTCCAGAACTCTTTTAACATTTTTCAGCATCATTTAATCAAATTGAAATTAGTTTTAAATGTTAATAAAACTAAGTATATCATTTTTTCGCGTAGTCGCTCTATAATCACTGTTCCGTCTATCCTTAATATTGATGACGTGCAAATAGAAAGAGTAACAACTTACAAATATTTAGGAATATGGATCGATGAGAAGTTGGCATTCGATGTTCACATTGATTACTTGGTAAAAAGACTAAAACCAAGACTGGGTATTCTCTTTCGTCAAAAAAGTGTTTTTCATTTGGAGCTAGAATGAAAATTATACAAAGTACTTTTTTTACCAATTTTAGATTATGGTGATATTATTTATATGCATGCTTCTATATATTTATTAAAAAGATTAGATTGTGTTTATTATGCCGCATTGCGTTTCATAACAAATGCTTGTTCACGTACTCATCATTGTTTGTTATATAACGGTGTAGGTTGGACCTCTTTATATCAAAGAAGGAAATCGCATATATTAGTATTTACTGTAAAGGCACTTCTTGGTATGCTTCCAAATTATATTACTAGGCTTTTATGCTTGTGTAAAAAGAATTACAGCACCAGATCGTCAATTGTCATTACACTAGATGTACCTAGAGTACATTCAGAACATGGAAAATCGGCTTTTTCTTATTGTGCTCCATGGCTGTGGAATGAATTTCAAGCCATTTCTCCTTTAGAAATAATTCCTTTGAATACATTTAACAATATATTGTGCTGTAAAATGAGTGAAGTATGTTGCTGTTTTAATTAACTTACATTTGCAAATGTGTGTTTTTTTCTCTTGCTTGTTTAGAATTAGTTTGTGTATAATGTGTTAATGTGTTTCTGTGATACTTTGGTACGGCCATCTTGGCCAGGACTCCCTGGAAGAAGAGATTTCTTTAATCTCAATGGGACCTTCCTGGAAAAATAAAGGTTAAATAAATAAAATAAAATAAATAAAATGTACATATTGGTACCTGTCATGAACTCTGTCTGTGTCTCCCCTGTCATGTCTCTTATTTTGAAGTCCTGTTTGTGTCTGCCATGTTTTGTAGTTCTGTGTAGTTCTTTTGTTTCTTTGGTCTTCGTGCTGATTGTTCCCCTATGTGTTCTCCATTACCCAGTGTAAAATCTACAATAAGTTACTGGCAGCTAGTTGCCAGTAATACCCAGTAATACTGTAATTTTTACAGAATTTTTTTACAGTGTGGTTTCAGATATCACACACATTATGTCCATCTCTGTGTTGATGCATAAGGGAGTGGCAACACATTTGTGGTTCTAAATGGACAAAAGCTCTCATCTGCAAACCACATGATGAAAGATTTTTAGTGGGTAGCATTTGTGCAACGCCTTCTTACAAAAAGGGTTTGAACGATAATCTGTGCCACGAAGACCTGTAGGAGTAGAGGTAAGATAAATATTTTAGCTCTCAATACCGACTGCATAAATAATCTGACAGCACAAGAATCTTTTAGTATTATGAGTATTTTATCAAGAAGGATCTCCGGTATTTGTCATAAATTTACTCATTTCAGACCTCATACAGACTGTTAGCATTATCCTTGTTTATTTCAATGTAAGTATATATTTTGCTATGATTTCTTTAGGTGTCTTATTTGGCTTCTCTGTACTTCATGACATGTATTGCTGTAGAAAGATATCTTCTGATTGCCCATCCGATTCAGTACAGACATCATCACCCAGTCAAATGTCTCATCTGTACTTCTCTGACTGGCTGGTTGCTTTCAGGAATTTTCATTTTGCTTGTTTTGCTTTGTGCTTGGTTGTGGATAAACCTGGGTTTTATCATAGAATAAACTATTACTAGGTAGTAAGAGAGGGCTGTTTCGTAGGTGCATGCAGGGCTCTCTCTCAGTCACAGTCGATCACTTCTCTAAAGAGATGATTGGTTGTGGTGACTCTGCTATTTGTACTCCTGAGTTACACGTTTTGCATCCTTCCATTTGTAATTATGATGCTGCTTCAAATTCTTGTTTTTATTTTTCAGTTACCTACCTTTTATAAACAAGATTACATTTATTGTTTACATGTTCAACCCGATAGTGGATTGTTTGTTGTATGTGTTCATGAGGACTGATGTCGGGGATGCTTTCAGGATGACTCACTGCTGTTCCAGATGAAGAGAAAATGAAAGTGAAACTCAGACATTGTGTGTGATTACAGTGATATTATTTTTCGTAAACAAACAGTTAAGTGCATATACCTGATGATATGCACATGACAGTGGTCACATGTTTGTGGGCATGGTCCTAATATTTTTTGATGCATGTTTACAGTGATGCTGTGATGGTATCTCTTGTGATATTATGCCTCATGGACATCACTTAGATGTCAATGTGGTTTGAAATTTGCATGTGTAAATGATTTTAAAATTAAGAAAATAAAGAAATTTTGGATTTATGTTAACAAATAAGAGGTCCCACTCAGGGCCGGCCCTGGGCATAGGCGGAATAGGCAAATGCATTAATTTTTATTAATATTTATGTATATATACATTTAACTTATAATATTTAATTTTGTACAGGAAAACAGCCCTTATTAATGAATTATTTGTAGCATATTGTAGTGTCTCGGGAGATCGTGCTCATTGTTAAATAGCTCTGTGGCTCTACTGCACTGAAGCGGCAGTCTAAGATATAAACCCAGAATTCAGCGAACGTCAAGAACAAGAAAACAATTATCAGACCGAGACGCAGGATTTAGCCTACATAACGTTACACAGACCATGTTTAAATGTCGATGTTTCTGGCCAGAAATACCAACTTGTTCATTGTTTGTCTGGTATTAATAAGATGCACATTGGAGTGCTGCTGGCTGCTCGCCGCGGTGCTACAACATGCTACTAATAATTCATTAATAAGGGCTGTTTTCTTGTACAAAATTAAATATTTTAAGGTAATGTACGGTGTTTAAACATGTAAAAAAGACAAGATTCGAACAATGTCAAGATCAAATGCCTGACTGTGTGTGTGTGTGTGTGTGTGTGTGTGTGTGTGTGTGTGTGTTTCCAAAATATATTTTCAAAATAAAGAAAAACAAGACAAAGCTGTGCAGTTTGTTTCTGTGTAAGTTTATGAACAAAATGATCAGAACACAATTGTGACCCGTCACGGAAACCAGTGACACAAGTCGGCAGCACAAGTTTAGAGAAAATGAGAAACAATGTTTATTTTTCAAAATTTGTGATTTTCGTTTTATTGCAGAATCTGTTAGTTGAGATCACGAAGAAGCCTCTTCATGTTTGAGATAGCAGTTTTTGTATATTTAAAAGCGTACATTTTGCGGTTGAAATAGGCTTGTTTTTTTAAGAGATTCTGAAGTGCAGCAGGGGGCGTCATTGTCTGTGTGTATATTTACATACTGTATAAGCTTGTGTTTTCGCCTCCGCCCCCAAAGGGAACAGCGTGACTACTAAATAAGGATAGTTCGCCCAAAAATGAAAATAATGTCATTAATGAGCTTTCTGTCCCATTCATTGAAAATCTATGTACGGTTTCCATGTCTAGATAAAAACATCATCAAAGTGGTCCATGTGACACCAGTGGGTCAGTAAGATTGTGTTGAAGCATCGATAATACAGTTTGGTCCAAAAATAGCAGAATTACGACTTTACTCAGCATTGTCTTCTCTTCCGGCTCGAGCGTGAAGTCACGTGACTGTAGTGACGCGGCTGCCCTGTTCCTCAGACATGTTTGCTAAGTTTTTTTTTTCAAACTTGCGTCTCCCCAGACTGTAAAGCTCAGGCGCACAAAACAAAAGAAAAATAAAAGAAGCTGGGGGCCTGGGGTGGCACAAATAACAGTCAGCCGCATCGTACGTCAGCCGCGTCACTGACTTTATGCGGCGCCACAGTCGGATGGCGTCAAAGTACCGCGAGAGCTCTTCAAGAAATCTTATGGAGTAGTTTAATTTCGACTCGCTCTGGGGGTACTTTGTGAGTCATCTCTTTGTCAGTTCTCGCAGCGCAGCATGAGTCCAAACACACAGAAGTTACACAGATATAGTTGTATTCTTCATATAATTGGCTACATGTTTTGTATATCAATATTTTCCATGAAGTCATTGGCTGATGGAGGAACGAATGAGCGATTGGTTAAGGACATCACGTTTTCGACGCTGTTTGGATGATCTATTATACTACCTCCCTATTTTAAATACAAACTTTGAAGGCGGGTTCATGTGTTTAACGAAGTGTAATCTCATATACCCTTACATGTTACGATGTAAATAGTCCTCAGATTGTATATTATATTGTATTACCAGACATTCATGCGAAATCTGAGGTAAACAATAGACTATACATCTAAAAATCAAGTAATGGTATACGATTTTTCCATCTTAATGTGAGAAGTTTAGTAAATAAGGTTGATGCAGTTCGAATTTGGGCAGATTCGACCGATGCTGACATTATAATTCTCACAGAGACTTGGTTAAAAAAAACGATTACAGATGATATGGTGCATATTAATGGATATAATATGTTTAGAGCTGATTGTAGTAAAAAAGGAGGAGGGGTTGCAGTTTATATTAAGGTAAATATGAATTGTATTTGTATTGAGTCGGTTAGTATTTTAAAATGTTTTGAACTTTTAGCTATTAAAGTATTTTTACCGAATGGGTCTGATATGATGGTAGTCGGCTGTTACCGCCCGCCCTCAACTTCAAGCAATGCTATTTCATTACTTACAGATAAGTTGCACAATTGGTCTAACTTTGACTTAGTTTTAATGGGTGATTTAAACTTGGACTGGCTGTCTCAGTCATCGGACTCAATTTGTAACTCATTGTGTTTGGAACAATTGATACATTTACCAACTCGCTTAAATGGAAAGAGTATGAGTAACTCATCTTTGATTGATATAATTTTAACTAATATACCACATGTTTTTTCTGCATTTTTTGTAATGACCTCAGTGATCATTGTGCAATATCTTGTGTGAGAAATTTTAAGATGCCTAAGAGTTCACCCAGATTTATATTTAAACGACAATTTAAAAATTTTAATGAACAAGCTTTTTTGCATGATATATATAACAGTGACTTACAGCTAGTTTCGTTTATACCTGATGTGGTTGATGCTTGGGATTATTTTAAATCTATTTTTCTGAAAATTTGTGATAAACATGCTTCGTTACGTAGATATCGGGTGAGTGGGAAAAATAATCCTTGGTTCAATGAATCTGTTTCTAATTATATTAAGCAAAGAAATGTGGCCTGGTCCAAAGCAAAGAAAACAAATAGTGATGAGGATTGCTCCAATTATAGATTACTTCGAAATAAAGTACAAAATTGATAAAAATGTCCAAAAGTCAGTATTACCTTAATTTAATTAATAACAATATGAACGATCCCTCTACATTTTGGAAAATAACAAAATCTATTGTAGGGTCAAATAAATCTACTGATCTTCCAAAAGTATTAAAAGTGGACCAAAGATTATTTACAGACAAGGCTGATATGGTTAATGTGTTTAATAATCATTTTATTTCGGCTAGCTTACAAACAGATACCAGCAATTCGTTGGTCACTGGCGAACAGAATATTGATGAGCCGTCAAGTTATAATGACTCGGATTTGTTTTCCTTTACCCCTATATTGTCAACTCAAGTTTATAAGTTACTCGCAAATTTAGACTGTAAGAAATCGGGTGGATCTGACAAAATTGAACCATTTTTTTTTTAAAGTGTCTGCAGATATTATTGCTGAACCTATTGCATAAATTTTTAATTTGAGTCTGTCCACTAATAAAATTCCAACATCTTGGAAATCCGCTATGGTTATGCCATTATTAAAAGGAGGAGATCCCTGTGATTTGAATAATTATCGCCCTATTTCTAAATTACCGGTTTTAGCAAAAGTTTTTGAATCTATAGTAAACGACCAGATTAAAGAATATCTAGTTAGTCATAATATTTTAAACGCATTTCAGTCAGGTTTTAGAGCAGGTCATAGTACAATAACAGCTACTACACTTATTACAAATGATTTAATAACTGCTCTCGATAAAAGACAGCATTGTGTGGCCTTGTTTGTTGATTTGACAAAAGCGTTTGACTTAGTGGATCATGACTTACTGTTACAGAGACTTAAATGTATAGGTCTTTGTAATTCGGCCTTGAGTTGGTTTCAAAATTATTATCTGATCGGACGCAATGTGTTGCTGTAGATAATTATATTTCATCCGTGTTAAAAGTCAATAAGGGTGTTCCACAAGGTTCTTTACTGGCACCACTTCTTTTTTCTATTTTTATAAATGATTTAGGGCAGGGAATAAAATCCACAAAGTTACATTTCTATGCTGACGATACAATTATTTACTCAACTGCATCCTCTTTTGCTACAAGCTATTGAAATTGTCCAGAACTCTTTTAACATTTTTCAGCATAATTTAATCAAATTGAAATTAGTTTTAAATGTTAATAAAACTAAGTATATTATTTTTTCGCGTAGTCGCTCTATGATCACTGTTCCGTCTATCCTTACTATTGATGACGTGCAAATACTGTAGAAAGAGTAACAACTTACAAATATTTAGGAATATGGATCGACAAGAAGTTGGCATTCGATGTTCACATTGATTACTTGGTAAAAAGACTAAAACCAAGACTGGGTATTCTCTTTCGTCAAAAAAGTGTTTTTCATTTGGAGCTAGAATGAAAATTATACAAAGTACTTTTTTACCAATTTTAGATTATGGTGATATTATTTATATGCATGCTTCTATATATTTATTAAAAAGATTAGATTGTGTTTATTATGCCGCATTGCGTTTCATAACAAATGCTTGTTCACGTACTCATCATTGTTTGTTATATAACGGTGTAGGTTGGACCTCTTTATATCAAAGAAGGAAATCGCATATATTAGTATTTACTGTAAAGGCACTTCTTGGTATGCTTCCAAATTATATTACTAGGCTTTTATGCTTGTGTAAAAAGAATTACAGCACCAGATTGTCAATTGTCATTACACTAGATGTACCTAGAGTACATTCAGAACATGGAAAATCAGCTTTTTCTTATTGTGCTCCATGGCTGTGGAATGAATTTCAAGCCATTTCTCCTTTAGAAATAATTCCTTTGAATATATTTAAAAATATATTGTGCTGTAAAATTAGTGAAGTATGTTGCTGTTTTAATTAACTTACATTTGCAAATGTGTGTTTTTTTCTCTTGCTTGTTTAGAATTAGTTTGTGTATAATGTGTTAATGTGTTTCTGTGATACTTTGGTACGGCCATCTTGGCCAGGACTCCCTGGAAGAAGAGATTTCTTTAATCTCAATGGGACCTTCCTGGAAAATAAAGGTTAAATAAAATAAAAATAAAAATAAATAAAATAAATAAATATTTCACGGATTATACGCATTTGTGGACAAAAATGGTCATTGGATAATCTGAAACAGACTGGATTCGACTTGTGATCCCCACAAAGGTAAAAAGAGTCATGTTTATTTTTGCATGTTGTCATTTGGACTTCTGTCATAAAATACAACATATAATGGTAGAACATCTGTATCTTTCTATAAACGGCTTTACAGGGGGTATGGCTTAGCTAAATGAGATGTAAATGAGCCCTATTGTCTCCCCCAGTTGGAAATAAGAGTCCCTTTCGTCTCGATTTTCTCGGTTTGAGTATTTCTGAGTTCCTATATTCAAATGGCCACAACTTCTCCAAATCTTATCAGATTTCCATGTGTTACAAATCGTTGGAAAGCTTAGAAACTGCACTTTCAGAATCTGTGAATAACTCAAAATGGCCCAGATCCGACTTGTGTCACTAC
Source organism: Misgurnus mizolepis (assembly GCA_025389145.1). Taxonomy (NCBI): domain Eukaryota; kingdom Metazoa; phylum Chordata; class Actinopteri; order Cypriniformes; family Cobitidae; genus Misgurnus; species Misgurnus mizolepis. The sequence continues at coordinate 14,197,156 of JAIFKI010000007.1, forward strand.
TTTCCGTGACTGGTCACAATTGTCTGTGATTCTAGGGGCATTGGGTGAAATTTTGCCTAGGGCAGCAAATTGGCCAGGGCTGGCCCTGGTCCCACTTGTAACCCATTAACAGTTTTATAAGTTGAATTTATTAATAAGTATTTATTATTATTATTATCTTTTATTATATTCTTTTTCTACATGTCTACAATAATCATAATAATAATGAAAGTCTTCAGAATATCTTTTCCCCATTGTGCCCATTGAAACTGAGGGGGAAAATTTCTGTATTATTATGTATGTTTGCACTACCTTATATGTTATCATTTTATGGTTTATGTCTGTATTTTCTTCTACACTGAAGGCTCTTATGATATAAAACAATCTTTGTGTGTGTGAACACACTTGGCAATAAAACACTTTCTGATTTTGACCACTCATGGTTACTCAAGTATTGTTAACGTCACCGTCTAAGATAATAGCAGTGGTAACAGCAATCTGACTCCGCATTAGAACCACAGACGCTGGTTTGCTCACAGGCACTGTTTACTTTATCCAAGTGAAGTTCTGACTCACGTATCCTTTTGGTCTCCTTCTGAAGACAGGCTAAAATAGTTATCATCACTGGTTATTTAAATTAAAAATGAAAACTTTCTATTGACAGCTTTAATGTTTGTCGAAATGATAAAAAAATAAGACAGTTCACTTAGTGCAACCCATAGTGTGATACCAGCAACATCTAAGATGTTATGTGGATGTGTAGATGAACCCAAATGCAGACAACAAGGGGTTAACTAAGGATATTTATTAAAGAATTAAACAGAAAACAAAACCCACGAGGGGGCAAAACAACATAAACAAGATACTAAACAGGGGAAGTGAACACTAAACAAGACTAGACTATAACTACACTTAACAGGGTACACTTAACAATAAACTTGACAAAACACTTGATATATAAAACACTAAACTAGACTTGACTTTCGGACAGAGTACTCACAGGTATTTGGAACACATGCACAAGCACAGGACAATGAATACAAGAGGATTAAATAGGGTAACAAATCAAGAGGGGAACAGGTGATATAAATCAAACAATAATGAGGAGGATGACAAGGGAGCGGGGTAAAAGAGACAAGACACTGGGAACACGTGGTCCAGTAAATCAATACTAAGACCACGTGAACCCACACAAAACATGGGTCTGTCATGATTCTGCCACAAGACTAGATTAAACAAAGGACAAGATGGCAGAACCATGACAGAATCCCCCCCTAAAGGAGCGGCTACCAGACGCTCCCCAGGGGAACACTAGACACGGGACAAGACAGACTGACAGATAGACAAAAACCAAGAAAACATGACAAATATACACAGGGGCAGACAAGAATACACTACAAAGGGGTTGGGGTGACATAACAAAAACAACAAACAAGGGAGGGGGGGCGGAGGCAAAACAGAGTTCATGTGAGGAAGTCCAGGTGGGGTGGAGCTGGGTGGGCAAGGGGTCTTGGGTTCAAGGGTAGTGGAGGGCTTGGGACGAGGAGTCCCGGCAGGCTTGGCGGGGAGCTTGGAGGCAACAGGCTTGGTTGGGGATGCAGGCTGGGAAAGGGGAACAAAAGGAGGCAAGGTAGGGTTCCAGGGCGTGGTAGGGGTAGACAAGGGAGCAGATGGGGGCGAGCCAGGACTCACAGGGTAGGAGAGAGAGTCAAGGGAGGACATGGAGACAGTAGCGGGGGACCAGGCAGACGAACAGGATGACAGTGCTGGGGAGGAAGCAACAGAAGGAGCTGGAGAGACAGGGGGCGCTGCGTCCGGCAGTGGAGACGAGACAGAGACAGGGGGCGCTGCGTCCGGCAGCGGAGACGAGACAGTGACAGGGGGCGCTGCGTCCGGCAGCGGAGACGAGACAGTGACCGGGGGCGCTGCGTCCGGCAGCGGAGACGAGACAGTGACCGGGGGCGCTGCGTCCGGCAGCGGAGACGAGACAGTGACCGGGGGCGCTGCGTCCGGCAGCGGAGACGAGACAGGGACAGTGTCAGTGACCGGGGGCGCTGCGTCCGGCAGCGCAGACGAGACAGGGACCGTGACAGGGGGCGCTGCGTCCGGCAGCGCAGACGAGACAGGGACCGTGACAGGGGGCGCTGCGTCCGGCAGCGCAGACGAGACAGGGACCGTGACAGGGGGCGCTGCGTCCGGCAGCGCAGACGAGACAGGGACCGTGACAGGGGGCGCTGCTTCCGGCAGCGCAGACGAGACAGGGACCGTGACAGGGGGCGCTGCGTCCGGCAGCGCAGACGAGACAGGGACCGTGACAGGGGGCGCTGCGTCCGGCAGCGCAGACGAGACAGGGACCGTGACAGGGGGCGCTGCGTGCTGCAGCGGAGGCTGCGCAGACGGCAGGGGCTGCAGCGGAGGCTGCGCAGACGGCAGGGGCTGCAGCGACTGTGAGGTCAACCCCCTTCTCCTCCTCTTCCTTCTCGGGCGTGGTGCAGATGCGGTGGCAGGTGAGGTGAGGACAGTGGTGGGAGCAGCAGGCTCCGAAGAGGACCCCTCGGACGGCGACTCCCACGAAACCCTCCTCTCACGCTTACCACGAAGGTCAGGGGGCTGGACAGAGCTGGCAAAAACTGGAGTGGTGATTGCTGGGTCCTCCAGCGCCAGGACTCCCACGGTGAGACCCTCCGGGATGGCAGACAAAGGGATGGGACCAGCGGTTCTGGCTGGCTCCCTCCTAGAATTGACCCCGGGTCCAAACAGGAGAGGATCGTACCAGGTGGGACCCGGTTCAAGTACCACAGAATAACTGCGTCCTCTCCTCGCACAGCGCCGGTACATCCAGTCTGCTGGGTTCTTAACGGGCTTGTGCATTCTGTTATGTGGATGTGTAGATGAACCCAAATGCAGACAACAAGGGGTTAACTAAGGATATTTATTAAAGAATTAAACAGAAAACAAAACCCACGAGGGGGCAAAACAACATAAACAAGATACTAAACAGGGGAAGTGAACACTAAACAAGACTAGACTATAACTACACTTAACAGGGTACACTTAACAATAAACTTGACAAAACACTTGATATATAAAACACTAAACTAGACTTGACTTTCGGACAGAGTACTCACAGGTATTTGGAACACATGCACAAGCACAGGACAATGAATACAAGAGGATTAAATAGGGTAACAAATCAAGAGGGGAACAGGTGATATAAATCAAACAATAATGAGGAGGATGACAAGGGAGCGGGGTAAAAGAGACAAGACACTGGGAACACGTGGTCCAGTAAATCAATACTAAGACCACGTGAACCCACACAAAACATGGGTCTGTCATGATTCTGCCACAAGACTAGATTAAACAAAGGACAAGATGGCAGAACCATGACATAAGAAGTGCCGGAACGCAAGAAAAAGTAAAGGTACGCTGAAGTGTAGGCCTACTTCAAGCACTGCACTTACTGTATAACCATCTTATATCATTTAGATGTATATGTATCATACTACAACCAAAGTAATTTATTTTAATAAAAAAAACATTTAAAACTATATATAATGTATAAAAAAGTATACTCCTGGGTCTTTCCATTGGCTGTTGTATTTGAATAAATAATGAGTTGAGTCTAATAAAGAATATCAGGGGCTATTTTAGGGGTGTTTTATTATAAATATAATTTTTTTTCATATCATTATGTTTTATATTATTATGTTTAACGTAATAATGCTTTAAATTACTGATTTATATTTTTAAAATCCTTTTATTCCAAGTTTTTAAATAATTCGTTTGACCATACGATTAGGTGGGCACGCTACGTCATCTGGGGGGCACTGCCCACCGATGACCCCCCCCCCCCCTTGTCGACAGGCCTGATACAAATCTGTACCTAAATAGTACATATTAGGATATCTTCAAAGGTACAACTCCAGTGAAAGCTTTTGTACCCTTTGCTTACCCTTGGTGTACAATATATACAGCACAAGTTATATAAAATCGCATCATACAATTGGGTGCAGTTAAGTAATACCAACAAATGCAAGACAATAAACAGCCAAAATGTTTTAATATTAAATGAATGCTGAGATCAAGTCTGTCCATTTATTTTATAATGCAGCCGCCAATCATTTCCACACCCTTTCCTGTTGATCTGTATTCATACACTTACACTATCAGAAAGAAATTGTCAAAAAATAGTACTTAGCTATCACTGTGGCGTTACCCTTTCAAAAAGTAAACCTTTCTACCTAAAAAGTTTGTAAAAGGCACATAAATTGGTACCAAAGAATGCATATTAGTGACTCAAGGTTGGTTATTAAATAAATGCATATGTACTGTACCTAATTTTAAAGGGTATCGGCCCAGTGACAGGTAGAAACAGAGCACTGCTAAGATAAAATATAGGACAAAATATTTTTTAGCTCTCATCTGCAAACCACATGATGAAAGATTTTAATGGGTAGCATTTGTGCAATTCTTTTATTTGTTTACAGATCAGTTCATTATAAAAGAGTTTCAACCAGAAGCTGTGCCATTACCAAGACCTGTAGGAGTGAAGGTAAGATCAATATTTTATCTCTCAATAACCACTGCATGAATAATCTGACAGCACAAGAAACTTTGAGTTTCAATATAATGAGTATACAAGAACAGTATGTGATTTTTTTTTAAATTTTAAGTTGGCTATGTACATTACAAAACACCTTATAGCTATTAACATCTTAAAGAAACACCAAAGAGTTTTTTTTTTTACCTTAAAATAACGCTTCCAAAACAGTTTCAGTCGTTCATCCACTCTAAACAGGGTGAACGGCACTTTCACATTCGCTTTGCAGCCCTCTATCGGCCAAAACCCGCACTAAAGAAGTTTCCAAACGTCGGGTAGTGGTCCTGTAGTCTGAGTGAATACTACAAAAACTTGCTTTACGGCAGACCTACATTCCAATCAGAGCCAGCTATGCCTCAGTATTTATGACAGTGGGTAATGGACAATTACGCTTCTAACCTGTAGGGGGAGCAAAGAGCCAAAACTCTTTGGTGATGCTTTAAACCTTGTCTTAAACCTTGAAGTGTGATCTTAGAATTGAGGAGCTGGGATGCAAAAGCCACTAAACGTCGTCTCCTTCCAAAAAGGGACAATGATATTATCCAAATGCTCTTGGAACGTATTATATGTTCATCAAATACTTTCACTTCAAAATCCTGGCCTGAGGTCATTTAGAAATACTGCTTTGTTGGCACTTGGCAGAATCCATTAAGAGTTTGAAAAATGCTCATTTACAAGAAAACATGTCAGACGCACTTAGAGGGTTTTGCATCAGAGCTCTACAATTTTACTTTAACAGGTTGTCATGATCCTGCCCTCCTGTCATAGTTATTCATAGTTGTTCATAGTCATGTGGCAGGATTGTGGCGGTACCCATGTTTTGTGTTGTAGCACATGGCCTTTGTTTGGGCTGTGTGCTGCTGTGTCTCGTTTGTGTCCCCACCCCCATTGTCTCCTCGTTAGCTCTCCCATCAGTGAGTGCGTTTACATGCACAGTCTTACGCCGATTATGCTTAACTCTTTCCCCGCCATTGACGAGATATCTCATCAATTAGGAGAAAACGCTTCCCCGCCAATGACGAGATTTTCCGTCTTTCAGCAATACCGCTATTATCCACCAGGTGGCGCCCTTCCGCAACTTTTTAAAACCGGAAGTATTGCCCTATGGCAAGCTGCTGCATGTCCGTGTCTGTTTTAAAGATCGCTCTGGATGGGATCTCTATGAAAAGTCAGTCACAAAAATGGAATTATTTTTGCTTTTTGTTCAAGATATGGTGTTTTTGCATTAAACTTTGGTGAAAATCATGAAAAACGCTGGCGCTGGCTGGCAACTTTTTTTTAAAAAACGCTGGCGGTGAAAGAGTTAATAAACTGATAACACGTGGGGTCGTGTAAACGCGTAAAACAGTTTTCTTTAATCGAGGAAAGCCCATAAATGCCGTAAGCAAAAACCGATCGGCACAGGTAGTTTTTTGCTCATTACCACGATTTCGCGTGGCATGTAAACACCTTAACTGGGTTTCTCACGGTTTTGTCCATGTGCGCATGTCTCCGCGTGTGAAAGTTAAACGTCAGACCAGGGGCGTAGGAATGAGTTTAACATTGGGGGGGACACATATCGGAAACCTGACAGATCCGTTAATGATTTTAACAGAAATATGTCATACACTGCAAAACATTCACCAACATACTTTATTCTACTAAAATGATATAATTAACGTGTTCACTTCTAATCATGTTCAAACTTTCCTTTCATGATCAACAATCTAAAATCACCTCACCCTTCATATAACACCTACCTGGAGCTCAGTGCTAGCTCTCCCTGCATCACCCTCACCAGTGTCACCACTGTTAGTTTCCAGCTGAACTTCATCTGATCTCTAATATGAAAGTAGTGGAAATGGACAAGGTATAGAAAAATACTGATGGGAATGTCATGAACAAGCAAAAAACACACAGACAGACTAACTCATCATGTTCTTTTACAATCATCATCCTAAATACTGTTTTTAGTGTCAAATCGCTTTTCTCCATTACATTACTGGAAAGTCTGCCATATTTTCGCCAGCCTTCGTTGGCTAGTAAGGTTAATAGTAACAACGTTTACCTAGCAAGAGTGTAGCGTTACTAGTTAGATGTTGAATCACAACATCAGCTTAATATCAACAAGTTTAAGGCATGGGTTAAGGTGAAAAAAATCACAACGTGGCATTTTTAACATGATAAATTATCTACATGGTATTTTGAGCTAGAACTTCACATATGTTCCCTGGGGACACAAAAGATTTAAAATTTGACATCTTAAAAAAGTCTTGTGAACTGACACTTTATGTAAATAGGTGAGACCAATAGCATTTTAAGGAGAGATGTTTTAAACTGCTTTAAAATTGTCAGTTTGCATATTTTAAATTTTTAATCTCTGAAATATACTTCGGTATTTACTTCAGTAAATACACTTTCAGTGCATCTTTATATTTTATTTTATTAATGCAATATTGAAGTCTCATGTGGCATAGGGTTGCCAATTGTCACAATAAAATACAGGACCAAAGGTGGGCTACAGCAGCAGTGGAAGTATGGTTTTGTGTGAATATACATTGTATTGTTTTAAGCCATTTGTCAAAATGATAGTTAATCTCCTAATTTATAACTTTTATGCCTACAACATATGGTAGGTTTATTAATAGTTTGTTAATTTACAGCTTTACTTTTAACACAGTCCTTTAATTGAACCATTCCCTTTACTATATGTCTAAAACAAAACTTGTGACTCCTGCACTAAGGGTTAAAAAAACGTTATACCCTTCATGTTAATTTATGTGACAAACTAAAAAAACATCTTACATAGATTTTGCTATTTAAAACACGCGTACAGGCTGTGACTCACGCACGAGAATGTCCAAGCAAAGTTGGAAATACTTTTGGGGGCATTTCAGATTGAGGCGAAACAGCTACAGTAAATTACCCACTTTATAAAAAGAAAATATGAAATCGTATATCACCCCTGTAATGTACACTCGACGGGACGGGGTCTGTGATTGGATGACAGGTGTCGGTGATCATTATCATGTGCCGTAATCAGCAGCACTGCTGCTTATGCTGCGGGTTCGACTTCGGGCAGCGGTGCTGGAACCGACAGGCGGATGACATCAAAGTACCGTAAAAGCATTTCGACAGCAGTCTCCTCGTATGTTTTCTTGAATCGCTCTCACAGGATTTTGATGTCATCTGCCTCTAGGTTCTTGTGACGCCACATGAAGTTTAACAAACATGTACCAGTCACTGATTAAATCAGCGTATCAGTTAAAAAACGGGACGCGAGTGGTCATGTAACGGGACAAATCCCTAGGCATACAGTGCAAAGACACCAATTTTACCAGCTTAACACAATACAGTCTGAAAACCCGGAGCGAAGTGATTACAGAATGCTTACAGTGGAGAGAAGAACGTGCTTTCGCTCCACTCCAGGCTTTGATCAAATCCCGCTTAGCAAGGGGAATACACGTCGTCTTTATGAAAAGTGAATTTAAGAATTTTGCAATTGACGGAGAACTTTAATCCATGGCTTACGTTAGACATAAAATATAATTATCCTCCTGGACAAAATTTATACCAACTCACATTTCCTTTCTTTCTTTTCTTCCCCAGTAGAAAGAAATCATTTAAACTGAGCTGCTGCTGTCTCTTCATATTAACCTCAGACGACCTGTCGCCAGCTTCAGACCCCACTAGCTGTTGAGGGGGTGGGGCGGGCCGGTGAAAAGACGCTGTGTTGCGCTTTCAAAATAAAAGCACGCGAGTTAAAGATTTTAAAATCAAATATTTTTCAAATAATTTTTTGGGGGGGACAAATGAAACTGTCTCCAATATTGGAGGGGACACGTCCCCCCCGTCCCCCCCGGTTCCTACGCCCTTGCGTCAGACGCACAAGTAAGCGAAAAGTAACCCATGTAAGTCTCTGTTCTACTAAAGCAGTTGGCAGAGAAACTGCGAAAATAAAAACTGATGTTCTAGAGACACGAAAAGAGATAAAACAATATACTGTAGCTTAAGACAGATATGCCGTCGGCTTTTTGATCGACTATTATGTACTATAAGCGTTGACGTCACTACCTGCGAGAAACCTGACAAATCTTCAAGTCCCATGTAAACGCAGTTGTCTGCATAGCTGTTTTTTTGATTTGCATGTAAACGGATCAAAACTGTTTTATAATAAGCAGATTTTTGACAGTTATCCGCTTATTCTGTGCATGTAAACATACTCAGTGTTTGATTAGTTCCCACTGTTCCCTCTTGATATGTTCCCTTATATAATGCCCCGTTGTCTAGTGTCCTGTGCTTGTGCGTTGTGTATTTATGTATATTTATCATGTCCTTGATCATGTCATGTCGTGTCGTCTATCAGGTCTCCCCGGATCGCGTTGAATGGCTTGTGTCCAGTCGGTGTTTGGGTTGAGTCCTTGTTTTAGTGCTGTTTGTTAGAGTCAGTCCTGTCTAGTCTGTTTATTTCTAGTGCTGTTTTCCTCATCGTGGGTTTTTGCTTTGTGTTTGTCTTATAATAAAGTCTTGTTTCATGTACCTCAACCTCGTCTGTGATTGGGTTCGTTCCCCGTTGTCTCGTTCGGTCATGATGGAGGGACCGGTCAGGCAGTTCATGACACATGTAATAAATACATATCATGGATTGCATGCAAAGATGTTTATTGATGTGAAAAAAAAACTCTCGGTTACGTATGTAACCCTCGTTCCCTGAAGGAAGGGAATGGGGACGTCACGTCGTGTTTGGGAACTGCACCTGCCTCTCGTTAAATACTCAACCGGCGTGGCGGCGTCGGCTGGTGCAAATACCTGCATGCCAAGTTCATTGGCGTTTTAGTAGTTTCTCGAAGTAGATTGGTCCCGCTAGGCACGTTCCCAATTCGTCGGTCGACTGAAAGGGAACTAAAATTAAACATGCAATAAAATATTGCATGAAGAAAGTATCAATAAAAGAAAAATCAAAGTTGTTAGTCAAATTTTAATTAATCTTCCAAACCTGACCTTAAACCATCTGTGTTTAATGAGCAAAACAATTAACTACAGTTTAACACTTGTCACATTAAATAACAGTGTTATCACAACGTGTAACCAAAAACATATAAACATATATAAACATATAACTTTTTTTAAACCTAGTGGCATTTCTAAAGCTAATAAAAATTTTTAGCTTTAGAAATAGGGGACAAACACAGCATTTGGGTTTACTTAACCCAGAAAACATCTTATTTTTGACCCAACAATGGATTAAAACAACCCAGTATAGGTTAATTTATAAACCAACAGGTTGGGTTTGTCCCTTTTGCATGGGCGTGTCTAGAGGGTGGGCATGGGGTGCCCCCCCCCCCGGGATATGATTGGCCCCCCCTGGTGCCCCCCTCCAATCTCATTGGGCCAGCTAGATTTACTGTCCTGAAAATGCCCACCGCACCATTGGACCAGAGAGCTGTTTGATTTGAGACTCGCGCGAACGTGAAGAAGAAGCAGCAGCACAGTAGTTGCATGTTTTAAAACAGGAGAAAAGAGACACCACGACACCCACCGCACCATTGGACCAGTTGTCAATCACTGTTTGATTTGAGACTCGTGCGAACGCGAAGAAGGAGCGGGTGCCCCGCCACAGACTCAACACTGGCACAAATCAACACAAATCAAATAGATTTTTCATGATTACCATTTACATTTTATATTACTATTTAAAACGGCTTCGTTCCCTGTTGCAAGCGCTCAGCAGCGCCTCTCTCGCGCGCACGCTTTCTCACTGCTGTGTGCGGAACCTCGACAGTAGTCTCGCATAGCCAGACCTTCAATACTTTAGCCAACAGTCTGTGGGCGTGACGTCTGAGACTACCTCGACAGTGCCTCTCTTACATGACACTGAAGAAATTAAAAGTTGGCAGTGTTTTCCACCTGGGTTCCTCCATGTACTTGTCTTTTCACGTAAAAGTAACAGTCAACAGATGTTACTGACACAGAAGACGGTTGATCGAGTATTATAACTTAACGAAAGGTTAGTATTGTCCCCCCCACACACACACACCAGTTCTCTGTGCACGAGCTCTCTCCCTCCCTATGGTGCGGTATGCGCATGCGCGTAACAGTATTCTCTGATATTTTTGAATTTGCGCTGAATTGTCTGCAATAAAACTATCACTCGCATTTAAAATTAAAAGCGCTCATAAACACAACCAGATGAGAAGAGCAACCCTGCATGAGACACACAGGTAATCCGAAATCACCTCGTATCAGCTCTTCAATGTAAATGTATGATGATTTTATCAGACAATGTCGCATTTAAATAAGGATTTTAGCAGTATAAAGTAACAGCTGGTTGGATTAAACACGAGGTGTTATTGTTTAGTCACTATTTTAAATTCTTTCTTTATGTCTGACAACAGAACAGATAATATGTAAAAATAGCATTCAGTTGTGTTAAAATACAATATAATAAACAATGAAAGTCAGTTCCCTTTCAATACGGTTCACTTCGCATTGCGTCAGTTTGCTGACGCTATGGGGGAAACTCCTGTTTACTCCGTGATTGAAGCCTATTGGTTAACGTCTGTAGAAAATACAGACCAATGACGTTTGAGCCCGCGCGGGGGCGTGGCACACGTCCCTATATAAGCCGGTGAAATACGTCAAGAGCTCATTACTTTTCTCCTTCAGCGCGAACCTTCTCGCTGCTCCGAAGAAGAAGCCCTTACTCGCCGTCGATCCAAGCACTGCAGCGGACTACAACACACCAGCGTGTTCCCCTGCCGCTTTCCGGTGAGCCTACAAAGAGTATCTAAAAGAGCAGAAGCGCGTTGAGATAATGTCGCTTCGGCATTGCGGCTCCTGCCGAGCCCCTTTGCCCGTGGAGGATTTCCACAAAGAGTGCGTCATCTGTCTGGGTCCTGCCCACGCCGAGGCCGTACTCACCGAGGCGGGCTGCGCCCACTGCGAGCTCCTTCCTATCGCGGTGCTGCGCTCCCGCCTCGAGATCTTTAAACGGAAGGCTTCCCGTGCTCTCCCGCCTAAACAGCAGCGGAGCCGTGAAGCTGGAAGACGCCCTGAGACCGAGTCCACGCCGGCTCATCCCCCGCGTGCTCTGTCTCCCCGCCGTCATCCTGTCACCTTCGCCCGTGAGGACTTACGCCCCCTGCCGAGTGCTAGCGGCATGGTTTCCTTTGGGTCCGGTGACAACTTGGAGATGATGTCATCCTCTGAGGAGTTGGAGGATTGGGCGGCTTCGGATGACGACGCCCACGCAGCCGCCGCTGATGAACCTACCGAGTCGCGTCCTCACGACTCTGAGCTCATCCGCATCTTGACGCAAGCTACGGCGGAGCTCAATATCAAGTGGTCGCCGCCGTCAGAGCCTCAACTCAGCCGGTTGGACGAGTGGTTTCTGCAGCCCGGGCTCCGTCAATCATCCCGCCAGTGGCAGGCGCCGTTTTTCCCTGAGGTTCACCAGGAGCTCACCAAATCCTGGCGTGCTCCCCACTCCACCCGAGCTCAGAGCGCCGTCTCCCACGTCCTCTCCGTAGTGGACGGCGCCGACGAACACGGCTACTCTAAGATGCCGCCGCTCGAGGAAACTGTCGCCGCCCATCTCTGCCCGTCTTCAGCCGGCGGATGGAGGGCTAAGTTGAACCATCCGTCGAAGCCCTGTCGCCTGACATCGACCCTGGCGTCGAAATCCTACGCCGCCGACGGACACGCTGCATCCGCTCTCCATACGATGGCGGTACTGCAGGTATACCAGGCAAAACTCCTCCGTGACATGGACGAGTCAGGTCCGGACCCGTCGACCTTTCAAAACCTGCGCAGCGCGACTGATCTGGCCCTTCGCGCCACTAAAGTCGCCACTCAGGCTGTAGGAAGAGCCATGGCCAGCCTGGTTGTTCTGGAGAGACATCTGTGGCTGAACTTGACGGACATCAAGGACACGGACCGGGTTGCCCTTCTTGACTCGCCCGTGTCACCGTCGGGGCTCTTCGGCTCCGCTGTGGAGGGGTTCACCCAGCGCTTCACTGAGGCACAGAAATCGTCGCAGGCTATGCGGCATTTTCTACCGAAACGATCTGCCTCAGCGTCTGAGACCGGCCGCCCAAAACCGCCGCCAACTCAACGCCCTAAGCCAGCACCAGCTCAGCCCCAGCCGAGAGCTGAACCGGATGTCAAGCGCCAGCGTCCTGCACGACCGGCTGGCCCGCCTCGACGCCGCGGTCCCCGTCCTAGGATTACGCTGGACCCGACGCCGGCACCGCCTCCCTGAAGAGAGTCTGAGGAGGAAAAGAGGCTCTGGTCCCGCTTCGGCCGGCCCGCCCTCGAAAGTTCTGCGTGTTTCAGTCCCCTCGGGCGCTGGACACACCCTCGCTGTAACAGCGAAACACAAATTTTTACCTTTTCACAAAAAGAGCAAATTTCCTCCTCTGTACACACAAACACACACACACGGCTTAACGTCCATAAGCATATCGACGCTCGCCGTCAAATTTCACGTTTGGCAATCCACCCCCGGTATGCCGGGCTGGATTCTAAACGTAATCCAACACGGTTATTCACTTCAATTCGCCCGGAGACCACCCCGGTTTCGCGGCGTTCTCTACACCACTGTCCCAGACGATCGTATACAGATCCTCAGGGAAGAGGTGCGTTCTTTATTACTAAAAGACGCGATAGAGACGGTCCCGGCGGATCAAAGCGAATCAGGCTTTTACAGTCGTTATTTTCTCGTTCCAAAGAAAGACGGCGGCCTCAGACCGATATTGGATCTACGCGTTTTGAATCGCGCTCTTGCCAAACGGCCGTTCAAAATGCTTACAGCCAGACGAATCATGGCGTTAATTCGACCGGGCGATTGGTTCATATCAGTGGATCTGAAAGACGCTTACTTTCACATTCCGATAGCGCCACGTCACAGGCCGTTCCTAAGATTCGCGTTCGACGGGACAGCATACCAGTACAAAGTTCTGCCCTTCGGATTATCTCTGGCACCACGCACATTTACCAAATGTGCGGATGCGGCTCTCGCCCCTCTCAGACAGAGCGGCATCCGCATATTGAATTACCTCGACGATTGGCTTATTCTGGCACAGTCAGAGAGGGAAATTACTGCGCACAAGACCGTTGTACTCCAGCATTTGGAGAATTTGGGGTTCAAAATCAACCTCCAGAAGAGTTTGCTCACCCCCACGCAGCGAATCACGTTCTTAGGCACGACGCTCGACTCATTAAAGATGCGGGCATGGCTTACACAGGAACGCGCGCTCACGGTCAGACGCGAGGCGGCATCGTTCAAAGCGGGTTCACATCTCCCTCTCAAACGATTCCAGAAAATGCTGGGTCTGATGGCAGCAGCATCCCCACTAATACCGTTGGGAATGCTGTTCATGAGGCCGCTTCAGTTTTGGTTGAAAGCGAAAGTTCCGCCCCGTGCTTGGTCGTCGGGCCGCTTATTAATCAAAATCACGTACAGCTGCGTGAAAGCGCTTTCGATATGGACATCCCCTCACCTTTTCCTCTCGGGCACGGAGCTCGGCTCCGTGAGCAGGAGGAAAGTGGTGACTACGGATGCGTCTGCGACGGGTTGGGGCGCTCACTGCGACGGCGAGCTCGCCTTCGGTGCGTGGAACAACCAGTTGTCTCAGCTACATATCAACCACCTCGAGATGTGGGCGGTTATCTTAGCGCTACGACACTTTCGACCGAAACTCCAACATCAACACGTTCTAGTGCGGTCGGACAGTATGACGGTGGTTTCGTTCATAAACCACCAAGGAGGGCTGAGATCTCGCTCCCTATCCAGGCTGGCGAAACGGCTTTTATTATGGGCTCACGCGAACGTACGTTCGTTAAAAGCGACTCACGTACCGGGTGTAGCCAATACGGGTGCAGACATTCTCTCGCGCAACGGTCCGCCGCCGGGAGAATGGAGACTGCATCCTCAGACGGTCGAGAGAATATGGACCGTCTTCGGCCGGGCGGAGATCGATCTGTTTGCATCAGACGAGAACGCGCATTGCCCGATCTTCTTCTCGAGACATCACGATGCCCTGTCGCAAGCATGGCCGGCGTGTCTTCTGTATGCTTTTCCTCCGGTGGCCCTGTTACCACAGGTCCTTCAGAGGATAAGAGAGACGAAATGCGCGATAATTCTGGTCGCTCCGTTTTGGCACAATCAACCGTGGCTCCCCGACCTATGGCAGCTGAAAACATCAGCACCATGGCCAGTACCGCTGAGGAAAGACCTCCTATCTCAGGCGAGAGGGACGATATGGCATCCACAGCCGGAGCTATGGAATCTACACGTTTGGTCTCTGAACGGCAACCATCACGCCTTTCAGGACGAGTGTTAAATACTCTAACTGAAGCTAGGGCCCCATCTACCAGGCGCCTTTACGCTCAAAAGTGGTCTATTTTTTCTGATTGGTGCACGACGAAAGACTTAAACCCAAACACCTGTGAAGTGGAGCATATTCTCTCCTTTCTGCAGGAAATGCTGGACAGCGGTCGCGCGCCCTCGACGCTTAAAGTGTATGTGGCGGCGATAACGGCGAATCACGCCC
Source organism: Misgurnus mizolepis (assembly GCA_025389145.1). NCBI lineage: Eukaryota > Metazoa > Chordata > Actinopteri > Cypriniformes > Cobitidae > Misgurnus > Misgurnus mizolepis. The sequence continues at coordinate 14,212,270 of JAIFKI010000007.1, forward strand.
TTATCGCCGGTCGCACCGTGGGAAAACATGATCTAATCATTAAATTCCTCAGAGGCGCTCGCAGACTACACCCACCGCGACCTAACACGGTCCCGTCTTGGGATCTGTCCACGGTCCTGAAAGCGCTGCGCGGTCCCCCTTTCGAGCCCCTCGAGCAGGCTGACCTGCGCGCTCTCTCGTTTAAAACCGCTCTCCTCCTGGCGTTGGCATCGGTTAAACGAGTAGGCGATTTACACGCGTTTTCAATTGACCCGTCGTGTCTGGAATTCGGTCCTAACGATAGCAAAGTGATCCTTAGACCGAGAGCGGGATACATTCCTAAAGTTTTGACCACGCCATTTAGAGTTCAGGTGGTTTCACTTCTCGCCCTTCCGACGGCGGACGGCGAACAAACCCCGAACACGCTCTGCCCCGTCAGAGCGTTAAGAATATACACGGACCGTTCTGCCTCATACCGCAAGTCAGACCAGCTGTTCGTAAGCTTCGCACAACATTCCTTAGGTATGCCGCTCACTAAACAGAGGCTATCTAAGTGGATCGTCGAAGCCATTGCTTTGGCTTACGCCTCCCTGAATGAACATTGTCCAGTTGGTTTAAAAGCTCACTCCACGAGGGGTATGGCTTCATCTTGGGCTTGGTCTACGGGGATTTCTATCATTGACATTTGTAACGCGGCCGGCTGGTCCTCGCCGTCTACGTTTGTCAGATTTTATAGCCTGGATGTCCCTGCCTTACAAGCACAGGTCTTATCGGCTTAATGATTCACGCGATTGCGTTTCTGTATGCCTTCACGGTGCGTTGCTAGCTCACCGTCATGGCTACCTATTAATAAATCATGCACAGCTCGCGGCGCGCTCAGGGAACCCGCCGTCTCGTGCTCTATTGTATATGCATCATGGTGCGTTTAGAAACTTCACTGTATGCGTATTACTGTCTCATATATGGTGCTTACACTTGCGCTCGCTAGAGCTATGTATATGCTGGGTTAGGGCCACATGCAGTGTCTCTCCGGTAAGGGCACCTCAGTCCGTTGTGTATGCACGGCGGGATGGGATTACGTTCCCCCATAGCGTCAGCAAACTGACGCAATGCGAAGTGAACCGTATTGAAAGGGAACGCTTAGGTTACTCACGTAACCCCGGTTCCCTGAAATAACGGGAACGAAGCATTGCGTCGCTGGCCGTGCTACAAACGTCTACGCAGCGAGTGTTATTCGGCTGCGCGCTTCAGTCGAATAATAATGAGCTCTTGACGTATTTCACCGGCTTATATAGGGACGTGTGCCACGCCCCCGCGCGGGCTCAAACGTCATTGGTCTGTATTTTCTACAGACGTTAACCAATAGGCTTCAATCACGGAGTAAACAGGAGTTTCCCCCATAGCGTCAGCAAACTGACGCAATGCTTCGTTCCCGTTATTTCAGGGAACCGGGGTTACGTGAGTAACCTAAGCGATCAGACAGAGTAGAAAAACTGATTTTTAAGTAATATTTTCCCAAACGGTCCTCCCTTACGAAAATTAACCATGGTTTTACTACAGGTAAAACCAAAAACCATGGTTACTGTGGTAACCACAAAATAACCATGGTTTTGACAACCATGGTTTTCAAAAACCATAGTTAAACCATGGTTAGTGTAGTAAAACCATGGTTTTGCTGATAGTAATCAATTCACCAAACAACCATGGTTACTACACTTTTACCACAATAAAACCATGGTTAATTTTCGTAAGGGCTGATATGTCAGAACGTTAACTAATACCAACTACACGCAACTCTGTGTAATTTAGATAACCTACTTAAAGGAATAGTTCACTTTACTTAAATGGTCATATACCTAAACTTGTTTCAAACCTGTATGAGTTTCTTTCTTCTGTTGAACACAAAAAAAAGAAAAGAGTTAAGAATAACGGTAACAAAAATCAGTTGATTGGTCCCATTGAATTCATATGTAGGAACAAAATAACATGGCAGTCAATGGGGTTCATCAACTTCTGGCCACTAAGATTCCTCAAAATATTTTATTTTGTGTTCAGCAGAAGAAAAACTCATACAGGTTTGAAATAACTCGAGGATGAGTAAATTATGACAATTTATTTAAAGTGAACTATTCTGGAACAGAACTGTTGTTTAATCCATGCAAAATACAAAAAAATGATAGAATTTCTTTGCAATGCACAAGATTTTGTGAACCATGCTTAATATTTTCTAAAACAGTATTTATTTTCATTTGAATTTTCTGATTGGCCCCCCTGACTGGTTCTTGGTCCCCCCTGTGCCCCCCCCATGTATAAAATCCTGGAATCGCCCATGCCCTTTTGGCCCAACAATGGCTTGAAAAGAACCCAGCATTTTTAGTGTATAACAACCAGTGGCGGCTCGTGACTGGCGCAAATTCAAAATATGTGTTCGGAGTGTCATGTGTGTTGCTTGTGTTTTCAAAGTGTGTGTTTGTTGCGTCATGTAAACCATGTGCATCACATGTTTTGTCAAAATAAGTGCCTGCTGCACACGCGTCAAAACCATTTATGATAAAAGAGACGCTCACGTTCACAAAACACGCAGGACACTCCCTTAACAGTAAACTCTGATTATGCATGAGATTATACAAGTATCTGGCAAACACGAGCGTCTCTTTTATCATAAACCAGTGGCGAAGCCAGAAATGTTCAAGTGGGTGGGCCTTTATAAAACAGGGTGGGCATAGCATAGAATAACTGGGGGCGTGCACAACAAAGTGTTTACGCCCGTGGCCGGCGTATGTTTTTTTCAAAACAGCCAGCAGCTGTCCGTTTTTTTCCGCGCTGTGGTCGAAAAATATTCAACTTTGGGGAAAAAGCTCAGCTCGTCAATGTAAGTTCTCACACGGCCGTTCAATCACAGTGGACGAAGGGCGGGACAAATATCACAACAACCAACCGGCTCACAGCTCAAGTATCACAGCAACCAAAGCTCTTGGCTGAAAAAATAGCTGGCATTCCGCGTCCTCCAGGCATTTTCAGCCGCGTTTAAAAGCTTTGGTGTGCATGCTACCTAAGCCAAGTTACCTTGATGCCATGCAGGCAGCACAATGTTTCAAAGGGAAAATTATAAAACAACTTATAAATAACCAACAGTAGTTTGTAGGGGTGTGACTCGCGAGATTAAGTGTGTCTCGCGAGATTTCTTGTGGAGGTGAAATGCTGGCCGTTTCTCAAATAAAAGACTGCATCCTTCGGAGGTCGCATTTTCTTCATAAAGACTGTCTTATTAGAGACTATTAACAATTATAAAGTTTACTAATAATTGAGTTAATCGCAAATTGTTGTAATATGCTCACGACTTGCGAATCTAATGCTCAGTTAATGATCTGAAATAAACCTTGATGACGTATGCAGCCTGCATATGCAACCTCTGGAGGATGCAGCTTTTTGACCCTTTTAGGGGCCAGTTACACCAAAAGCGTTTATGGCAGTTGCAGGCGCCTTTTTTGAATGATATTCTATGGGCAGGGAGCGTTTGCGCGCTGTTTATGCGCCCTGAGCGCCTTGCGGTTTTTGCCGCCGACCGCAGCGCTCGTCTTTGAAGGAACGCTGAGATCGGAGAAGCACTCGACGTCAGAGTCGTATAATAAGAGAGTTACGACACTCACATAGACGTCCGTTGTAAGAATGGAATGCGGAAGTAACAGCGTGTCATGGAGTGACGCATAGTTACAAACGCAGCACTGAAGCCCATTCATTTCAATGGCACCTGCTGGTAAATCGATGAAATTACCGTTTCTCTTTACATTTTCGGACATTTCTTTAATATAGTCAACAGTGATATTTTATGAACTCTGCTGTAGGTAATGATTATCGTTAATAATAACTAGTAAAATTTTTATATTTTAATGAGTTGTGTATAATATGTGAATAATATAGATTTAATGGTTTAATATTTTATTACTGGTGGCCATCTACTTTATACTTATCTTTTTTTATATATTACGAGTAACACTAGGGGGCAACAGCGACAAGCTAAATGCCTTATAAGAAAGTCACACTGCTTCACAATGCTGCTATGTGTTTCATTGTGTTTGGTAAGTAATACGAGTGATGTATCCTTGAAAATCACGTATAATTATATTAACATTTAATGTGTACTATAAATACAATTAAATGTGAATTTAGTGTGTTTCTGTTATGCTTCACTGTTACAAATAACCGCGTTGGCGATCTTTTTTGTGATTTTAATATAGTAAAAGTGTAGGAATTATGTTTTTAGCAGATTGATAGCCATTTATATAGCCATATTCTTGCTACAAAATTAAAAGATAAACTGTGTTGCTGTAGTTGGTAGAGATAACCACAGTTATCTTTGGGTCACCATTAATCATTTATTAACTGATTTACTGTATTTCCATCACTCCCTAGTAAAAAAACGTTATAAACATAGTAAGTATAGTGATCAATTCACAATACAAGCTAATATTTACCTAAAATAGCTGAAAACCTATGCCAACAGATTGACAGCCCTGCTTGGTTTGGAACTGTAGAACGTTACATGAATCACGTGACCGCGCGCCAACGAGATCAAAGCGTTTCATAACTCTCTTATTATACGACTCTGCTCAACGTCATTCGCGTCTTTCCATTGTCCAATCGAATGAGGGGAGAGGCGGGCCTTACATTGTGGTGAGGGAAGTTTACCGGTGCTTTGACGAACCGGACTCCACTCGCTCCCTCTCTCCTGCGTGTTTGCGCACCTCTCACCCTCAAACAAGGTCAGAGCAAGCGTCCTCTTTTTAAAGTTTCTGCTAATATGACAGTTAACAGCAAAAGAGCGCTCACACTTCAATATTTGATTGACAAGACAGCTGACTCGGTGGTTGCTTAGCAATATGAAAATCCGCGTCGCACTGCTCTTTTTTTAAAAAAGGCAGTCACACCAAAAGCGGCAGCACACCGAATGACGTCGAGCGCTTCTCCGCTCTCAGCACTCCTTCAAAAACGCGTGCGCTGCAGACGGCAAAAAAACCGCAAGGCGCTCGGCGCACATAAACAGCGCGCAAACGCGCCCTGCCCATAGAATATCATTCAAAAAAGGCGCCTGCAACTGCCATAAACGCTTTCGGTGTGACTGGCCCCAGTGCATGCATTATATTCTGTCTTTTACTGCATTTGCTTTTTTGTTTGGGTTTCCAATAATGTTCGTTTGGGAACTCGTATGAAGTCTGAGACGCGTTGTGTTCGTCTGTTGATCAGTGTCAGATGTGAAGTCTCAGCAGATTAAACCATCACAGAGTTTACATGATTTAATGTCTGCATGTTCTTGCTCAAAAATGACAGAAGCTGTATCATTTCTATTGTAAAGAAATGGACGTATATTAAATATTCAAATGGATTTAAACATTGTTTGGTTAAAAATAAGCGTTTCTCTTCGTCTAAAGTGAAAGTGAAAGTGAAGATAGCGTCCGCGAGACGAGTCCACTATCGCCCCCTGCAGGCATTTGTTATAATATATACATAATGCTTTTTATTTATAGACCACAAATGTAATGTGTTTGATAATTATGGAAGAAAAATAATGACAAAAGTTTTTGAATTAAAATAGCCTGTTGAATTGTACTACCTGAAAAAAAAAATGCATTGTATTAACCGTACTTGAATTTTAATGCATTGTATTTTTATGTTTTTGAATTAAAACAGCCTGTTGAATTGTACTACCTGAAAAAAATGCATTGTATTAACCGTGCTTGAATTTTAATGCATTGTATTTTTAGGTTTTGCATTTTTAAGGGCTGAAATTCAACATTCGTGTATATTTTCTGTATTAAAAATTCAATAGTCCACATTCACCTTTTAGATTTCACTTTAAAATATTCGTTCTGTTTAAAAATACAACGTAAAATATTCAGCAGGCAATTTTCAGTCCATTTAAATTCAAGTCCAAAAATTCAAGTCCAAAAATTCAGTCGTACAGATTTCAACATTTAACATCCGGGAACTGCAGGAAAAGCAGTAGAGTACCGAGTATAATCTCATCTGCTGTTAATCGATCTGACCAGCAGGTGGTGCACGTGTTCGCCAAAACTTTGTACATGTAAGATGATTTATCCACTGCAGCAGTGATGAAAGTTGGCTTTTATGTTCAGTTTTAGTAAAACAACTGTAATACACTCATACAGAGAGTGTATTGTTTGGTTATGTTATTGACAGGATACTAAACGGGTTTAAAATGCCATATAAATTAAATATGGCCTTTCTGCCTGCTATTGGCTTCGTTTCTCAAAAGCTAAGTTGATTGTAGATTTTATTGGTGGCAATCTACCGTCTTCTTATGCCTACGAGAAACGGACACGGTTTTGTAATTCGTCACCTCAGTTTATAAACCATACTCAGATTATTAAACTGTTCAATTTACAAATCGTGCGCGCGGATTAATAAACCATACGCACAATTAAACAATCAGTGCTCTCAGATTTGCAATCCGTATCCACAAATTCATAAACAATTAATAAACAGTGCACACGCTTTCGCAATGGTTTTGCAAACTGAGTCCACTAACGCAGAGGTCCCCAACCACCGGGTCGTGGACAAGTTGCCACCGGTCGCAAGAACATCCTGAAAAAATGTATAATAGCTACGTTATAGTTTAATCAGGTGTTTTGTCCTTTACGAGCCGACTTCAAATAACATATCAATCCTGTTCTATACAGGGTCGTGCTCCCTCTTTTTCTCTCTCTCTCTCTCTCTCTCTCGCTCTCTCTACCAGCGCATCGGCGATCACATTGCTGTCATTAGAGTTCAAGCATACAGTACTTCTAAAACACAATCGATCAAAGAATTGCAAAGGTATGACTTTATGAATAAATGAAGACGTTCATTTGATATCGCAAATGAAACTAATTGCAGGCTTTTGAAAAACTTAAAAATTACCCTTAAACTCTTAATTAATTATACTTAAACTCTTTCACTGCAGTAATAATATTTTTATTTTTAATGTAGGTTTGAGAGGAACCTAAACAGTCATGTGTCAAACATCAAAAAGCATAAACGCGAGTCCCCCACCCCCCCGGGTTGCGATTTTTTTTTAAGGTTGGCGACCCCTGCACTAACGGATTTGTAGCCCCACCCTCATTTTAGAAATTGCTTCCATGCTTTTATTCATGCTTTCAGGAATTAATGAAGTTTATACCGTGTTAAGCTTGTACTTTCCTAACTGGAAAGTTATTTACATCAGAAATGTAAAAAAATACTACTCTGTATAGTTAGACATGGATACTACTTCATATGGTGTATTTTATCTATTGCATTTATGTTAAAAACAGTAAAATTATAAGTAAGCCTGATAACTATTTAAAAACTATTATTGTATGTAAGTTGTATGTTGCGTTACATTATGGTTCTATAATGAAAAAAATATTCCCGAGAACTTTTTTTGCAAGCAAGTGGAAAACGTATTTTGAATAACACGTTATAAATATGTGCTGCACACTTTCTTCTCAATAACATGAACACACAACAAATATGACAGCAGGGTAAAAAATAGAAAGAAAGTGTCACGAAACAGATAATGGATGCAAGTGCAAGTCTTAACAGATTATTTATTTTACAAATAACAAAACCCAAAACAGAACTCCATACAACATCAGACTCGAACAGGTAACAAGAACTGGAAACAGGATCAAATACACTTAACATGAAACAATGTTAACGCTCTCACAAAGGAACACTGAAACACAAGGGCAATATATAGCCTACATGAGGGTAACAAGGAAACTAGACACACCTGGGAACAAATCAATACAAGGACCAATAAACAAAAGAACTACAAAGAACTACAGACATGGATGACAATACAAAACTTCAAACTAAAAGTCACAGACAGGGAAACACAAGACAGGACTGTGACAGAACCCCCCCCTCTAAGGAGTGGCTTCCAGACACTCCACACAAAAAACACAAAAGTTCAGGAGGGTGGAGGAACGGAGGTTGATCTGGGGGAGGGATGGAGGGCTTGGAAACCCGGGCAGAGTCAGCTGATCAGGAAGCCAGGGTGGAGCTGGTGGCAGCAGGAGCCTGGGTAGAGAGAAAGACAGAGAAACAGGATACATAGAAGGCCTCACGGGCAGATTAGGGAGTTTTGAGAGTTCAGGATCGGCCATCTCGTGAACAGGCTCAGACGGCTCCGCCATCTCGTGAACAGGCTCAGACGGCTCCGTCATCTCGTGAACAGGCTCAGACGGCTCCGCCATCTCGTGAACAGGCTCAGACGGCTCCGCCATCTCGTGAACAGGCTCAGACGGCTCCGCCATCTCGTGAACTGGTCCGGACATGGCGGCGGCCAGGAGTTCATGCAGGCTCAGCTCCACAGCCTGGTGCTCACTACCCCCCTCCAAAAAATTATTAGGATGAGACCTCCTCCTTGACATTGTCCTAAGAGCCACAAAACTTGCTGCATCCATGAGTGGTGAGAGCGTTCTGTCACGAAACAGATAATGGATGCAAGTGCAAGTCTTAACAGATTATTTATTTTACAAATAACAAAACCCAAAACAGAACTCCATACAACATCAGACTCGAACAGGTAACAAGAACTGGAAACAGGATCAAATACACTTAACATGAAACAATGTTAACGCTCTCACAAAGGAACACTGAAACACAAGGGCAATATATAGCCTACATGAGGGTAACAAGGAAACTAGACACACCTGGGAACAAATCAATACAAGGACCAATAAACAAAAGAACTACAAAGAACTACAGACATGGATGACAATACAAAACTTCAAACTAAAAGTCACAGACAGGGAAACACAAGACAGGACTGTGACAGAAAGCATCTGATCACAGTGATGTTGTTTGATAGCCTACCAGCTCTCTAAATTAGCACTATAAGTCACGCCACGTTTATTGCTACACTTTATACAATATAGCCTATTGCTTTTAAGCAACAAATAGCCTATCATAACAACCTATAAGCCTACTGTGTAATTGAGACATTAATTTAAGAAATGTATTAAAAGCAGAAAGACGTAGGCTGCGGAAATATAGTGGGTTCACTTCAATCCACACTACAGACGTTCTTGGTTTGCTTCTTATTTATTAAATCAAGGCAATTGTTTGATTAAACATTGATTAATATTAAGATAAAATTTATACAAAACGAAATTCACTTTAAAGAAAGTCTTTCTACAAAACAAACCTATGCAGGGCTCGCAAAATCGCTACCCCGAAGTCCCGGGGCTATGGCGAATTCCTGTCGGGCTACAAAAATGTATCTGCGCCCTGCCCGTCGGGCGAAAAAAAAATATTGTAATGTGTTTGCATTCTCTCAGATTTAGTTAGGTAATTATATTGTATGTAATTCGGTGTCATCTTGTTAGTCATTACTATCCCCACTAACAAGTGAAACTGTCAGGAAATGAAGTGAAAGCATAATTAAACCCATTACTCCTTTCGTGTTCACGTCTGATAAACGCGCTCCTCGGCTCCGCTCTTCACGAGTAGGCTACCCGCTTGCTCTTATGCTCATAAAAAAGTATATTAAATGTTTATTTATTTGTCATTTCGTTTAACCTCAGAGTCTAACATTATTCTAGCAATTCCCTTTTTCTTTCTTTATAGTAAGTTAACTTAAATATGTGAGAACGAAAATATATTTTTAGTGATTTGCATGAAGAGAATATGATGTTAGAAGCTTCATTTTAAGCATTTAGTAGCTTAATTTATTTAAACAGTTTTAATATGCTATTTTAAAAAGTATATTGTGTGCAGGTTCTTTTGTTTGTAGGCTATGACAGCCCAATAATTTTTTTTTTTACCAAAAAGGCTTAATTAATGTCATGTTGCATTACAATTTAAAGTATATCAATAATGTCAAAAATGTGACGTGCAGTTCGGGTGTGTATGTATGCTGTTTAAATTAGTGTTCTCACCAATACGCTTGTGATTCCTGAAGTTTTGACGAATTTTATAGATTTGTTATAGTTTCTTATTCTAAAGTGCCACCCATAGATTCAGCCCCACCCGGACTTAATCCATGCCCACCCATATGTCACGTTCTGCATCCGCCACTGTTCTTTACTTTCATTTTTTCACGAGTTTGCCTGCACATTTAGTCTTAATAAATAACGGTAAACGAACTTGGTTTGCTGTTCTCGAAGGCAGCTCGATCCTTGGTCTGGCTCGAGCCCCAAGTTCAAGTAACAGAACAAAAGGAAAACAATGTGCAGTGAAGGAGGAGATGAGCAGGAGAGATGCCAGAAGAATTGCGGTTGGGCGCGGAGGCACGTGGGACTCGCGTTTATGCTTTTTGATGTTTGACACATGACTGTTTAGGTTCCTCTCAAACCTTCATTAAAAATAAAAATATTATTACTGCAGTGAAAGAGTTTAAGTATAATTAATTAAGAGTTTAGGGGTAATTTTTAAGTTTTTCAAAAGCCTGCAATTAGTTTCATTTGCGATATCAAATGAACGTCTTCATTTATTCATAAAGTCATACCTTTGCAATTCTTTGATCGATTGTGTTTTAGAAGTACTGTATGCTTGAACTCTAATGACAGCAATGTGATCGCCGATGCGCTGGTAGAGAGAGCGAGAGAGAGAGAGAGAGAGAGAGAGAGAGAGAAAGAAAAAGAGGGAGCGCGACCCTGTATAGAAGTGGATTGATATGTTATTTGAAGTCCGCTCGTAAAGGACAAAACACCTGATTAAACTATAACGTAGCTATTATACATTTTTTCAGGATGTTCTTGCGACCGGTGGCAACTTGTCCACGACCCGGTGGTTGGGGACCTCTGCGTTAGTGGACTCAGTTTGCAAAACCATTGCGAAAGCGTGTGCACTGTTTATTAATTGTTTATGAATTTGTGGATACGGATTGCAAATCTGAGAGCACTGATTGTTTAATTGTGCGTATGGTTTATTAATCCGCGCGCACGATTTGTAAATTGAACAGTTTAATAATCTGAGTATGGTTTATAAACTGAGGTGACGAATTACAAAACCGTGTCCGTTTCTCGTAGGCATAAGAAGACGGTAGATTGCCACCAATAAAATCTACAATCAACTTAGCTTTTGAGAAACGAAGCCAATAGCAGGCAGAAAGGCCATATTTAATTTATATGGCATTTTAAACCCGTTTAGTATCCTGTCAATAACATAACCAAACAATACACTCTCTGTATGAGTGTATTACAGTTGTTTTACTAAAACTGAACATAAAAGCCAACTTTCATCACTGCTGCAGTGGATAAATCATCTTACATGTACAAAGTCTTGGCGAACACGTGCACCACCTGCTGGTCAGATCGATTAACAGCAGATGAGATTATACTCGGTACTCTACTGCTTTTCCTGCAGTTCCCGGATGTTAAATGTTGAAATCTGTACGACTGAATTTTTGGACTTGAATTTTTGGACGCGAATTTAAATGGACTGAAAATTGCCTGCTGAATATTTTACGTTGTATTTTTAAACAGACCGAATATTTTAAAGTGAAATCTAAAAGGTGAATGTGGACTATTGAATTTTTAATACAGAAAATATACACGCATGTTTAATTTCAGCCCTTAAAAATGCAAAACCTAAAAATACAATGCATTAAAATTCAAGCACGGTTAATACAATGCATTTTTTTCAGGTAGTACAATTCAACAGGCTGTTTTAATTCAAAAACATAAAAATACAATGCATTAAAATTCAAGTACGGTTAATACAATGCATTTTTTTTCAGGTAGTACAATTCAACAGGCTATTTTAATTCAAAAACTTTTGTCATTATTTTTCTTCCATAGACAGCCCCGCCGCTCCCATAACGCGCATCACGCGCTGTGCGTGGGGCACCACGTGCTGAGAGGGCACCAAAAATAATAGCCTAATGAAAAAAAATTATAATGCTGAAATTATTTCACTACCCTATAGAAATATTATAAGGCACTTTTTATCCATGTATATATGTTATAAAAAAAAAAGGGGGAACGAGATAATTTAATTGCTCTAGTCTAGAAAGTATGCCCCCCAGCCTTTGATGGTCCGTGCCGGTTGATCGCGCGGGCGCCTGACCAAGTTTGACAGAGGCCGTTTCTCAATCCGAAGGCTGCAGCCTGCAGAGGTCGCATATCTAAGCGCATACGTCATCAAACGTTCTTATTTGGTAATATTAACGATTATAAAGTTGACTATTATTCTTAGTTAATCGTAAATTGTTGTAATATGCTTATGACTTGCTAATGTAATGTTCAGTTACCTGAAATAAACCAGGCTTGATGACGTATGCAGCCTGCATATGCGACCTCGCGCAGGCTGCAGCCTTCGGATTGAGAAACGGACAAGTAGGCAACTTTTGGAAATGGCCCCGAAAAGAGTAAGGATCGGAAAAAATAAAAAAAGAAGAAACTGCAGGATGATGCCCGTGCATCACTTGCAGGTAAGTCCATCATGTTTAATCATTCCTAAATCAGGGAAATGCGCATGGGCTGCAGCTGCTGCTAATCGTAATGCGCCTCGAACTTGCTGTGATGACAAACTATGTTGTTATAATTTATAATCTCAGTGCAAGCTAAATTGAGATTTTACTGTAAAACATTACATATGCATATGCATTTTACAAATAACTGACGCAGCTGTTACTTTCTTTACTACGTTTCTTTAGATATTGAGCAGTAGTTTATTTTGTGGTTTATTTTGATATGGTGGCTAAAACCTTCTCAGTTAAAGTTAACGTCAGCAGTCTGTGCACATGCTAGGCTAACAATTCCTGACTGTTAAATATATATAAATATAAAACGTCATTATATATGATATGAAGCAAACATTACTGTGACACTTAGTTCTCTGAATCATTGTTTTATTTAAGAATATTGAGTATTCTTGTTTACTTATTGATGTTTATTTAATGTAATTTATTTAAAGTGACATTGTACATGGGAAAAACATGTCTGGATTATTTTGATAATTTAAGTTTGGTAATTTTTTCTATTTTTCTATTTTATAAAAGTTTGCACTTTCAAATGTGTAATGTGTGTTGGCTAAAGCTGTAAAGATTTTACTTTCTGCTATTATGTTATATTTTTGGTAATAAAAAAATTTAACTGGCAAAAACAAACTCAGGGTCGGGGTGGGGGCATTAAAAAGGAATTATGCTTAGGGCACCAAAATGGCTAGCAGCGGCACTGTCCATAGATAATGTAATGTTGTTTAATGTAACTTGGTTTTAATACTTAATTTGAACCAATTATTATTGCATCTTCATTATTATGTAATTTTAAAGGCTACTGCTCACTTGGGTCTATTTTTATTACCCAAAAATAACAAATTACTTCATTATCAGTTAGAAAAATTATTGTTAGGGCCAGTCATTGATTAGTTAAAACATTTAAAAATAACCTGATTTCAGTTTCTTACTCATTTCATTGAGGGTTTCTTAAAAAGTGTAAAAATATCGTCTCGTTCTCGTGAACCCAATCTCGTGTCTCGTCTCGTCTCGTGGATTAAGTGTCTCGTCACACCCCTAGTAGCTTGTCTACAGTATATGGGCAGGTGGGTCTGTGCCTGTTTTATACAGTCTATGGGCACTGCCGCACCAAATTTTAAATCCACTTGAAAACACAGAACTCAATATATCTGAAATAGTGACGGAATTAGTTTTTACGTTATTTACGTTGTGTGAACGTAGATCCGAACAATATGTCATTCTCTCGTTTGAGAGATTGTTATTTAATGAGAAAATGGCCATCAAACAACATGGTGCAATACAAAATTGCATGTGTTGTCATTTAAGTGTAAATATTCCAACAACAGTAAATCATACAGCCTATGAAATGACACGTCTGCCCCCCTAAATAGTTGACTGGAGTAATACTCCTGACTATAAACTGTAAATAATAATGACACCACTATAAAGATGGAGAAAGTCTCGATATCTTTGATCATAATTGTCCCTTCGCGCAAAGAAAAGCAGAAATACATTTCTCAGACGAGCATTTATCATCGATATATGTGTTTTTTTTATACAATATGTGGTGAAGAACAGTCTTTCAACACAGTATAAAGTCATTATCAAAGTAATAAGTGCTCGTTTCATTTTGTTGACGTTTGAAAAGATGTCCTCAGTAATCTAACATTTCCATGAGTGATGTAATAGTCTTTTTCTCCAAAAGTAAACAGACAACAGCAGATGTCATCGTGGAAAGGCTGTTAAACTCGATGATTTGCGACTCGCTATTTTCAAAATCAGTTCAATCGCACGTAGGCGGAACTAACAATGACTGACGAATCATATTCAACGTTTCATGTTGACAAGCGTGTGCACCTATAGGGTAAAAGAAATCTGCGAAACTGCCTGAACATGCAAACTTGCTCTTAAATTTTCTATTTTAATTATATTTATAATTTTATTACATATATGAAATTATAGTGTGATAAGTAGGGATGCACCGAATATTCGGCCACCGAAAATTTTCGGCCGAAAATGGTCCAAAAGTGGATTTTCGGTTTTCGGCCGAAAGACTTTTATCATATATAATGTGAAATAATGTGATGACGCAAACAGAAAACCGTGACCTGCACGTGCCTGTCTGAAGTGACATATCTGCGGTGTGGACTAGATTTTTCTCGAACCCGCGTCCGCCGAATTTGTGACCAGGATGCCCGCAACCTGTGAGTTCCACTCCTGCCCACGACCGTAATGTTTGTGTCCAAACCTGCGGATTTTCTCTGGGCATTTGTGTACAGTTTTCACAAGCTCCGACTAAACATTCGCTCAGATTAACATCCAGAATAACAGACATTAAACATGATTGCTTTTAAAATTAGGGATGTGCACGAATGGTCAAATATTCGATCTGCAATAATTATTAGAATGGGGAAAAAAATTATATTCAAATGTTTTTAATCCGCCACCGCAGCATTACGGTTACTGCTTATTTAATCATTTTTCACTTCACCTGTACGATCTTTTACAGACTTTAATGTAAAATATACATTAAAATTAATATGTATGTATTTCTGATTGTTTTGGTTATTCAGATTGCAGACTAATTTAAGTGTTTAGAGTTTTAATGCCGGGTATTAGACGTGCTTCACCGCCGCCGCATCAGCATCCATCATGAGAGATTTGTTAGCTTCCTTAGTTTATTTCGTTGTTAAAACAACATGAGACACACGAAACGGAAGAACATTTATTTTATCTGCGGAGATGGTTATAACGAGCCCGATGCAAATGCTGTAACAGCAAACAATAGCTTCGTTTTGTGAAGTGTTGTTAAATTAAGTTCGTAACTTTGCACCCTTAGCAATAATGTATCAAGCCAGCTTGCGTTATTTGTAACATAATATTAAATTCAGATATATTTGTTAGATCCGTTTGTTGTTCTCACTGGATAACAACAGAGCAGAGTTTTTTCTGCAGCTGGCATTAATGAGAAAAACGGGTTTCACAATATGATTTTCTTTCTAAACAAAAACATTTCAGACTAAATAAAGAAGATATTCATATTTGACTGAGCCTTTGATCCATTCGGGGTTTTAACGTGCATTAAATGCCATAATTTTTTTATTCGCATTTTGTAACATTAACGTTAAAACAAAACCACAACTAGCACATCTCAGTTTTTAAATGTATACTGCATGGTAAACAAGCACCAAAGGATTAATTAAAGAAACAGTTTAACTTTTAACAACCTGAAGTGTCACTAGTTGCCTTCTCACCAGTTTTTCCAGATGTGAGGCAGATAGCCTATATACCTGAAGTTGGGTTTGTTATGCCACATGTTGTTTGGCTTAATTTTCTTCTCAAATTTTGTGTGTTGACTCCATTTCTATTACACACAAAAATACCATAAGTGCAATGGTAGGATTAATATTTGGCATAATTTCTTTCGGTGTTTCGGCTTACGGTTTTCGGCCTAGGTTTCCTCGTTTTCGGTTTCGACCAAGAATTTTCATTTTGGTGCATCCCTAGTGATAAGACGTCTATTCGTGGTACTATTATTTATTTTTGTTAAATTATTTACACATTTGTCTGGAAAATGGCCTTCTGATTGGGTGGGCCACAACTCAAAGTGCCCACCCGTAGCTTCGCCACTGTCATAAACCCTTTAGACGCATCTGCAGTAGGCACTTATTTTGACAAGACACGTGAGGCACATATAATCTCTCAAAGCGCAGAACACATATTTTGAAATAAGGAACCACACACATGCCGGGCTACATACATGTTGTGATGAACTTCACATCGAGTGCCCTTGAAAAAAGAAGTCACCGGCCGCCACTGATAACAACATGTTTTATTAAGTTTGAATTCGAAATCTGTTAGGACCTCATAAAACACAGTTATTTAACTCATTTTACTGTTGCTTTTTATTACAAGAGGAACACGTGAGAACAAGAAGTTCATGAAGATAAAACCTTCTCAAGTATGAGACACTTTTATATTGTTTCTTATAAAAAAAACCTGCTTATTTAAAATACTGATTTAAAATGCTTATAATGTCAACCAATGTGTTGTTAGTTAATGTGTATCACTAAAAATCTAATCCTACTGTAGGTCTGGCAACTATATCAGAAGTCAAGAACATCTTCATCAGTTCATCCACTTGTTCTACATTTTAAAAAGTCACCTGCAATGGAAACTGAGGAAAATTTGACCACAACTAATTATGCAAATAATAGGGTTTTTTTTAATTCCGCAACCACAGTATTTAATGTCTACTCATGTAGCATCTTAAGCATTGAGTCTCCCTTCCTTTGTTTGGCCATTTACACAGTTTTCTTTCTCACCAAATCTGGTCAAGGAGCTCCGGTATTTGCCATAAATTTACTCATTTCAGACCTCATACAGACTTTTAGCATTATCCTAGTTTATTTCGGGATAATATATGCTAGTATATATACTATATTTGCTCTGATTTCTTTAGGTGTGTCTTTTTTGGCTTCTCTGTATTTCATGACATGTATAGCTGTAGAAAGATATCTTCTGATTGCTCATCCGATTTGGTACAGACAGCGTCACCCAGTCAAATGTCTCGTCTGTACTTCTCTGACTGGCTGGTTGCTATCATGCATTTTAGTTTTGTTTTTGGGGGGATACCTGATATTAATCATAGCTCTCTCTTACTACCTGGTGATAGTTTTCTGTTTCATAGGTGCATGCAGGGCTCTCTCTCAGTCACAGTTGATCACTTCTATAAAGAGGCGATTGGTTATAGCGACTCTGCTATTTGTACTGCTGAGTTACACGTTTACCATCCTTCCTTATGTTATTACATCTTTTTTAGATTATTATTTTGATTCTATGATCCTTTACCATACAACGAAAATTGCAATGGCTTTTTTTCTGTTAAACCCGATCTTGGATTGTTTGTTGTATGTGTTCATGAGGTCTGATGCCGGAGATGCTTTCAGGACGCCTCACTGCTGTTCCAGAAGAAGAGAAAATCAGAGTGAAACTCAGCTCACAAACTTAACCGATGTACACAGTCATCATGTGTGATCACAGTGATATTATTATTGTTAACAAATAGTTCAGTGCATATTTCACCTGATAGTATGCACATGACAGCAGTCACATATGTTTGTGAGCATGGTCCTAAAATTGTGTAATGCATTTGTACTGTGATGCTGTGATCGTATCTGTTGTGATATTATGCCTTATGGACATTACTTAGTTGTAAGTGGTTTATCAATATGTTAGTGTGGTCATGATATTTGCATGTGTAAATTATCTTAAAGTGAAGAAAATGAAGACATTTGGGAATAATGTTAACAAAGAAAAAGTCCCACTTGTAATCCATTAACAGTTCAATACATTTAATTTAATTTAAGTTTAATTTTTAAAGTGCACCTATTTAATTGCTAAAAAACAACATTATTTTGTGTATTTTGATATAATACGATGTGTTTGCATGGTTTATGGTTCAAAAAACACATTATATTCCACATACCTTACATGTTTGTACATCCAGATATACTGCTTTCCTCAAAATGCATTGATTTTGTACAAAACTCATCGATTTGGAAAGCACAGTGTCTCTGATTGGCCAGCTAATCTGTACATTCTGAATGGCCTGAATACCTATGGCATCAGCTAGAAATGTGACGCTCCTTACCATGTTTGAAATATTCGATCACAATGCAATGCTATCAGGAGTTAACTTACAGGCTGTGAGACCAAGCGGGAGGAATTATGATAATGTCGGTCTAGTTTACATCACCAATCCCAGGAGGTAAACTGTTGCCTACAATCCGTGTGTTTGTTGTAGTCCAAGAAAAGAGATTTACTGTATGTTGGAAATGATAACTCGCGTAATTGTTTATATTGGGGTTTGTACCTTTTGCATATCTTTAACATGTACTAATACACACTTACACACCAAAGGAAATGTAAAATCATGAATAAATTATTAATCCATTAATATTTGTCTTTTATGTGTATATTCTTTTTCTACATGTCTACAATAATAACTGATATTATCATCATCACGCATTCTTATGTCTCTGAAGACAGCGAAAAATAGTTATCATCACTGGTTATTTAAATTAGAAATGTAATCTTCCTATTGACGACTTTTATTGATGTTTGTCGAAATAATAAATAAATCTGATAATTCACTCAGTGCCTCCCTGTAGTGTGATGTCATTACTAATCACTCATTCACTGACGCTTTAACTCGGAGAGGAACAGTACCGCCAACATCTAAGAAGTGCAGGAACGCAAGTAAAAGGAAATGTACGCTAAAGTTAAAAATATAAAAGTGCCGGCCCACTTCAAGCACTGCACTTACTGTATCTTATATCATTTATATCTACTATGTATTATATAAAACTCTTTTATTTTAATAAACTGAACATCTTAAACAATATATAAATGTATAGAAAGGTATGCTGCTGGAGACTTGCCATTGGCTGTTGTATTTGAATAAATAATGAGGTGAGTCTAAAAAAGTATAACAGGGGCCATTTTAGGGATGTTTTATTAAAAATATAATTTTGTATATCATATTTTAAAATAAAATGAAAAGCTGTCATCTGTTTTGCAATATTGTGGTATTTTTTTATTTGTGAGCTTCACTATTCTTAAAAAATGTATGTGCCCTTATAGGGTGACCAGATCAGATTGGCTGAAATTCGGGACGGGGGGTTGGGGTTCATCCAATAATAGTTTTATTTATTAATTTTATTTAATAATAAAAGACAGTGAATTTCAAACTGAATCAATCATATTAATATAAGTACATATGCATGTAAATAAATTGATGTAATACGTATAGAAGTATTTTATACAATATAGTTAGATCATAATAATAGTTTTCTTTATTTTACTTAATAATAAAAATAAGGAATTTCAAACTGAAGTTACTGAACTAATCATATTTTTTTTAATATAAGTACATATGCGTATAAATTTATATAATACTTATAGAAGTATTTTTTGGAACAAAGTGCCTTGCCCTCGACCAATATGACTCCTTCACGCGACTGTCTGTCACTGCCTGCACTTTCAACTGTCCTCACGGCTGCTGCAACTTTCGCTCTCTTAATCAACTCAATTAGAGCAGGATTCGGAATTCGTGACAGCAGCTTAGATTTCGGGACTGTCCCGAAAAATTCGGGACATCTGGTCACCCTATGCCCTTATAATCTTTAATCAAGAATGCAAATCTTCTCCCCTCTTCAAAACGATCTCTCTTTACTTCCGCTCATATGGTACGACAAGGTGGGCGGGGTTCGAGAGAAGATCGCTCTGGTTGGCAATTAGCAACACGACCCAACTTCAAATGATCCAATCAGATCTCAATTAACAAATTCAAATCCAGCCCTGCCTTATTTCATTTTAGAAGCCGGTTTCACTCAGATATACATCACCACGGGGAAAATTAGGCAATCGCTACTTCCATTTCATGGCAACTTTAAATGCCTTTTTTCCAAGTTTAAGTGACTTGTTTTGTCTTTAATAACAAGTTTGACAATACGATTAGGAGGACATGCTATGTCATCTGGGGTGGGGGGTAACCCCTCTTGGCGACAAGCCTGTTACATAAAGTATATGTACCTAAATAGTACATATTGGGACCTCTTTAAAGGTACTGCCTCAGTGACAGCTTTTGTACCCTTTTTCTGAGAGTGTACAGTATATACAGTACAGGTTATGTAAAATGGAATCATATAATTCAGAATTGGGTGCAGTT
Organism: Misgurnus mizolepis; assembly: GCA_025389145.1. Classification (NCBI taxonomy): domain Eukaryota; kingdom Metazoa; phylum Chordata; class Actinopteri; order Cypriniformes; family Cobitidae; genus Misgurnus; species Misgurnus mizolepis. The sequence continues at coordinate 14,232,426 of JAIFKI010000007.1, forward strand.
AAGTAATACCAACAAATGCAAGACAATAAACAGCTATTAGTGTGTTAATATTAAATGAATGCTGAGATCAAGTCTGTCCATTTATTTTCTAATGCAGCCGCCACTCCTCATTCAAGAATCATTTATGCTTTCAGAAAAAAAAAACTCTTTGCAACCTAATGGACAAAACTCCATTAATAACAATCCTTTCCACACCCTTTCCTGTTGATCTGTATTAATACACTTACACTATCAGAAATAAACTGTCAAAAAAGTCCTTAGCTGTCACTGGGCTGGTCCCTTTTCAAAAAGTAAACCTTTCTACCTGAAGAGTTTCTAAAAGGTACATAAATTGGTACCAAAGAGTGGATAGTGACTCAATGTTGGCTATTAAATAAATGTATATACTGAACCTAATTGGTACATATTAGGACCTTTTTTAAAGGTATTGCCCCAGCGACAGGTAGAAACAGCACACTACTGTCTAGATTGAGGGGCTGTCCACACGGAGACGCGTATCACCGTATACGTATAAATTTGTTATCGTATTGGCGTTTCATCCACACGGATCCGGCGTTTTGGGAGTCTGAATCCGCTATTTTTTGAAACCGGGTTCTGAAGTGGATAAATCTGAAACCGACACCCTTGCGGTTTCGTCTGTACAGCCAATCCGTATATTTTGTGAAGCGAAAACGTCATCACGTCACGTGTCGGAAGCGTCACACGTAACAGCAACAACAATAACGGCGTACTATGTGATTGTGTTCATGCTACAGAAGTAGACCCCGAAGCCGCCGCCAGGCGCCGCCATTTGCGCCATTTAGAAGTTCAGCCGCCATCAGCCAATAATTTCCTAAGCCAAATTGAGCCGCCAGCTGATAAAGTTTGGCTGAGCCGGCTAGAATTATTTGCAATCAAATAATAATTCTATCAAATAAAGACATACACACACGAAATATATAAACAATACACAAGATCTATTTTCCGATTGGTTTCATAACAGCACAGTCTTGTGCTCGCTCGTTGCTACAATACACAGAGGGGTTGCAACCTGTGGAGGTCGCATATGCAGGCTGCATACGTCATCAAGCCTGGTTTATTTAAGTTAACTGAGCATTACATTCGCAAGCCATACGCATATTACAACAATTTACGATTAACTTATAATAAGAATAAACTTTATAATTGTTGATATTCAGTGTTGGGAGTAACGCATTACAAAATATAATATATTACAGTAATATATTAGTTTTTGCTGTAACGCAGTAATATAACGCATTACTGATAAAATTTTGGTAATATTTTACTCGTTACAGTCTTAGTAACGAGCGCGTTACAACAATGCATTTCAAAAATAGACGTGTTATTTTAATTTTTTTATTTTTGACCAATGCGCGCGACCAGCATCCACACAGGAAAAAGCTGCGGGTAAAATAGTAATGGCTGCGTCCCAAACAGCATACTTCCATACTATATAGTAGGCGAAAAGCACTACTTCTCGTACTCTTTGCCTACTATATAGTATGGAAGTAGGCGGTTTGGGACGCAGCGTATGTCTGTTTCCAGGTGCTGTATGCAGCATGTTCATTTTTACTTTAATTTTGTATTTGACGCGTTTCTTAAAGAGCCGAATCTGGGAAGTCCGCGGCTGTATAAGCATTGACTAAAGTGGTCGCAATCAGGTCCGGTAGCGCCGCATACGCAACATTCTGCGAATGAGAGCACTAAGTAAAAGCAACAGAAAGTTTATATCGGTCTCCCGTGCTGCTTGAACCTCAGAAGTAAAGAGACTTTTAGAAATCTTGCCAGTAAAATCCATTTCACCACACCAGCAATGACAAGGTAAGCTAACGTTGCTATGGTTACAGTCCATATACATAATAGATTGCTAGGCTATTCCTATGCTATCTACAGTTTTATTACAAACAGCAACCTAAACTACAACATAACATTAATGTAGACTTAAACATGGTTATTTAAATAGTACATTTAAACATCACTGTTTAAAGTTTTTAACAGCCTTTGAATGGAAGCCTATTTTCATTGTTTGGCAAAAAGCAGTGTTCCTCTGTTTGTCTGTGTTTTATATGTTAGTCTACATGTTATCCTTATATTGTAATGAAATGAGCTGTATTCCTTGAGGCCTGATCCTCCAATAGCACTTTTTGATAAGTTGGGTCAACCCAGTGCATGCCAGGTTTGTGCTGTGAATCTGAATTAAAAGTGAATTAAAGAATAGAAATGAAAAGAGGTTGCACGTCTTGCCATGTTATTAGTCTATAGGTTGCATTATAGTGGGCTCTAGCTTTATTGTGTTTGGTATGTCTACCATCATTTACCAGACTTTTACCAGATCATTTGTCCATGACAGTCATTGTTACTGTATTTTGCCATAAGTCTTCACTGTGCCTATTCAAAGCTCGAGGGCCAAGTTGGCAAAACATAACTTCTAGATTTATAAGCAGCAATAAACTACATTTTAACATTTTATAATGCCTAGTCATACTTCTGTTATTTTGATGAAAGTAACTGAAAAGTAACGCAAAAGTAGTGTAACTCATTACAGTCCAGAGACAGTAATATTGTAATGTAACTAATTACTTTCAAATGACACTAATTTGTAATATATAATGTATTACACTTTGGAAGTAACTTGCCCAACACTGTTGATATTTTGAAATAAGACAGTGTTGATGACGTAGGCAGCGTAAAATGCGACCTCCGGAGGCTGCAGTCTTCGGATTGGGAAATTAAAATTGCTCGTTTTCTGTACAGAAGAAGCGATGCATTAGTAACGTGCGCATCACAACAATGCATTTCAAAAATAGACCGTGTTATTTTTAATTTTGACCAATGCGCGCGACCAGCATCCACACAGGAAAAAGCTGCGGGTAAAATAACGTTTGTATGTCTGTTTCAGGGTGCTGTATGCAGCATGTTCATTTTTACTTTAATTTTGTATTGTAACTGCATTTTGAAATCGGTGAAGTCAAATATAGACGCGTTTCTTATAAGAGCCGCTTCTGGGAAGTCCGCGGCTGTATAACATTGACTAGAGTGGTCGCAATCAGGTCCGGTAGCGCCGCACACGCATAATTCTGCGAATGAGAGCACTAAGTAAAAGCAACAGAAAGTTTCTTTCTATCGGTCTCCCATGCTGCTTGAACCCCAGAAGTAAAGAGACTTTTATAAAGCTTGCCAGTAAAATCCATATCACACCAGCAATGACAAGGTAAGCTAACGTTGCTATGGTTACAGTCCAGATACATAATAGATTGCTAGGCTATTGCTATGCTATCTACAGTTTTATTACAAACAGCAACCAAAACTACAACGTAAAATTAGTGTAGACTTTTAAACATCAATGTTAAAAGTTTTTACCAACCTTTGTATGGGAACCTATATTCATTCATTCATTCAACCCAGTGCATGCCAGGTTTGTGCTGTGAATCTGAATTAAAAGTGAATTAAAGAATAGAAATGAAAAGAGGTTGCTTGTTTTGCCATGTTATTAGTCTATAGGTAGCATTATAGTGGGCTCTAGCTCTATTGTGTTTGGTATGTGTACCATAATTTACCAGACTTTTACCAGATCATTTGTCTATGTTTATAATTCTGACAGTGATTGTTATTGTATTTTGTCATAAGTCTTCACTGTGCCTATTCAAAGCTCGAGGGCAAACACATAACTTCTAGATTTATGCAGCAATAAACTACATTTTAACATTTTATAATGCCTAGTCATACTTCTGTTATTTTGATTAAAGTAACTCAAAAGTAACGTAATTCATTACAGTTCAGAGACAGTAATATTGTAATGTGACTAATTACTTTCAAATTACAGTAATTTGTAATATATAATGTATTACACTTTGTAAGTAATTTTCCCAACACTGTTAATCAGTATAACGTAGACATCTGTAGACATGTGGCAGCTTCAGCCATTTGCAGCTATGAAAAGTTTGGCGGCTGCAGCAGCCATTTAGGTTTCGGCTGAGCCGGCTAGCCAGCCAATAACTTCATCAGCCAGCCATTATTCTCAAAACAAATGGCTTCGGGGTCTATACAGAAGCTACTAAAGCCTACTAGCTTTATAACAGCAAAATCTATTGCTTCTATGCAATTGTTGTGACCAACAAGCGATAATGGAAAACACCATACGTTGGTTATGCGCATGCTCAAAGTCTTCTTCTCCGTGTATAGTGTATATCTGTGGCAGAATTACAGCGCCCCATACTGGTCCGGCATATATACTACACCGCTTTCAGTCGGTTTCAGTGGTTTCGTGTTTACGGATTATTTTTTTAGAGCAAGGAAATAAAATGATCGGGTAGGGAATGCACCGGCTTCGTGTGGACATAGCCCAAATCGCACCCCTATAGTGGACAAAAATTCACTAGATAGGGAATAGTTGAGGAGTGAATGGTTTCAGATACCACACGTCATGTCCATCTCTGTGTTGATGCATAAGGAAGTGGCAAAACATTTGTGGCACCAAACAGTTTTTAGCTCTCATCAGCAAACCACATGATGAAAGATTTGAATGGGTAGCATTTGTGCAATGCTTTATTTGTTTACAGATCAGTTCATTATAAAAGAGTTTCAACCAGAAGCTGTGCCATTACCAAGACTTGTAGGAGTGAAGGTAAGATCAATATTTTATTTCTCAATACCCACTGCATGAATAATCTGACAGCACAAGAAACTCATTGTATGAATATTATAAAATACCTTATAGCTCTGTCTTGAACCTTGAAGTGTGATCTTAGAATTATGGAGCTGGGATGCAAAAGCCACTAAACATCATCTTCTTCAAAATGATTTTATTTCAATGCTCTTGGCTTGTATTACGCTCATCAAATACTTTAACTTTAAAATCAGAAATACTGCTTTGTTGGCAGAATCCATTAAGAGTTTGAAAAATGCTCATTTACAAGAAAACATGTCAGACGCACTTAGAGGGTTTTGCATCAGAGCTCTACAATTTTACTCTAACATGTCATAAATACATATCATGCATTGCATGCAGAGATGTTTATTGATGTTAACAATGGAAAAAAACTCAAATTAAACATGCAAAAAATACTGCATAAAGAAAATATCAATAATATTTGACCCAACAATGGTTTAAAACAACCCAGTATATGTTAATCTATAAACCAACAGGTTGAGTTTGTCCCTTTTGGCCCAACAATGGGTTGAAAATAACCCAGTCTTTTTGGAGTGTGTAACAACATGTTTTATTAAGTTTAAATACAAAATCTGTTAGGACCTCATAAAACACAGTTATTTAACTCATTTTACTGTTGCTTTTTATAACAAGAGGAACACGTGAGAACAAGAAGTTCATGAAGATAAAACCAAGAGGCATCACATTCTCAAGTATGAAACACTTTTATATTGCTTCTTATATAAAACCTGCTTATAAAAAATACTGATTTAAAATGCTTATAATGTCAACCAGTGTGTTGTTAGTTAATGTGTGTTTCTAAAAATCTAATCCTACTGTAGGTCTGCCAACTATATCAGAAGTCAAGAACATCTTCATCAGTTCATCCACTTGTTCTACATTTACAAAGTCACCTGCAATGGAAACTGAGGAAAATTTGACTTTTTATGAAAACACTTGGATTTCAAACAATAGGCTCTCTGCACAATATGGCGACCGCTGACGTTTCAAACTTGACTGTGAGGCTCAGTACTGTACTTCCGGTGAAAACTTCCGGTGCGGTGATCTGACAGCGAGAGCGGTGGACAGAGAGATAACAGCGACTGAGTTCAACAAACAGCGACAAAGAGATATGTTTAGAGAAAGCCGACTGGCCTTCCAACGGGTAAAAAAGTCACAATTAGATTGTTGTGTTCCCATTCGTCACATCATAATAACGCAGAGAAACGTTTTCAGACATGTAGATACTGCGGTAAGTCAAGATCTGTAGGGACAGCTTCAAACCTTACTTACCTGTATGTGCGTGAAGCAGGCATCTTTCGTAGTGACTACTAAGGGGTTGAGGAGATTAATAAAAGAATCTTAACCGGTTCTCTTACACCGGACTTGACTCTTTTATACGTCTAATAATAAATCTATTTCTAAAATGTTTTCATGTAAATATTTTATGATGAATGTTTCTATTTGCAATAGTTTCTTGTAAATACTTTATAATTAATGTTCTATGATTTTGTTAGACATTTACTTACCAAAATTGTATTTTTTATTTCATTTAACCTTTATTTTTCCAGGAAGGTCGCATTGAGATTAAAGAAATCTCTTCTTCCAGGGAGTCCTGGCCAAGATGGCCGTACCAAAGTATCACAGAAACACATTAACACATTATACACAAACTAATTCTAAACAAGGATAAATGGCTTGAAATTCATTCCACAGCCATGGAGCACAATAAGAAAAAGCTGATTTTCCATGTTCTGAATGTACTCTAGGTACATCTAGTGTAATGCCAATTGACGATCTGGTGCTGTAATTCTTTTTACACAAGCATAAAAGCCTAGTAATATAATTTGGAAGCATACCAAGAAGTGCCTTTACAGTAAATACTAATATATGCGATTTCCTTCTTTGATATAAAGAGGTCCAACCTACACCGTTATATAACAAACAATGATGAGTACGTGAACAAGCATTTGTTATGAAACGCAATGCGGCATAATAAACACAATCTAATCTTTTTAATAAATATATAGAAGCATGCATATAAATAATATCACCATAATCTAAAATTGGTAAAAAAAATTACTTTGTATAATTTTCATTCTAGCTCCAAATGAAAAACACTTTTTTGACGAAAGAGAATACCCAGTCTTGGTTTTAGTCTTTTTACCAAGTAATCAATGTGAACATCGAATGCCAACTTCTCATCGATCCATATTCCTAAATATTTGTAAGTTGTTACTCTTTCTATTTGCACGTCATCAATAGTAAGGATAGACGGAACAGTGATCATAGAGCAACTACGCGAAAAAATGATATACTTAGTTTTATTAACATTTAAACTAATTTCAATTTGATTAAATTATGCTGAAAAATGTTAAAAGAGTTCTGGACAATTTCAATAGCTTGTAGCAAAAGAGGATGCAGTTGAGTAAATAATTGTATCGTCAGCATAGAAATGTAACTTTGTGGATTTTATTCCCTGCCCTAAATCATTTATAAAAATAGAAAAAAGAAGTGGTGCCAGTAAAGAACCTTGTGGAACACCCTTATTGACTTTTAACACGGATGAAATATAATTATCTACAGCAACACATTGCGTCCGATCAGATAAGTAATTTTGAAACCAACTCAAGGCCGAATTACAAAGACATTTAAGTCTCTGTAACAGTAAGTCATGATCCACTAAGTCAAACGCTTTTGTCAAATCAACAAACAAGGCCACACAATGCTGTCTTTTATCAAGAGCAGTTATTAAATCATTTGTAATAAGTGTAGTAGCTGTTATTGTACTATGACCCACTCTAAAACCTGACTGAAATGCGTTTAAAATATTATGACTAACTAGATATTCTTTAATCTGGTCATTTACTATAGATTCAAAAACTTTTGCTAAAACCGGTAATTTAGAAATAGGGCGATAATTATTCAAATCACAGGAAACTCCTCCTTTTAATAATGGCATAACCAGATTTCCAAGATGTTGGAATTTTATTAGTGGACAGACTCAAATTAAAAATTGATGCAATAGGTTCAGCAATAATATCTGCAGACACTTTAAAAAAAATGGTTCAATTTTGTCAGATCCACCCGATTTCTTACAGTCTAAATTTGCGATTAACTTATAAACTTGAGTTGACAATATAGGGGTAAAGGAAAACAAAACCGAGTCATTATAACTTGACGGCTCATTAATATTCTGTTCGCCAGTGACCAACGAATTACTGGTATCTGTTTGTAAGCTAGCCGAAATAAAATGATTATTAAACACATTAACCATATCAGCCTTGTCTGTAAATAATCTTTGGTCCACTTTTAATACTTTTGGAAGATCACTAGATTTATTTGACCCTACAATAGATTTTGTTATTTTCCAAAATGTAGAGGGATCGTTCATATTGTTATTAATTAAATTAAGGTAATACTGACTTTTGGACATTTTTATCAATTTTGTACATTTATTTCGTAGTAATCTATAATTGGACTAATCTTCATCACTATTTGTTTTCTTTGCTTTGGACCAGGCCACATTTCTTTGCTTAATATAATTAGAAACAGATTCATTGAACCAAGGATTATTTTTCCCACTCACCCGATATCTACGTAACGGAGCATGTTTATCACAAATTTTCAGAAAAATAGATTTAAAATAATCCCAAGCATCAACCACATCAGGTATAAACGAAACTAGCTGTAAGTCACTGTTATATATAATGCAAAAAAGCTTGTTCATTAAAATTTTAAATTGTCATTTAAATATAAATCTGGGTGAACTCTTAGGCATCTTAAAATTTCTCACACAAGATATTGCACAATGATCACTGAGGTCATTACAAAAAATTCCTATCGCAGAAAAAACATGTGGTATATTAGTTAAAATTATATCAATCAAAGAGAGTTACTCATACTCTTTCCATTTAAGCGAGTTGGTAAATGTATCAATTGTTCCAAACACAATGAGTTACAAATGTCCTTAAATTAATGAAACAATATTTTGTTTACATCCGTCACATTACTAAAAAGATTATTATTTTCAAACAACCACATACATGTATATGACCCATTTAAACCCCATTCTCCAAAACTTATGAGATGGACAGTTACACGTTACAACTAAGGAAAGTTTAGCATTGCTTTATACACCTGACCTGATAGCATTAAGAGGAGGCCACACATAGGAGCACATTAAAGTAATATATTTATTAAAGATGAAAAATGTAGTGCATATTAATCAAATTACATGCCATAAGTGATTCAAACATTCATGTAAAAATAATCTCCCTTATGGTTATAGCCACCTTACAGTCTCTCAGTAGATGTGTTGTATGAAAAAATCCTCCTCTGCAAAAACACCAAAATCACATCACTGTAAGCGACGGCTGGCCTTGCACCTGCTATAAGTAGCTGTGAGTCTGCTTAATTTCATCGTTACACAGGCGTTTTCAAGGAGCTCTGCCTGATCTCACGAATTTCCGTGGCATAGTCACAGATTTTTTTGCTCATTTTTCCGTGACATTCTCACGGATCTCCGCATATTTCCGTGGCCCTGCCACGGACTTTCTTTTCCGTGGCATTCTCGCGGATTGGTTACTCAACTGTTTTGTCCTATTTTCTTACCATTGTCGCTTCGGTTTAGGGTTAGATAACATAAAATGACATCCCTACCCAAACCCAACTCTAACCCCAATGCCAGGTGACAATTGATTAAAGTTTAGAAAATATAAAAGAATACATCAGAATTTTTTTTATAAACCAATACTTACAGTGACAAAGTAACGCAAGCACCAAATCTAACCCTAAACCGAAGCGACAATGGTTTGAAAATAGGAAAAAGCAGTTGAGTAACCAATCCGTGAGAATGCCACGGAAAAGAAAGTCCGTGGCAGGGCCACGGAAATATGTGGAGATCCGTGAGAATGTCACGAAAAAATGAGCAAAAAATTCCGTGACTATCCCACGGAACTTTGTGAGATCATGTTGAGGAACTACAGTTTACGCATGGCTCTTTGCGTTGGGACATTTTATTTTCCATAAGCCCGAAGGGTAGGCTCTCAGTCGAGTGCTCTTCCAGCAACACAGGAACAGTCTGCCCCTGAAATGTCAACTGGTGAGCAATCGTCAAAGACAATCTAAACATTAACACAATATATGTCATTTTCACATTCAGAATCAGGAGACAATTTTTAGTACTTCAAAGACAATGAGTATGCTAATCAGGTAAGTAGTGGGCCAGTTATAAAAATAGGCTAAGTCATGTCAAGTTATCAATTGCATAACACTGTACACAATACTGTAATGTAAGGACACCAAAAAATTACCTGTCTCAATTTACAGTTTCATATTGTTTTATAAAAACAGTGAACGCAAAATCAGTACTGGAAAACCACTAGCCAATGAACCTTAAAGATAACTGACTGTACATGGTTTATAATAACCATACAGTAAATAACAGTAGCCGTCAGAACCAAGTTCTGTGGTTTCCACGAAAGCTATGTGCATGTTTAGGTAATTTATTCGTCATTCTGCAAAACGGAAAAAAAGAAATAACCTAGAAATGTCATAGTACACACAAAAAGCTGCTAACATTAAAGCAACACTATGTAGTTTCCATGTAGAAATGACTTACAGCTCCCCCATGTGGTTGAAGAGCGCAACAGTGCCTGGTATCAGACACTCTTCTGCAGGCAGGGGGAGGGGCGGGGCTGTGTGCTCTACCCTCCACCGCCACTTTCAGAGTGTGCTTGTAGCAGCTAGGAGGCTGCTCAGGTTGCAGCAACAGTACAATTTGTCCAGTTAAAAGTTGTTTTATCACTGAAATAATTTTAGAGACATTATTTAAAGGTTAAAAAACTACATAGTGTTGCTTTAACATTCGATTTGCAAATGTTACAATAAATGCAACCTGTTGCAAAAAACCAGCCAGATTTATTTGAATCCTACGTTACAGGTTAAGGTTATCTCCCTTGGGTATATCAAAACTATAGAACATAAACCTGATTAAGGCTTTGAACTGATGAACTTACCTTCATAGTTGTCGATGTAACTTAAAGGCTCCTTCCAGCCTAGCCTGATGAGTGGAATCAGGTGTTTCATATAAGGAGACATCTAAAACATGCTGGGAGAGGGGTCCCGAGGACTGAATTTGGGAACCACTGCTCTAAGCGAATCTGTGTTGATTTTTGAAATGTGTTTTCAAACAAATTGAGCGTAGTTAACTCCCCCCTCCCCCTCCCTTCCGTGCTTTCATGAACGCACCCAAACCCAACCCCCAAATCCTTTTTGGCGTTTATTTGTAAGAACACGTTGTTATGGTTTCTGGTGTAGGTTTGGCCAGTTTGTTATCACCGCAGTTTGTGGAGGCTGGGCTGTCTACAGAGATCGTGTTTTTTTTACAGTTTGATCAGCGGACAGGAAGCAAGCAGATAGTGACGAGATGTTTGCTGTATGTAACAAAAAATGTTTTATGGTCTAAAACGTGTGAATTCGCTTAGAGAACCTTTAATATTAAATACATCTTATAATCCTTTTCCCTTTTGCTCCTCGGGCCTCACAGTCAAGTTCGAAATGTCAGCGATCCCCATATTGTGCACAGAGCCAATTACACATCTCTTGACTTTGAAACCATCGGATCGCGTCCTCATAGAAAATACACTTATCTCTGCAAAGGCAAAGAGAGAAATTCAAATCTGCATGTCGCACACGAGCGATGGGTTATAAAAATGCTCGCATTGCGTAAAAATGGTCTCTAACTGCAGCCGCATTCAGGAGCCCTATCGACAAAAGTAAACAGAAAGATCGGTTTAGGAGATCGGCTAATTTAGCGAGGACCGATTGAGTCATTTAATGACGTTATCAGCCGATACCGATTGGCAGCCGATCGATCAGAGCATCCCTAGTATATTCCCACTAAACACAGGACGTCGGATAGGCGTGCAGATCATGTCTATATAACTAGGTCCACTATTTGGATGTCCAACCATGACCCTACTTGGACATCATATTTACGGCAACATTTGACGTTTGAACTGGGTAATTTTTTTGGACGTCATTTGGACGTCATATTTACAGGCAACATTTGACAGGCCTACGTCTATATAGGCCTATAAAAATGTGTTTATATACAAATATCAGCATTATTGTACCAACATAATTAATACATACGAATAGTCTATATTATTTATACAGTACTGTTTTTTCTACTTTCTTGAATTATATACAAATTCATCTAAATTTACAATTAAAAATCTGTAATTAAATGTGTAGTTCGTTATATTAAAAGTATACGACCATACTAACAATTTAACATGAAAATATTCTCACCTATTCTCATAATGTTGAGTGCTATGAATGCAATAAGTGTGCCTTATATATAATGTTGAGATATAGCCGAGTGGTTAGCGAGACTTGCTTGTAACCCAGAAATCGAGAGTTTGAATTCCACAGCTGGCAGGAAATGACTGAAGTGTTTCGGTGTTGCGATGGGTGAAGTGCAGAGACATTCATCTCTTTTCGCTTTTTTCATGTCTCTTTTCCTTACACGGAGGTCCTACGGATGTAAACATTTAGACGTGCAGATGACGTCGAAAAAAAGACGTCGCCTGCCGTTACAAAACAACCCCTTTTATGGACCGGATTCGGACGTCCAAAAATTACATGAAAAAGACGTCATTCTGACTTCACTTTGCACAGTGGGTTATCTTGAAGTAATCAGAAATGTCTTTATATGTTTATAGAGGAAGCAAAGAATATGATTAACTTATCCAAACAACTTCTGTAAGTGTCAAGTTGGTTATGTTAAACACTCATTCTGAAAATTGTGTGGCCTCAGGGAGTTTTATCTTCTTAGATGCTAAATAATAAATCAATGCAAACTGAAAATGTAAGTACTGTACAACATCTCAGGACATTTAATAAACTATTACGATAATACACACCTGACACATTGCTTTGAGAGAGGACATTTCAGGAATCTTCTATGCCATTTTCCTGTTGCAGCAATGCATTGTTTGCATCATTTGCTTTACATATAAGCCCAAAGACCTAACTTTAGCCATAACATGTTTGAAAGCAACATCAATAAATCTGTCCAAGCATACTATCAATCTTTTCCACACCCTTACCTATTGATCTGTATGAATACACTTACACTCTCAGAAAGAAATTGTCAAAAAAGTCTCGGTTGTGACTGGGGTGGTACCCTTTTATAAAGTAAACATTTCTAGTTGCCCACTCATTTTCATTCACTTCTTCCCCCATAGTGTACTTCAATTCACATATTAGGACCTTTTTAAAGAGTACTGCCCCAGTGACATCTATAGGGACCTTTTTTCTGACAGAATAGTACCAAATGGCACACACATTTTCATTCACTTCATCACAAATAGTAGACTTGACTGTCATTCACTAAATAGGGAATAGTCAAGCAGTGAATGGTTTCAAACACCTCACATGTCATGTTTATCTCTGTGTTGATGTATAAGGAAGTGGCAATGCATTTGTGGTCCAAATGGACAAAAGCTCTCATCTGCAAACCACATGATGAAAGATTTTAATGGGTAGCATTTGTTCAATGCTTTATTTGTTCACAGATCAGTTCATCATAAAAGAGTTTCAACCAGAAGCTGTGCCATTACCAAGACCTGTAGGACTGAAGGTAAGATCAAAATCACAAAATACTGCATGAAGAAAAAGAGAAAACAGATTTTTTTATCTTCCAAATCCTTAAACCATCATTGATTGATTAGTAAAACATCTACAGTTTAACACTTGTTGCATTAACTAACAAAAGTATGTGATAAACGTATAATACGTACCAAGAGCATTCACTTGTTGTTTTTTAACAAGAGGAACATTTGAGAACATAACACCAAGAGTCATCACATTCTCAAGTATGAGACACTTTTGTACTGTTTTTTAATAATATCTGCTCATATTGATTTAAAATGCTTATAATGTCAATAATGTGTTTTTAGTCAATGTTTCTGAAAAATCAAATAGGTCTGGCAACTGTGTTAGAAGCCAAGATTTTGAGTTTGAGGAACGACAAACATCTTCATCGGTTCATCCACTTGTTCTGCATTTTAAAAGGTCGCCTGCAATGGAAACGGAGGAAATTTTATTAAATTTATCTCGTTATGAACACCCTTGGACTTTATACCGTTACACACTCCGTGACTCTGGAAGAGAAGCATTTAAATACATGTCAAGTTTTGGATAGTAAAATAAGGGAAATTTTCCGGCGGCCACAGTATCCCTTACTACATTTATATAAATATTTATATATTTAAGGCTTATTTGCATATTTTCTGTTCATTTTAAAATTGCTTGTTTTACATTTTAACGTTACATTTTATTTTTATTCCACACATTCTTTTCATTTCATATTGCTTTACTTTTAGTTTTTCTTTTCATTTCACATAACTTTTCTTTATTCTTTTAGTGAGTTATTGTACAAATTTGTTGAAGACTATGCATTCTTTACGACTGTTTTGGAAGGAGTGTATTTGTGGGCTGGGCCAGAGTGGTTAATTTTAATGAGAGTAGAGCGCAAACAGTTTTGTTGTCTAACGTCATCCTATTCTTTCCTTCCCCCGTGTGAGATGCTAAAGTCGCAGTTACAAAACTTTCAAAACGCTTGACTGTCCCCCACCCTGCTCCTCTTCAGAAAAGTAAATTTTTTTTTCCGTTGTCACTCATCATCTGACCTCACACACTAACCTCACGGCAACTTTTACTCAGCCCGGGATATTGTTATATTTTAATAACACAGGTTAAAATACGGGAAAATACTAATTCGGGAGGATGGCGGGAAAGAAGGGTATATGGGACTTTCACAGCCAAAACGGGATACTTGACAGGTATGCATTTAAGGTCTATACAAGGATCATTTTAAGCATTGAATTTCCCTTCCTCTGTTTGGCCATTTACATTGTTTCTTTCTCACCAAATCTGGTCAAGGAGCTCCGGTATTTTTCATAACTTTACTCATTTCAGACTTCATACAGACTGTTAGCTTTGTCAATGCTTATTTCGAAAATATAGCTTTTGCTATGATTTCTTTAGTTGTGTCTTATTTGGCTTCTCAGTATTTCATGACATGTATTGCTGTAGAAAGATATTTTCTGATTGTATATCCCATTTGGTACAGACATCGTCACCCAGTCAAGTGTCTCGTCTGTACTTCTCTTACTAGCTTTTGCTTTGTGATTTTTGTTAGGAATACCTAATATTTGGCATGCCTTTCTTTTACTACCTTTTCTGTTTCGTAGGTGCACGCAGGGCTCATTCACAGTCGATCACTTCTCTAAAGAGACGATTGGTTATAGCGACTCTTTGTACTGCTGAGTTACACGTTTACCATCCTTCTCTTGGTTAGTATGATGCTGCTTTTATTATATTCTTATCTGCCAGTTTACTTTATATTCAGATTTACATTTATTGTTTAAATGTTAAACCCGATTGTGGATTGTTTGTTGTATGTGTTCATGAGGTCTGATGCCGGGGATGCTTTCAAGATGTCTCGCAAAGTGAAACTCAGTTCACAAACTTGCCGGTCATCATGTGTGATTACATTGTGATGTCATAGGCGACCTCCGGACGTTGCAGTCTTCCGATTGAGAAACGAAAATGTATAGGCGCAACGTCATCAGAGAGAGACGCTGAGAGAAAGACGAAGAGAGGAGTCGCAAGCCCGAAGCTCCGTTGAGCTTATCAGCTAAATCCTATTTTTTCACTATCTTATTCCTATCTTTATAATATAACTTATTAGTTTATCTTAGGAATACTTTACCTTGACGATTACTGAATTGTATTACTAAGCGAAACGATTTTATCACTTGTAACACCCAGTTTTAGCATATAGCCCTCTAGCATTTCTTACCGTCTGTTTACTTAAACCTGCCTTCTTTGGCGATCTAATGGCGGATTCATCCGAGGTATGCTTTTCTGATCTGTCCACACCAGATCGGGAAGCTGTGAAGGAGGTGCTGCCCGGCCTTCGCAGAGTCAGCGTGCCTCACATCACCCTGACCACAGACACTCGTAGGCGGCCGAGGCGTACTGCGAGCCAGCACCCGTCTCGATGCAGCTTCACGGACCGCGTTCAGGCGAACGGAGACGCCATCGCCCAGCATGAACACGGTAAGACTCCGCTTGTCATTGTAACCTGCACTACTTGCCACATGTACAGTTTAGCTTCTTCCGTCAGCATAGAGGGGTTTACATGTGCTAAGTGTATTGAAGTAGTAAGGCTGACGGAGAAGGTTGCTGAACTAGAAGCGCGCATCCGAACGCTAGTTGAGGACAGTAAGACCGCTAATGTTATTGTTACAAACACTGTTTCGGGTGCGCCTAGTGTTAAGCGTAATACACATGGCTCGGTTCCGACTTCAGAGTCAAGGCGGCTGACTAACTGGGTGACTGTCAGGCGGCATAGTCACATTCGGCACCCAAATCACGCTCCTGTTTTAATATCAAACAGATTTTCTCCACTCAGCAATACACCGGCTGAGACGTCTGTTAAAAGTGCCCTGGTTATTGGAGATTCTATACTCAGGAACGTTGACATTGAGGCACCAGCCACCATAGTCGATTGTATACCGGGAGCCAGAGCGTCTGACATTAGATCCAAATTAAAAGTGCTGGCTAATGCTAAACGTAAGTTTTCTAAGATTGTTATTCACGCCGGCACGAATGACACCAGACTCCGCCAGTCGGAGATCACCAAAGATACTATTAAAGAGGTGTGTGAAATTGCAAAAACAATGTCAGACAATGTAATTTGCTCTGGTCCCCTCCCCGCCTACCGGGGAGATGAAACTTACAGTAGATTAGTGTCTCTTCATGGCTGGATGTCAAAGTGGTGCCCTCAGCATAACGTAGGGTTTATAGACAATTGGAAGCATTTCCGGGGAAGACCTGACCTGCTAAAGAGAGATGGCCTCCATCCGTCTCCGGAAGGTAGTGCTATACTCTCTAGAAATCTGACCAATAGTCTTACTTTTGATATAGTCTGACTATCCAGGGCCCAGGTCAGGAAACAGACAGATCGGCTTACCCATCAGTCTGTTAGCTGCCTTGACATGTCAAGATCACATATATCCCAGCACATAGAGCCTTTTTTACCAGAGTACCAACACATCTCGACTGTGTCTGTTCCTCGAACAAATAAATACAGAGCACCGTCTACCTCGTCTCGTACAAATCTTATTAACATAAAATTAGAACACAATACACTAAAAGATGAAACTCAAATGTTAAAATTCGGCCTTCTTAACATTAGATCGCTTACCAATAAAGAACCTATTATCAATGAAATAATTACTGACCAAAACTTAGATGCACTCTGTTTAACAGAGACCTGGCTTAAAGCAGACGATTACATCAGTTTAAACGAATCCACCCCACAAGACTATTATTATAAACACGTCCCTCGCCTAAAAGGGAGAGGGGGTGGTGTAGCTACAATATACAACAAAATGTTCAAAGTAAACCATAAATCAGAACTAAAATTTAATTCGTTTGAAATAATACTGTTAAACATGGAAATAACTGATCGTAACAACAAACAGCTTTCGTTCATTTTAGCTACCATATATAGGCCTCCGGGCCACCACACAGATTTTCTTAAAGAAATAGCAGACTTCCTATCTGAGCTTACAGTCACTGTAGACAAAGCTCTTATCGTTGGTGATTTTAACATCCATGTGGATAACTCAAAAGACGCATTAGGACGTGCGTTTATGGATGTTCTAAATTCTCTCGGTATTAAACAAAACGTGTCTGGACCCACGCATACTCGTAAGCACACATTAGACTTAATTCTGTCACTCGGACTCAATATTAATGACATCGAAATATCACCCCAGAGCGATGCCGTTTCAGACCATTGCCTTGTGTCATACACAATACTTCTAGATAGGACCGCTCAGTCTACAACATGCTACAGATTAGCCAGAACAATAATTTCCACCACTAAAGATAGCTTTATTAGCACTCTTCCAGACCTGTCTCAAATGAAACATGTAGCAGATAACCGTGAAGATCTGGATATTATAATAGAAAACCTGAACAACGTTTGCTCTAGCACGATGGATGCCGTTGCTCCCATACGAAAAAAGAGAATCAAAGGAAAAACGCCAGCTCCATGGTACGACCATCATACTGCAGCCCTTAAAAAAGTAGCTAGAAAAATGGAAAGAAACTACCGAAACACAAAGTTAGAAGTATGGCGTTCAGCATGGAAAGAGAGTGTTCAACACTACAGACAGGCTATTAAAACCGCCAGATCTACCTATCTCAGTACGCTTATTAAAGAAAATCATAACAACCCTCGTTTCCTCTTTAGCACAGTTGCGAAACTGACTAGAAACAAAGAACAAACAGAAACCAATAGTAAATTCCAACACAATAGTAACGACTTCATGAACTTCTTTACTAACAAAATTATTTCTATTAGGGAAAACATAGAAACTACGCAAGCAGCCACCACTCAACCCAATAGTACATTTACCACTAGATTATCATACGAACATCTTGAGTCATTTAAACCTACTACAATAGAAGAGCTCTCTAAATTAGTAACGTCATCTAAATCATCGTCCTGTATATTAGACCCCATTCCCACAAAATTACTTAAAGAGGTATTTCATGTAGTGTCAGACACAGTACTAAATATCTTTAACTCATCGCTAGAATTAGGATACGTTCCAACAGCTTTCAAACTAGCAGTTATTAGACCGCTCATTAAAAAACCAAACCTTGACCAGGGAGATCTTAATAACTTTAGACCAATCTCAAATCTACCTTTTCTTTCTAAAATATTAGAAAAAATAGTGGCAAGCCAGCTACGCACATTCATAGCGAATAATAATACATATGAAAAGTTTCAATCAGGATTCAGGCCCCACCATAGCACAGAGACAGCGCTGCTTAGAGTTACAAATGACCTCCTATTAACATCCGATCGTGGTGAAATCTCAATCCTTATATTACTAGACCTTAGTGCAGCCTTCGACACAATAGATCACAGAATCCTACTAAATAGACTAGAAACCTATGTTGGCATCAGTGGTCAGGCGTTAGCCTGGTTTAGATCGTATCTAACCAATCGATATCACTTTGTTTATGTAAATGAGGAAGAGTCACATCACTCCCCCGTTAAATACGGCGTACCTCAGGGATCAGTTCTAGGCCCTATCCTATTCTCGTTATATATGTTACCTCTAGGAGACATTATCAGGAAACATAACATAAGTTTTCACTGCTATGCGGATGATACCCAGCTTTACATCTCGTCACATCCTAGCGAAACCCACCAGTTTGCTAAGCTAACAGACTGCATTAGTGATATTAGGGACTGGATGGCACATAACTTTCTTATGCTAAACTCCAATAAGACAGAGATACTTATTATTGAACCAAATCACTCCAAACATAATATGTCAGATTACAAGTTGCCCATAGATGGCTGCACGGTGGTGCCATCTTCCACGGTTAAGAATTTAGGCGTAATGTTTGACAGCAATCTATCTTTCGATAGTCATATCTCCAACGTCTGCCGCACAGCATTTTTCCATCTTAGAAATATCTCAAAAATACGCCATATGCTGTCTGCATCAGATGCAGAAAAGCTTATCCATGCTTTTATGACCTCTAGATTAGACTATTGTAACTCGCTACTCGGGGGATGCCATGCAAATCAGGTAAACAAGCTACAGCTGGTTCAAAACGCCGCCGCAAGAGTGCTTACTCGATCTAAAAAGTATGACCACATTAGTCCAATTCTGGCATCTTTACACTGGCTACCAGTTAAATATCGCATACAATTTAAAGTATTACTAATCACCTACAAAGCCTTAAATGGCCTAGCGCCCTCGTATATAAAAGAACTACTATCAGAATACAATCCACCACGTAAACTGCGATCACAAAATTCGGGTTACTTAATTATCCCTAGAATATCAAAAGTGTCTAAAGGTGGTAGATCCTTTTCCTACTTAGCCCCTAAGCTCTGGAATGATTTACCAAATAATGTTCGAGTATCAGACACAGTCGATCAATTTAAATCTAAACTTAAGACATTCTTCTTTAACAAAGCATTCACATAGAATGTCCAGTAAATGTACTTTTCCCGCAGTAGTTATTTTGTCTAGAACAAAGCACTCACATACCTCATACGGGTAATTTACTCTTGCCGCAATAGTTAGCCTGTCTGGAACCGAGCTGAATTAAACCACTATAATGTATGACACTTGCATTACATGCGAACGGCCCCTACGCTAATAGAATTCTGTTTTTGTCTCCCTGTCTCGTCCTCGACTCTGAGGACAATGAGACAAACAGACCCAGTTCCTGTTGCTGTGAAGGTCATCGCACCACTAATCAACTGGCTGTCCTTCAACGTGACGCCCAACCGATGCGCGACCAACGGCTGAACCAGTTTAATCCGCTTACACGCTTCCTATCCCTACCGTGTCTATATATTATAAATATAAATATTAATCTCTCCCTAGGGTTTTTTGTCCTTCTAGGATTTTTTCCCATTGGGTTTTCTCCTAGGGGGTTTTTTAGTCCCAGGGAGAGTCAGCCAACTTTGGCTTAACTTAGCACTTTACTGTATACGTTACATTATTAATATGCTCGCTTACACGGTTTTTTATCCTAAGCCGCTATATTCTACTTCTTATACTATGTATTGATTTTCAATGTTCTCCTCTACATCTACTCATGTAAAGCTGCTTTGCAACAATTAACAATTGTGAAAAGCGCTATATAAATAAAATTGAATTGAATTGAATTGAATTGATGCATTTGTACGGTGATGCTGTGATCGTGTCTGTTGTGATATTGTGCTTTATATACATCAGTTGTAAGTATTTTATCAATATGTCAGTGTTGTATGATATTTGCATGTGTAAATTATCTTAAAATACCACAGGGAGCACCATGAAACTTTGATATATGTTAACAGATTAGAGTTCCCTTGTAATTCATCTACAGTTTAATAAGTTTAATTAATTATCAATATTTATACTTTACTATTTTTCTACATGTCTACAATAATAATAATAATAATAATGAAACAATTGCACAAAGGCTTCAGAATATCTTGTTTTGATTATAAAATGATCTTATCTACACCTTCTGAAAACAGTACAACAGCTGTCAGTGGCGTGGTACACTTTTGAAACAGTACACTCTTGTAAAGACTGATATTAGTACCTCAAATGTACATATTGGTACCTGCCATGAACTCTGTCTGTGTCTCCCCTATCATGTCTCTTATTTTGAAGTTCTGTTTGTGTCTGGCATGTTTTGTAGTTCTGTGTAGTTATTTTGGCTGTTTCTCAACTCTAAGAATGCAAAGAACAGACTTGCGTTCTCGTGGAAGGTCGCGAGAAAACAGAACGCACTTGTGAGAATTAAGGGCTGTTTCTCAATATGCGTTCTTCAGCGATCTTGCGTTCTCGTGTCCTTGCTCTACGTCATCATTAACAGTCGAAGTTCATTCCAATTCTCAAGAACGCAAGTACAGAGGACGCATGAAAATACCCGGATGTGTTCTTGATATCGAGGATGCATCGAATGCAGACGTGCGCGCTGAAATCGCTTCACGCCCCATAAGTCATTGCGGCAAAACAATGGCGGAGGTCAGGTGACCAACAGGAAGATCGCACACATCTCAATTCTCATAAGTGCTTTCTTTGTTCCCTTTCAATACGGTTCACTTCGCATTGCGTCAGTTTGCTGACGCTATGGGGGAAACTCCTGTTTACTCCGTGATTGAAGCCTATTGGTTAACGTCTGTAGAAAATACAGACCAATGACGTTTGAGCCCGCGCGGGGGCGTGGCACACGTCCCTATATAAGCCGGTGAAATACGTCAAGAGCTCATTACTTTTCTCCTTCAGCGCGAACCTTCTCGCTGCTCCGAAGAAGAAGCCCTTACTCGCCGTCGATCCAAGCACTGCAGCGGACTACAACACACCAGCGTGTTCCCCTGCCGCTTTCCGGTGAGCCTAAAAGAGAGTATCTAAAAGAGCAGAAGCGCGTTGAGATAATGTCGCTTCGGCATTGCGGCTCCTGCCGAGCCCCTTTGCCTGTGGAGGATTTCCACAAGGAGTGCGTCATCTGTCTGGGTCCTGCCCACGCCGAGGCCGTACTCGCCGAGGCGGGCTGCGCCCACTGCGAGCTCCTTCCTATCGCGGTGCTGCGCTCCCGCCTCGAGATCTTTAAACGGAAGGCTTCCCGTGCTCTCCCGCCTAAACAGCAGCGGAGCCGTGAAGCTGGAAGACGCCCTGAGACCGAGTCCACGCCGGCTCATCCCCCGCGTGCTCTGTCTCCCCGCCGTCACCCTGTCACCTTCGCCCATGAAGACCTACGCCCCCTGCCGAGTGCTAGCGGCATGGTTTCCTTTGGGTCCGGTGACAACTTGGAAGTGATGTCATCCTCTGAGGAGTTAGAGGATTGGGCGGCTTCGGATGACGACGCCCACGCAGCCGCCGCTGATGAACCTACCGAGTCGCGTCCTCACGACTCTGAGCTCATCCGCATCTTGACACAAGCTACGACGGAGCTCAACATCAAGTGGTCGCCGCCGTCAGAGCCTCAACTCAGCCGGTTGGACGAGTGGTTTCTGCAGCCCGGGCGCCGTCAATCGTCCCGCCAACGGCAGGCGCCGTTTTTCCCTGAGGTTCACCAGGAGCTCACCAAATCTTGGCGTGCTCCCCACTCCACCCGAGCTCAGAGCGCCGTCTCCCACGTCCTCTCCGTAGTGGACGGCGCTGATGAACACGGCTACTCTAAGATGCCGCCGCTCGAGGAAACTGTCGCCGCCCATCTCTGCCCGTCTTCAGCCGGCGGATGGAGGGCTAAATTGAACCATCCGTCAAAGCCCTGTCGCCTGACATCGACCCTGGCGTCGAAATCTTATGCCGCCGACGGCCACGCTGCATCCGCTCTCCATTCGATGGCGGTGCTGCAGGTATACCAGGCAAAACTCCTCCGTGACATGGACGAGACAGGTCCGGACCCGTCGACCTTTCAGAACCTGCGCAGCGCGACTGATCTGGCCCTTCGCGCCACTAAAGTCGCCACTCAGGCTGTAGGAAGAGCCATGGCCAGCCTGGTTGTTCTGGAGAGACATCTGTGGCTGAACTTGACGGAGATAAAGGACACGGATCGGGTTTCCCTTCTTGACTCGCCCGTGTCACCGTCGGGGCTCTTCGGCTCCGCTGTGGAGGGGTTCACCCAGCGCTTCACTGAGGCACAGAAATCGTCGCAGGCTATGCGGCATTTTCTACCAAAACGATCTGCCTCAGCGTCTGAGACCGGCCGCCCAAAACCGCCGCCAGCTCAACGCCCTAAGCCAGCACCAGCTCAGCCCCAGCAGAGAGCTGAACCGGAGGTCAAGCGCCAGCGTCCTGCACGACCGGCTGGCCCGCCTCGACGCCGCGGTCCCCGTCCTCGGATTACGCTGGACCCGACGCCGGCGCCGCCTCCCTGAAGAGAGTCTGAGGAGGAAAAGAGGCTCTGGTCCCGCTTCGGCCGGCCCGCCCTCGAAAGTTCTGCGTGTTTCAGTCCCCTCGGGCGCTGGACACACCCTCGCTGTAACAGCGAAACACAAATTTTTACCTTTTCACAAAAAGAGCAAATTTCCTCCTCTGTACACACAAACACACACACACGGCTTAACGTCCATAAGCATATCGACGCTCGCCGTCAAATTTCACGTTTGGCAATCCACCCCCGGTATGCCGGGCTGGATTCTAAACGTAATCCAACACGGTTATTCACTTCAATTCGCCCGGAGACCACCCCGGTTTCGCGGCGTTCTCTACACCACTGTCCCAGACGATCGTATGCAGATCCTCAGGGAAGAGGTGCGTTCTTTATTACTAAAAGACGCGATAGAGACGGTCCCGGCGGATCAAAGCGAATCAGGCTTTTACAGTCGTTATTTTCTCGTTCCAAAGAAAGACGGCGGCCTCAGACCGATATTGGATCTACGCGTTTTGAATCGCGCTCTTGCCAAACGGCCGTTCAAAATGCTTACAGCCAGACAAATCATGGCGTTAATTCGACCGGGCGATTGGTTCATATCAGTGGATCTGAAAGACGCTTACTTTCACATTCCGATAGCGCCACGTCACAGGCCGTTCCTAAGATTCGCGCTCGACGGGACAGCATACCAGTACAAAGTTCTGCCCTTCGGATTATCTCTGGCACCACGCACATTTACCAAATGTGCGGATGCGGCTCTCGCCCCTCTCAGACAGAGCGGCATCCGCATATTGAATTACCTCGACGATTGGCTTATTCTAGCACAGTCAGAGAGGGAAATTACTGCGCACAAGACCGTTGTACTCCAGCATTTGGAGAATTTGGGGTTCAAAATCAACCTCCAGAAGAGTTTGCTCACCCCCACGCAGCGAATCGCGTTCTTAGGCACGACGCTCGACTCATTAAAGATGCGGGCATGGCTTACACAGGAACGCGCGCTCACGGTCAGACGCGAGGCGGCATCGTTCAAAGCGGGTTCACATCTCCCTCTCAAACGATTCCAAAAAATGCTGGGTCTGATGGCAGCAGCATCCCCACTAATACCGTTGGGAATGCTGTTCATGAGGCCGCTTCAGTTTTGGTTGAAAGCGAAAGTTCCGCCCCGTGCTTGGTTGTCGGGCCGCTTATTAATCAAAATCACGTACAGCTGCGTGAAAGCGCTTTCGATATGGACATCCCCTCACCTTTTCCTCTCGGGCACGGAGCTCGGCTCCGTGAGCAGGAGGAAAGTGGTGACTACGGATGCGTCTGCGACGGGTTGGGGCGCTCACTGCGACGGCGAGCTCGCCTTCGGTGCGTGGAACAACCAGTTGTCTCAGCTACATATCAACCACCTCGAGATGTGGGCGGTTATCTTGGCGCTACGACACTTTCGACCGAAACTCCAACATCAACACGTTCTAGTGCGGTCGGACAGTATGACGGTGGTTTCGTTCATAAACCACCAAGGAGGGCTGAGATCTCGCTCCCTATCCAGGCTGGCGAGACGGCTTTTATTATGGGCTCACGCGAACGTACGTTCGTTAAAAGCGACTCACGTACCGGGTGTAGCCAATACGGGTGCAGACATTCTCTCGCGCAACGGTCCGCCGCCGGGAGAATGGAGACTGCATCCTCAGACGGTCGAGAGAATATGGACCGTCTTCGGCCGGGCGGAGATCGATCTGTTTGCGTCAGACGAGAACGCGCATTGCCCGATCTTCTTCTCGAGACACCCCGATGCCCTGTCGCAAGCATGGCCGGCGTGTCTTCTGTATGCTTTTCCTCCGGTGGCTCTGTTACCACAGGTCCTTCAGAGGATAAGAGAGACGAAATGCGCGATAATACTGGTCGCCCCGTTTTGGCACAATCAACCATGGCTCCCCGACCTATGGCAGCTGAAAACATCAGCACCATGGCCAGTACCGCTGAGGAAAGACCTCCTATCTCAGGCGAGAGGGACGATATGGCATCCACAGCCGGAGCTATGGAATCTACACGTTTGGTCTCTGAACGGCAACCATCACGCCTTTCAGGACGGGTGTTAAATACTCTAACTGAAGCTAGGGCCCCATCTACCAGGCGCCTTTACGCTCAAAAGTGGTCTATTTTTTCTGACTGGTGCACGACGAAAGACTTAAACCCAAACACCTGTGAAGTGGAGCATATTCTCTCCTTTCTGCAGGAAATGCTGGACAGCGGTCGCGCGCCCTCGACGCTTAAAGTGTATGTGGCGGCGATAACGGCGAATCACGCCCTTATCGCCGGTCGCACCGTGGGAAAACATGATCTCATCATTAAATTCCTCAGAGGCGCTCGCAGACTAAACCCACCGCGACCTAACACGGTCCCGTCTTGGGATCTGTCCACGGTCCTGAAAGCGCTGCGCGGTCCCCCTTTCGAGCCCCTCGAACAGGCTGACCTGCGCGCTCTCTCGTTTAAAACCGCTCTCCTCCTGGCGTTGGCATCGGTTAAACGAGTGGGCGATTTACACGCGTTTTCAATTGACCCGTCGTGTCTGGAATTCGGTCCTAACGATAGCAAAGTGATCCTTAGACCGAGAGCGGGATACATTCCTAAAGTTTTGACCACGCCATTTAGAGTTCAGGTGGTTTCACTTCTCGCCCTTCCGATGGCGGACGGCGAACAAACCCTGAACACGCTCTGCCCCGTCAGAGCGTTAAGAATATACACGGACCGTTCTGCCTCATATCGCAAGTCAGATCAGCTGTTCGTAAGCTTCGCACAACATTCCTTAGGTATGCCGCTCACTAAACAGAGGCTATCTAAATGGATCGTCGAAGCCATTGCTTTGGCTTACGCCTCCCTGAATGAACATTGTCCAGTTGGTTTAAAAGCTCACTCCACGAGGGGTATGGCTTCATCTTGGGCTTGGTCTACGGGGATTTCTATCGTTGACATTTGTAACGCGGCCGGCTGGTCCTCGCCGTCTACGTTTGTCAGATTTTATAGCCTGGATGTACCTGCCTTACAAGCACAGGTCTTATCGGCTTAATGATTCACGCGACTGCGTTTCTGTATGCCTTCACGGTGCGTTGCTAGCTCACCGTCATGGCTACCTATTAATAATTCATGCACAAGCTCGCGGCGCGCTCAGGAAACCCGCCGTCTCGTGCTCTATTGTATATGCATCATGGTGCGTTTAGAAACTTCACTGTATGCGTATTACTGTCTCATATATGGTGCTTACACTTGCGCTCGCTAGAGCTATGTATACGCTGGGTTAGGGCCACATGCAGTGTCTCTCCGGTAAGGGCACCTCAGTCCGTTGTGTATGCACGGCGGGATGGGATTACGTTCCCCCATAGCGTCAGCAAACTGACGCAATGCGAAGTGAACCGTATTGAAAGGGAACGCTTAGGTTACTCACGTAACCCCGGTTCCCTGAAATAACGGGAACGAAGCATTGCGTCGCTGGCCGTGCTACAAACGTCTACGCAGCGAGTGTTATTCGGCTGCGCGCTTCAGTCGAATAATAATGAGCTCTTGACGTATTTCACCGGCTTATATAGGGACGTGTGCCACGCCCCCGCGCGGGCTCAAACGTCATTGGTCTGTATTTTCTACAGACGTTAACCAATAGGCTTCAATCACGGAGTAAACAGGAGTTTCCCCCATAGCGTCAGCAAACTGACGCAATGCTTCGTTCCCGTCATTTCAGGGAACCGGGGTTACGTGAGTAACCTAAGCGTTCTCGCAACCTTCTGAGTTCGTTCTTCGTTCATCAGTAGACTTTACTGTCAGCACGTTTACATGCAAAACAATAATGCAATTATAATGGGATTTTGTCAATACTGCGATTATACTTTACCTCATGTAAATGCAATAATTCGATAAAAATAATGCGATTAAGCTCATAATCGCAGTAAGTATAATCGCATTAAAAGAGGTGGCGTACGCCGTTTATAATCGCAGTATGCGTCCATGTAAATGCTTTAATCGCATTTATACCGCACTAACTGAAGTGCGCATGTGTTTTAGTCACGGACCTTAACTCTTTCCCTGCCATTGACGAGATATATTGTCAATCAAGAGAAAACGCTTCCCCGCCAATGACGAGTATTTCCATTTTTCCGCAATACCGCAACTTTTTAAACCCATGAAATACATCCATAACGTGTTTGTCATTTAACGTAAGTAAATTAAAACAGTGGACCATGTATGTGAGTTCATCATTTGTGCTCTGCATTGGGCTATGTGTGAATAATCTGAAAATAAAAACTGCATGTAAACCGGAGTGAAGAGGTTAGCTCCAGACATGTAAACATCTTACTGCGATTAAGTCCTTACTCGCATTATTGGAAATAATCGCATTATTGGTGTGCATGTAAACGAGCTGACTCCCTAGATAGGGAATAGTCAAGCGGTGAATGGTTTCAGATACCACACAAGTTACGTCCATCTGTGTGATGATGCATAAGGAAGTGGCAACACATTTGTGGTTCTAAATGGACAAAAGCTCTCATCTGCAAACCACATGATGAAAGGTTTTTGGTGGTAGCATTTGTGCAACACTTTCTTACAGATTATAAAAGGGTTTGAACGAGAATCTGTGCCATACCAAGACCTGTAGGAGTGAAGGTAAGATCAATATTTTATTTCTCAATACCGACTGCATGAATAATCTGACAGCACAATAATCTTTATGATAATGAGTATTTTATCATCAAGGAGCTCCGGTATGTGTCATAAATTTACTCATTTCAGACCTCATACAGACTGTTAGCATTATCCTTGTTTATTTCAATGTAAGTGTATATTTTGCTGTGATTTCTTTAGGTGTGTCTCATTTGGCTTCTCTGTATTCCATGACATGTATAGCTGTAGAAAGATATCTTCTGATTGCTCATCCCATTTGGTACAGACATCGTCACCCAGTCAAATGTCTCGTCTGTACTTCTCTGACTGTCTGGTTGCTATCAAGCATTTTATTATTGCTTTGTGCTTGGTGGTGGATAAACATGGGTTTTATCATAGCCCTCTCTTACTATCTAGTGATAGTTTTGTGTTTCGTAGGTGCATGCAGGGCTCTTTTTCATTCACAGTCGATCACTTCTCTAAAGAGACGATTGGTCGTGGTGACTCTGCTATTTGTACTGCTCAGTTGCACGTTTACCATCCTTCCCTTTGTAATTACGATGCTGCTTCAAATGCTTGTTTTTAATTTTCAGTTACAAACAAGATTACATTTATTGTTTACATGTTCAACCCGATTGTGGATTGTTTGTTGTATGTGTTCATGAGGTCTGATGCCGGAGATGCTTTCAGGACGCCTCACTGCTGTTCCAGACGGAGAGAAATTCAAAGTGAAACTCAGCTTACAATATTAACCGGTGGACACAGTCATCATGTGTGATTACGGTGATATTTTTCATAAACAACATTTTACCTGATGATATGCACATGACAGCGGTCACATATGTTTGTGGGTCCTTAAAATTTTGTGACGCATTTGTACTGTAATGCTGTGATCGTATGTCTTGTGGGCATCACTTAGTTGTAAGCGGTTTATCAATATGTCAGTGTGTTATGATATTTGCATGTTTAAATTATCTTAAAGTGAAGAAAATAAAGAGATTTTTTATTTATGTTAACAAATAAGAGGTCCCACTTGTAATCCATTAAGAGTTTTTTTTTTTAAGTTTAATATATTAATTATGAATCCATTAATATTTGTCCTTTATTTTAGAATAAGTCCTATTATGTCTACAATAGTCATAATAAAAATTAAATCTTCACAATATATTTTCCCCATTGTGCCCATTGAAACTGAGAGGGCACATTTCTCTATTATTATGTATGTTTGGACTATATATGTTATCGTTTTATGGTTTATGTCACTGAAGGCTCTTGTGATAAAAACTAACTACAGTTTAACACTTGTCGCATTAACTAACAGTGTTATCACAACATGTAACCAAAAAATAAAACTAATTTGGAAAAAAAACACTAATGTTTTTTTAAACACAGTGGCATTTCTAAAGCTACTAAAATGCTGTTTTAAAATAGAGGACAAACACCGACTTTGGGTTCAATTAACCCAGAAAACTTTTATATTTGACTCAACAATGGTTTAAAACAACCCAGTCTTTTTAGAGTTTATAACAACATGTTTTATTAAGTTTGGATACAAAATCTGTTAGGACCTCATAAAACACAGTTATTTAACTCATTTTACTGTTGCTTTTTATAAAAAGAGGAACACGTGAGAACAAGAAGTTCATGAAGATAAAACGAAGAGCAATCACATTCTCAAGTATGAGACACTTTTATATTTCTTTTTATATAAAACCTGCTTATACTGATTTAAAATGCTTATAATGTCAACCAATGTGTTGTTAGTTAATGTGTGTTTCTAAAAATCTAATCCTACTGTAGGTCTGCCAACTATATCAGAAGTCAAGAACATCTTCATCAGTTCATCCACTTGTTCTACATTTTAAAAAGTCACCTGCAATGGAGAATGAAGACATTATCACATCTCGTTATGAAAACACTTCACATTCAATCAATCACACATCTCTTGAAAAAGAAGCATTTAGGGTCTACACATGTTTTATCTTAAGCATTGAATTTCCCCTCCTTTGTTTGGCCATTTACACCATTTTCTTTCTCACCAAATCCGGTCAAGGAGCTCCAGTATTTGTCATAAATTTACTCATTTCAGACCTCATACAGACTGTTAGCATTATCCTTGTTTATTTCGATGTAAGTAAATATTTTGCTCAGATTTTTTTTGCTGTGTCTTTTTTTGCTTCTCTGTATTTCATGACATGTATTGCTGTAGAAAGATATCTTCTGATTGCTCATCCGATTTGGTACAGACATCGTCACCCAGTCAAATGTCTCGTCTGTACTTCTCTGACTGGCTGGTTGCTATCGTGCATTTTATATTTGATTTTTGATTGGTGGTTTCAATTCCTCTTGATCATAGCTCTTTTTTACTACCTGGTGATAGTTTTCTGTTTCGTAGGTGCATGCAGGGCTCTCTCTCAGTCACAGTTGATCACTTCTCTAAAGAGGCGATTGGTTATAGCGACTCTGCTATTTGTACTGCTGACTTACACGTTTACCATCCTTCCCTTTGCTATTACATTTTTTCTAGATTATTATTTTAATTCTATGCTCCTTTTCCGTACAAGCGGGATTGCAATGGCTTTTTATATGTTAAACCCGATTGTTGATTGTTTGTTGTATGTGTTCATGAGGTCTGATGCCGGAGATGCTTTCAGGACGCCCCGCTGCTGTTCCAGACGGAGAGAAATTCAGAGTGAAACTCAGCTCACAAACTTAACCGGTGTACGCAGTCATCATGTGTGATCACAGTGATATTATTATTGTTAACAATAGTTAAGTGCATATTTCACCTGATAGTATGCACATGACAGCAGTCACATATGTTTTTAAGCATGGTCCTAAAATGTTCTAATGCATTTGTACTGTAATGCTGTGATCGTATCTGTTGTGATATTGTGCCTTATGGACATCACTTAGTTGTAATCGGTTTATCAATATGTCAGTGTGGTCATGATATTTGCATGTGTAAATTATCTTAAAGAAAATGAAGACATAAGGGAATAATGTTAACAAAGAAGAAGTCCCATTTGTAATCCAATAAAAGTTTAATACATTTAATTTTTAAAGTGCACCTATTTCATTGCTAACAACAACAACATTATTTTGTGTATTTGGTAGAATACGATGTGTTTGCATGGTTTATGGTTCAAAAACACATTATTTTCCACATTCCTTACATTTTTGTAGCTCCAGATATACTGCTTTCCTCAAAACGCACTGATTTTGTACAAAACTCGTCGATTTGGAAAGCTCTGTGTCTCTGATTGGCCAGCTAATCTGTACGTTGTGATTGGCCTGAATACCTATGGCATCGGCTAGAAATGTCAATATGGACAGTCAATATGGTTTCAGAAAAAGTAGGTCAACATCACTAGCATTAACTGAACTTATTGAAGAAATTACTAATTCTACAGACAAAAAGAAATATGGAGTTGGGGTATTCATTGATTTGAAAAAAGCATTTGATACAATTAATCATGTAATATTAATCAATAAACTGGAAAGGCTAGGGATTAGGGGGATAGTGTTGAACTGGTTAAGCAGTTATTTAAAAGATAGGAAACAATTTGTGAAGTTGGGAGAGTATGCATCTGATTGTTTGGACATTAAATGTGGTGTCCCCCAGGGGTCAGTACTAGGACCAAAATTATTCATTCTCTACATAAATGATATATGTAAGGTATCTGATCTACTGAAATTTGTACTATTTGCAGATGACACAAATATCTTTGGTTCTGGTCATAATTTGGAACAACTCCTGGACACAATCACTTTAGAATTAAAAAAAATAAAACAGTGGTTTGATATAAATAAGTTATCACTAAACTTGAGCAAAACTAAATTTATGTTATTTGGAAATAGTAATTCAATCAAGCAATGTCAGCTAAAGATCGATAATGTGAACATCGAAAGGGTCCATGAAACAAAATTTCTTGGAGTGATTATTGATGACAAGGTTTGCTGGAAATCTCACATAAAATATATCCAAACTAAACTGTCTAGAAGTATTTCAATCTTGGCTAAAGCTAAGTACATTCTAAATTACAGATCACGCTACATTTTGTATTGTTCACTGGTGTTACCGTATTTAATGTATTGTGTAGAGGTTTGGGGAAACACATACCAAAATTCATTGCATAAATTATTTATACTACAAAAAAGAGCAATAAGAATAATTCATAACACAGGATATTTGGAGCATACCAACTTATTATTTTTACAGTCTAAAGCATTAAAACTAATTGATCTGGTTGAATTTCAAACAGCTGTATTTATGTTCAAGGCTAGAAAAAAGTTATTGCCGGGCAATATACAGATAAGGTTTTTTGAAAAAGAGGGGGGTTATGGGTTAAGGGGATTGTCACATTTTAAGACTCCTAGTTTTCGAACTACAAGGAAAAGTTTTTGTTTATCTGTCAGTGGTGTCAAACTGTGGAATAAATTAAATAATGAATTAAAACAATGTACAAACATATTACATTTTAAAAAGATGTGTAAAGAAATTATATTTCAGAGGTATAAAGACACAGGGTGTTAATAATAATTTGAGTGTATTTGTAATAACTTATATGTGTATAAATAATATTGTGTATGTGTAATATTTGTTATATTTGTATGTGCACATAAAGATTTACAGATTATATATATATATATATTTTTAAAAAAAAGTAAAGTAGGGATTTAAAGGGGTAGGAGTACATAAGTTTTACTTCTTCCTACTCCCTTTTGGACATGTGAATTGAGTTGTTTTATATCTATCAGTTTTTATTTTTGTTACCATGTGTTTTGTTTTCTCTTTTTTTTCTTTTCTTTCAATTTTCTATTTTGTAATTGCATTTACATGTTCAAAACAAAATAAATAAATAAATAAATAAATAAAATGTGACGCTCCTTACCATGTTTGAAAGATTCGGTCACAATCAGTAGCGTAACGAGCCAACACCGGGCCCCTAAGCAGGATTATCAAGGCGGGCCCTTTACTACAGCACGTGATGATGCAATGTCCACAAGCAGGCTACAATGAATGGGACAGGACAGGATCATAGAGACATGAGATGACTGACAAAATCAGAAATAGTGCACCATAACATATGAAAAAACACTGCTGGTGACAGCACACTATAATATTTTGTTACTCATTGCTATGACTACACAAACATACACCTAGGTCTAAATACATATAAAAGATGCTCACTTACATTATAGGCTAATAGCGTTACATTTTAACCACATTATAATTTGTAGAGGCATTTTCCAGGCTTCAGTTCTGGATGGCAAGATGCACACAGGAGCTCTAAACTTCAGACATGACACAGTTCAATCATTACATATGTAGGATCGATCCATACCGTTTAAAATCATTTGTTTAGTTACTGGTTCACTTTGTGCTTTGCTTTAGGTGTCTGGTGTAGTGTTTGGGTATTTAAAGCGTTATCGTTTCTTGTTTGTGCTAAGAAACAAAAAGATACAAACCAGCCGATTTCAAACGTGCACAGAAACTCTGGGCTGTGATTGGTTGGGCTCGATCGCTAGCGGTGATTTCATTGGGCGATGGCTTGTTCGGCTTTATGCGCTGCAAGAATTGATAGCCGGGTTACGTCAAACTACCGCGAGAGTGATTCGCGAAACCATACGGAGGAGTTTGCTTTTAAATCGCTCTCGCGGAACTTTGACGTCATCCGGCTGCCTATTGAAAACTCGTGAGAAAGCCTGGGAACAGCGGATAGCAACAAATATGTGATAGGGCCCGCCGACTGTCAATCAAATTCTTCCAGTCGGATAGGCCCCTGATTGGTCCGGGCCCGTAAGCCACGCTTACCCTGCTTACCGATAGTTACGCCCCTGGTCACAATGCAATGCTAACAGGAGTTAACTTACAGGCTGTGAGTCAGAAGCGGGAGGAATTATGATAATGTCGTTCTTTACTACATCACCAATCCCAGAAAATAAACTGTTGCCTACAATCCGTGTGTTTGTTGTAGTCCAAGAAAAGAGATTTATGTTGGAGATAACTCGCGTCATTGTTTACTTTGGGTTTTGTACCTTTTGCATATCATTAACATGTACTAAAACACACTTACACACCAAAGGAAATGTAAAATCATGAATCGCACCATTGGTGCTCTTTAAATAATGTAGTAATTATTAATCCATTAATATTTGTCTTTTATGTGTATATTCTTTTTCTACATGTCTACAATAATAACTCTTATTCTCATCATCACGCATCCTTACATCCCTGAAGACAGCGAAAAATAGTTATCATAACTGGTTATTTAAATTAGAAATGTAATCTTCCTCTTGACGGCTTTTATTGTAACACAGTCTCACCCCATTTCGTCAATATTTGACGACACTTGACCATTCGTCAATATGTGACGCGGAGGGTATACCTTTCGCGTCATTTTTTGACGAACTGAGGACTTCAATACTATTACGTCCGTTGCATTCTCTTCTCCTATTTTCTTACCAATTTCGCGTCGGTTTAGGGTTAGATTACGCAAAATTAAACCGTGTACGCGAAATTAAACCGTGTACGCGAAATTAAACAGTTGTCACCTGGCGTTGGGGTTAGAAACAGTTGTCACCTGGCGTTGGGGTTAGAGTTAGGTTTGGGTAGGGATGTCATTATGTAAATCTAACCCTAAACCGACGCGAAATTGGTAAGAAAATAGGAGAAGAGAATGCAACGGACGTAATAGTATTGAAGTCCCCAGTTCGTCAAAAAATGACGCGAAAGGTATACCCTCCGCGTCACATATTGACGAATGGTCAAGTGTCGTCAAATATTGACGAAATGGGGTGAGACTGGGTTGTTTATTGATGTTTGTTGAAATAATAAATAAATCTGATAATTCACTCAGTGCCTCCCTGTAGTGTGATGTCATTACTAATCACTCATTCACTGACGCTTTGACTCGGAGAGGAACAGTACCGCCAACATCTAAGAAGTGCAGGAACGCAAGAAAAAGGGAAGGTACGCTAAAGATAAAAAAGTGCCATCCCACTTCAAGTCCCACTTGCCATTGGTTGTTGTATTTGAATAAATAATGAGGTGAGTCTAAAAAAGTATAACAGGGGCCATTTTAGGGATGTTTTATTATAAATATAATTTTGTTACATATCATTATGTTATATATTATTACGTTTAACGCAATAATGCATTAAATTTACTGATTCATATTTTTAAATCACCATGAAAATAAAATGAAAATCTGTCATTTGTTTTGCAATATTGTGCTTTTTTTTTACAAATGACTTATCTGTGAGCTTCACTATTTTTAAAAAATGAATGTGCCTCCATAATCTTTAATCAAAAACGCAAATCTCCTCCCCTCCTCAAAACAATCTCTCTTTACTTCCAGTCATATGGTATGGCAAGGTGGGCGGGGTCCAGGAGAAAGTCGCTGCGGTTAGCAACACAACCCAACTTCAAATGATCCAATCAGATCTCGATGGACAAATTCAAATCAAGCCCTGCCTTACTTCATTTCAGAAGTCAGTTTAACTCGGATATACATCACCATGGGGAAATAGGCAATCGCTACTTCTGTTTTATGCAACTTTAAAGCTCCTTTTTCCCCAAGTTTACGTCACTTGTTTTGATATAAATAACACGTTTGACCATACGGTTAGGGGGGCACGCTATGTCATCTAGGGGGGGCATTGCACCCTAATGACCCCCCTTGGCAACAGGCCTGATACATATACTGTATGCACCTAAATAGTACATATTAGGACCTCTGCAAACTTCCCCAGTGACCGCTTTTGTACCCCTTTTCTGAGAGTGTACAGTATATACAGTACAGGTTATGTAAAATAGCATTGGGTGCAGTTAAGTAATACCAACAAATGCAATACAATAAACAGCTATTAGTGTGTTAATATTAAATGAACGGTGAGATTAAGTTTGTCCATTTATTTTATAATGCAGCCGCCACTCCTGCAATGAATGGTTTCAGACACTGCACACGTTATGTCCATCTCTGTGTTGATGCATAAGGAAATGGCGACACATTTGTGGTTCCAAATGGAGAAAATAGTTTTTAGCTCTCATCTGCAAACCACATGAAGAAAGATTTTAATGGGTAGCATTTGTGCAATGCTTTATTTGTTCACAGATTAGTTCTTTATAAAAGAGTTTCAACCAGAAGCTGTGTCATTACCAAGACCTGTAGGAGTGAAGGTAAGATCAATATTTTATTTCTCAATACCAACTGCATGAATAATCTGACAGCACAAGAAACTCTGAGTTTCAATATGATGACTATACAAGTATTACAGCATGTGATTTTTTAATTTTAAGTTGGCTATGTACATTACAAAACACCTTATAGCTATTAACGCGTCTTGAACCTTGAATTGTGATCTTAGAATTGAGGAGCTGTGATGCAAAAGCCTCCTTCAAAAACTCGACAATGATATTAACCAAATGCTCTTGCAGTGTTGTAATGTAACGAAGTAAAACTACTTCGTTACTGTACTTAAGTAGAAATTTCACGTATCTGTACTTTACTTCGATATTTAAATTTATGTCAACTTTCACTTTTGCTCCACTACATTTTCTAGATAAAATGTGTACTTTTACTCCACTACATTTCCACTAAGCATATTCGTTACTCGTTACTACAAAATAAAATCAGAAGAAATGTGTGTGACCTCAATAAGGGAGGTTTGGCGAATCAGTGCTTCTAGATTGCATTACGCACGCTCCGCACACTCTATTTCACGCACACACTATTTTAGCGTAGTGTTGCCAAATGATGAGGAAGCACAACTGTAACTGCAATGAAAGCACCTACTGGAGGACCTCCCGTTATCGTAATCGACCACCCCGACGATGAACAGGGTAAGAAAGCTAACGTTATACACCCGTGGACGTATTTGTAAGAAATGTTTTTGTACATTGGAATGAAAGATTCCCGATTACCAAATAAAGTATGCCTACCGTAAATCACTTACATTTTGTCATTTAAAAACTCCCCGTCCAACCTGAAGAATCACATCAAGGTACGTTAAAATAATAGTTATTAAGTAAAGCCACAATGTCAATGTGATTCAACATTAGTTATCATAAGCCGTATCAGATAATTATCTGTCTAATGTGATGGCCAGGCGCACATGTTTAATAAACGTCAACGTTAACGTTACACCGCTGATTTTCCCATGGATTTATTTAATTCACAGAGAACTCTCAACCGAAACACGCTGAACTGTTTATGGTAATGTTATAGCATAACTGCCGGCCGAATATTCCCTCCGGTAGGCTAATGTTAGATTGAGAAATATTTTTTAAAAACTGCTATCAGTGGCAGGTTAGAAAGAAAGTGTTAAGGACTGTATTCACGTCTTCAAAAGCATCCTACGTTTTGTCAAACTTGAGATTTCCTTTTAATTAACTCAAAACTCAGTAGTTATAGGATAATGTTGTGCTAATGTTATACATTGTGAATGTACGCTTGCATTGTTGATCAAAGTCACAGTGCTTTCATTGCCATTGCGAGTTGGCATTTTTTCTTAGTAGAGCAGCTAACTTAAAGGGATACTCCACTTTTTTCAAAAATATACTCATGTTTTGAACGAAATAAGTTATTATTTATTTTTCATTTTTACCTGAAGTTCATACAAAAGTGAAATTTCAGCTTTTTTATTTGATGTCATCTATAAAAATATGCTGTTTGCTCTTTGAACTTAAGAGAATTGTGCCTGAAAAGTCCTGGAAAAGACAGATTCTTATTTGATGATTGAGATTAAGAAGATAATGGGAACCCTGAATATGCTTTACTATAAGAAAGCCACAATAAAGTTCACAATCAAAGTTCTAACCGCTTGCTTTAAAAAAAAACTTTTTACTTTTACTTCAAATACATACATTAAATATCAGAAAATTACTTTTGATACTTAAGTACAGTATATATCAGATACTTTAAGAGTTTTACTTGAGTAATATTTTAAAAGACAACTTTCACTTCTATCAAAGTGTTTTTCTAGTACAATACTTGTACTTTTACTCAAGTATTGCTTTCTAGTACTTTATACAACACTGTGCTCTTGGAACGTATTATACGTTCATCAAATACTTTTACTTCAAAATCCTGGCCTGAGGTCATTTAGAAATACTGCTTTGTTGGCAGAATCCATTAAGAGTTTGAAAAATTCTCATTTACAAGAAAACATGTCAGACGCACTTAGAGGGTTTTGCATCAGAGCTCTACAATTTTACTTTAACATGTAATAAATAAATATCATGGATTGCATGCAGAGATGTTTATTGATGTTAACAATGAAAAAAATTAATAAAATTAAACATGCAATAAAATACTGCATGAAGAAAATATAAATAAAAGAAATGTCAAAGTTGTTGGTCAAATTTTAATTCATCTTCCAAACCTGACCTTAAACCATCTGTGTTTATTTAGCAAAACAATTAACTACAGTTTAACACTTGTCACATTAACTAGCAGTGTTATTACGACATGTAACAACACTAATCCTTTTTTAAACATAGTGGCATTTCTAAAGGTACTTAAAATGCTGTTTTAAAAAGGGGACAAACACAGCCTTTGGGTTAAATTAACCCAGAAAACTTTTATATTTGACTCAACAATGGTTTAAAACAACCCAGTATGGGTTAATTTATAAACCAACAGGTTGGATTTGTCCCTTTTGGCCCAAAAATTGCTTTTTAGAGTGTATAACAATGTGCTTCATTAAGTTTGGATACAAAATCTGTTAGG
The DNA here is from genome assembly GCA_025389145.1 of Misgurnus mizolepis. Taxonomy (NCBI): domain Eukaryota; kingdom Metazoa; phylum Chordata; class Actinopteri; order Cypriniformes; family Cobitidae; genus Misgurnus; species Misgurnus mizolepis. Next base: position 14,270,946 of record JAIFKI010000007.1, read on the forward strand.
ACCTCATAAAACACAGTTATTTAACTCATTTTACTGTTGCTTTTTAAAACAAGAGGAACACGTGAGAACAAGAAGACCATGAAGATAAAACCAAGAGGCATCACATTCTCATGTATGAGACACTTTTATATTGCTTCTTATATAAAACCTGCTTATATTAAATACTGATTTAAAATGCTTATAATGTCAACCAATGTGTTGTTAGTCAATGTGTGTTTCTAAAAATCAAATCCTTTTGTAGGTCTGCCAACTATATCAGAAGTCAAGAACATCTTCATCAGTTCATCCACTTGTTCTACATTTTAAAAAGTCACCTGTAATGGAAACTGAGGAAAATTTGACCACAACTCTTTATGAAAACACTTCGATTTCAAACGATTACACACCTGATGAGTCTATAAACAAAGCATTTAATGTCTACCTATGGATCATCTTAAGCATTGAAACTCCTCTCCTCTGTTTGGCCATTTACACAGTTTTCTTTCTCACCAAATCCGGTCAAGGAGCTCCAGTATTTGTCATAAATTTACTCATTTCAGACCTCATACAGACTGTTAGCTTTGTCATTGCTTATTTTTATTTATATATATATGTTTCTATGGTTCCTGTAGGTGTGTCTTTTTTGGCTTCTCTGTACTTCATGACATGTATTGCTGTAGAAAGATATCTTCTGATTGCCCATCCGATTTGGTACAGACATCGTCACCCAGTCAAATGTCTCGTCTGTACTTCTCTGACTGGCTGGTTGCTATCGGGCATTTTATTTTTGCTTTGTGCTGTCTGGTGGGATTACCTGCTGTTTATCATTCCCTTCTTTTACTACCTGGTGATAGTTTTCTGTTTCATAGGGGCATGCAGGGCTCTCTCTCAGTCACAGTCGATCACTTCTCTAAGGAGACGATTGGTTATAGCGACTCTGCTATTTGTACTGCTGAGTTTCACGTTTACAATCCTTCCCTTGGTTATTACATCTTTTTTATTTTATTATTTTTATTCTACGCTCCTTCGCTATACACGCATGATTACAATTACTTTTTATATGTTCAACCCGATTGTGGATTGTTTGTTGTATGTGTTCATGAGGTCTGATGCCGGGGATGCTTTCAGGACGCCTCGCTGCTGTTCCAGACGGAGAGAAAATCAGAGTGAAACTCAGCTCACAAACTTAACCGGTGTACGCAGTCATCATGTGTGATCACAGTCATATTATTATTGTTAACAATAGTTAAGTGCATATTTCACCTGATGATATGCACATGACAGCGGTCACATTATGTTTGTGAGCATGGTCCTAATATTGTCTAATGCATGTACGGTGATGCTGTGATCGTATCTGTTGTGGTATTATGCCTTATGGACATCACTTAGTTGTAAGCAGTTTATCAATATGTCGGTGTGGTTATGATATTTCCATGTGTAAATTATCTTAAAGTGACGAAAATTAAGAAATTTGGGAATAATGTTAATAAAGAAGTCCCACTTGTAATCCATTAACAGTTCAATACATTTAATTTAATTTAAGTTTAATTTTGAAAGTGAACCTATTTCATTTCTAAAAAACAACATTATTTTGTGTATTTGGTATAATATGATGTGTTTGCATGGTTTATGGCTCAAAAAACACATTATTTTCCACATACCTTACATTTTTGTTGCTCCAGATATACTGCTTTCCTCAATCACCAATCACCAATTGGTCTATCACCAATCCCAGGAAGTAAACTGTTGCCTACAATCCGTGTGTTTGTTGTAGTCCAAGAAAAGAGATTTATGTTGGAAACGATAACTCGCTCTTATCATATGGTACAGCAGGTGGGCGGTTTCTAGGAGAAGATCGCTGCGGTTAGCAATTAGCAACATGACCCAACTTCAAATGATCAAAATCAAATTCATATCCAGCCCTGCCTTATTTCATTTCAGAAGCCGGTTTCACTCGGATATACATCACCACAGGGAAAATTAGGCAATCGCTACTTCTGTTTTATGGCAACTTTAAATTCCTTTTTTCCAAGTTCAAGTGACTTGTTTTGTCATAAATAACAAGTTTGGCCATACGATTAGGGGGCACGCTATGTAATCTGGGGGAGAGGGGGCACTGCGTCCTAATGACCCCCCTTGGCGACAGGCCTCATACATAATATGTACCTAAATAGTACATATTGGGACCTCTTTAAAGGGTACAGTGTACTGCCCAAGGGACAGCTTTTGTACCCCTTTTCTGAGAGTGTACAGTATATACAGTACAGTTTTGTAAATGGCATCATACAATTCAGAATTGGGTTAAGTAATACCAACAAATGCAAGACAATAATCAGCTATTAGTGTGTTAATATTAAAAAAATGCTAAAAAACGAGTCTGTCCATTCATTTTATAATGTAGCCACCACACCTCATTCAAGAATCATTTATGCTTTCAGAAAAAAAACTCTTGGCAGCCTAATCGACAAAACTCCATTATTATTACCAATCCTTTCCACACCCTTTCCTGTTGGTCTGTATTAATACACTTATACTATCAGAAAGAAATTGTCAAAAAATAGCATAGAGATTATAAGAGTATTATAAATATTAAATAAGTATATAATTTAATCTTAATTATGCTACAAACATTGTAAAACACCTTACAGCTGTTAACGCGTCTTGAACCTTGATCAAATTAATCAAATGCACTTGGCACGTATTACGTTCATCAAATACGTTCACTTTAAAATACTGCTTTGTTGGCAGAATCCATTAAGAGTTTGAAAAATTCTCATTTACAAGAAAACATGTCAGACGCACTTAGAGGGTTTTGCATCAGAGCTCTACAATTTAACTTTAACATGTAATAAATAAATATCATAGATTGCATGCAGAGATGTTTATTGATGTTAACAATGAAAAAAAAACTAAAATTAAACATGCAATAAAATACTGCATGAAGAAAATATCAATAAAAGAAAAATCAAAGTTGTTGGTCAACTCATTCATCTTCCAAACCTGAACATAAACCATCTGTGTTTAATTAGCAAAACAACTAACTGCAGTTTAACACTTGTCGCATTAACTAACAGTGTTATCACAATATGTAACCAAAAAATAAAACTAATTTGGAAAAACAACAACACTTATCCTTTTTTAAACATAGTGGCATTTCTAAAGCTAAAATGCTGTTTTAAAATGGGGGACAAGCACAGCCTTTGGGTTAAATTAACCCAGAAAACGTTTAAAATTGACCCAACAATGGTTTAAAACAACCTAGTATTCACCTTATTTTTCACGACAACAAGGGCGACGCCATTACGCTCATTTTGTCAACGTACTTCCGGCCGCATAGATGATGAGCAGCTGAAGGCGAAGCGTTAAACTTAAAAAGCTCACTCAAGCGCCTTAATGTTTGTTTCTTAACAATTTTAATCGACAGGCAGCCGACTGAGGAACACCCTTATCCCGAGTAATAGTTCGATGTTCTGGTAACTTTAAACCATGCCGGGTGTTGAAAAGGTGGTCAGTTTCAGATGAGCTAACTATGTGCTTGTTCGCCTTACGTTAGATTTGGGAAGTCCGTTCTACAAATACACTTAAGATCAGTTACCCACCTATATTTTTATATTTACGATTAAGACAACGAGATATTAGAGTACATTACATTCTTACAGTAGCTCACGTGATTCCTACAAGTTACCGAGATTTCAGATGTTAGGAGGTCAGTTCATTTTTCATTCAGATATTGATGATAATGACATATTAAACGACATATTATTTAACACTGAAGTTAGAGATTGTGTGTATAACGTTACTGTCTCTTTTTAATGCATCTCTCTCTCTCACACACTGTTCTGTTTAAGTATGGGAGCTAGTATATATTAATTCTCATAATGTAAGTTTATTTTAAATACTAACATTACATTTGTTTATGGTTATATTATTTTCACAGATACATTGATGTTTAGTGATGCAGTGGACAACTGTGAGGATGATACAATCAACGTGTTCCTAAACTGTGATGCAGAAACACAATGGGAGGATCAATCCGTCTCTGACCACAACTACACTTTAAAATCACAACTCAACCTGACGCAACCTACATCTGATATGAGAAAACAATGGTGCGGTTTCCCGGACAGGGCTTATGCTGGTCCCAGGCTAAAATGCATATTTGAGCTACGATAACTTAAAAAACACCTTGTACTGACATACCTCAACATATATGAGTGCCATTGTTTTGTCACAAGATGTGCACCAGTCTTGTTTTTTTGTAGGGTTTGTTCGTAAAAACCAACATAATTACGGCCTAGTCCTGTTAACCCTTTAAATTATGTACAAATGTACATAACTCTGCTGAGAAACAAACATCTATGTCAGCTTTACACAGGGTTGATATTGCATGAATTACATTCAGTCGCTGAGCACTTTACCAGTACATACTGTACACCAACAGCTTCCAGATATACGCTTGGGATCAGCTCCTGATTACTCTGATAAAGCTACATCTTAATATATATGGCAGGGTGGACTTGCTGAAAAGTTACCTGTTTCTTAGTCCATAGTTATTTTTATAAACCTTTACAATGTGACCTGATGTTACCTGTTGTAAAGTTACATTAAACCTTTACAGTGTGATCAGATGTCATGCAGTGATATTAAACATTTACAGTGTGATCTGTTGTTGTGCAGTTATATTAAACCTTTACAATGTGATCAGATGTTACCTGCCATGCAGTTATATTAAACCTTTACAATGTGATCAGATGTTGTGCAGTTATATTAAACCTTTACAATGTGATCTGTTGTTGTGCAGTTATATTAAACCTTTACAATGTGATCAGATGTTCCCTGTCATGCAGTTATATTACAGTGTGATCAGATATTATCTGTCAGGAATTTCTTAAACCATATGTGAGCTTTGTAGATTCCACTTAAAAGGATTTAAGTCTCCTGATTTGAAGGAATAAGTGTTGGCAAGTTTGCAAATGAATTCTATCATGGTACATTACCACATACAAACGAAATAGTGAGTTATTGGACTGGCTGGGGTATACATTTGGTATAAAAAAGACGAAATCACTGTGTAAATATTGGTAGGCATAAGTACTTTAATAATTTCCAATGCTGCTCCATCAACTCCTGAGTGGACGAGGTATAATATGTCCCATAGGTTACTTGCAGCGGTAGCTTCATATCGTCTAACCACGTGACGATTGATGGGACAATAAGAGACTATCTGACCGTCGTATTAAGTTTTAACCGTGCTCCTAATTTAAAACATTTACAGCAGTAGCGTTATTTGTCATTTCGCTAAAGTTATAGTGAACTACAAACAATCTTCTAACCACCAAACTAGCTACCAAATGCGCTGTGCCATGTTAGCAGCGGAAGTCGGTTGACAATATGCGGAAGAGCGAAGAATTAAAAATGGGCGTGGCGGAATAAGGTGAATGGATTAATTTATAAACCAACAGGTTGGGTTTGTCCCTTTTGGCCCAAAAACGGGTTGAAAATAACCCAGCCTTTTTAGAGTGTATAACAACATGTTTTATTAAGTTTGGATACAAAATCTGTTAGGACCTCATAAAACACAGTTATTTAACTTATTTTACTGTTGGTTTTTATAACAAGAGGAACAAGTGAGAACAAGAAGTTCATGAAGATAAAACCAAAAGGCATCACATTCTCAAGTATGAGACACTTTTATATTTCTTTTTATATAAAACCTGCTTATATAAATTACTGATTTAAAATGCTTATAACGTCAACCAAGGTGTGGTTAGTCAATGTGTATTTCTAAAAATCTAATCCTAGGTCTGCCAAACATATCAGAAGCAACCTGATCTCACGAATTTCCGTGGCATAGTCACGGAATTTTCTGCTCATTTTTCCGTGGCATTCTCACGGATCTCCGCATATTTCCGTGACCCTGCCACAGACTTTCTTTTCCGTGGCATTCTCACGGATTGGTAACTCAACTGTTTTGTCCTATTTTCTTACCATTGTCGCTTCGGTTTAGGGTTAGATTTACATAAAATGACATCCCTACCCAAACCCAACTCTAACCCCAACACCAGGCAACAATTGATTAAAGTTTAGAAAATATAAAAGAATAAATCAGAAAAAATAGTATAAACCAATACTTAAAGTGACAAACTAATGCAAACACCAAATCTAACCCTAAACCGAAGCGACAATGGTTTGAAAATAGGAAAAAGCAGTTGAGTAACCAATCCGTGAGAATGCCACGGAAAAGAAAGTCCGTGGCAGGGCCACGGAAATATGCGGAGATCCGTGAGAATGCCACGGAAAAATGAGCAAAAAATTCCGTGACTATCCCACGGAACTTTGTGAGATCATGTTGATCAGAAGTCAAGATTTTGCGGAAAAGGAACCTGGAGACTAAATATGCAAATTAACAGTTAAAGGGACAAAGAGAGTTCCCCTGCTCAGCTCTCATTGGTCGATTCAAACTTGGATGGGCATGTCCTGCTCAAAGGATAAATACTGGCAAAAAAACTTTATCTCATTAGAGTAGTCAGAGTTCTTTCTTCTTCGCCTCATCTCCTCACAAACGAGGTCTTCCAGCCTTTCTTTTGTTCTGTGTGTTTAAGGCCAAACTCACCTGAGTTTGCGACCAAGAATGGGTTTTCAACAATCAGAAAACCACCAATTCACATCTAAACCTTTCGGAACAACTCTTCAAATGGACTGGACGCTCAGTTCGCACACCGACAACCTGGTCTGTTCTTCCAGCATGAAAATGCTGCAACTGGACTTGTCTTGAGATTCTTCAAGAACCTGCAAAGCCATCTTCTTCCATTTAAACCTAAGACTTTCAAATGCCTTCAACTGCTAAGACATGCAAGTATCTGAGAATTATTCTATATCTTAGAATATAGCTGCGTTTTTAAGCCGGTTAAGTAAGGTGAATGTTGGTTTTATGCAGAGTCTCTCTTTCTCTCTTTCGATTGGTTATAGCAACTCTGCTGTTTGTATTGCTGAGTTACACGTTTACCATCCTTCCCTTGGTTATTATAATGCTGCTTGACAATCATTCTCATTTTACTTCATACAAAAGATTGCACTTATTGTTTATATGTTCAACCCGATTGTGGATTGTTTGTTGTATGTGTTCATGAGGACTGATGCCGGGGATGCTTTCAGGACGTCTCACTGCTGTTAAACACGGAGAGAAATTCAGCTCACAAACTTAACCCGTGTACAGAGTCATTATGTGTGATTACAAAGATACTATTTTTTGTTAACAAATAATTTAGTGCACAATTCACCTGATGATATGCACAGCGGTCACACGTGGGTGTGATTCTAAAAATGTTGTTATGCATTTGTTCAGTGAAGCTGTGATCGTGTCTGTTGTGATATTGTGCTTTTAGGACATCACTTGTAAGCAGTTTATCAATATTTCAGTGTGGTTATGATATTTGCATGTGTAAATTATCTTGAAGTTATAAGAAATGTCCTAACATGTTTATAAAGGAAGCAACGAATAGTTGCAAAGTTAGTTTTGTGCAACTAAAACTTTTATGTTAAACACATATTAATGCATAAGGAAGTGATTTGTGGTTCCAAATGGACAAAAGCTCTCATCTGCAAACCACATGATGAAATATTTTAATGAGAAGCATTTGTGCAATGCTTCATTTGTTCACAGATCAGTTCATCATAAAAGAGTTTCAACCAGAAGCTGTGCCATTACCAAGATCTGTAGGAGTGAAGGTAAGATCAATATTTTATCTCTCAATGAATAATCTGACAGCACAAGACACTCTGAATTTCAATATATTGACTTTACAAGTATAATAAGTTTTTAATTTTAAGTTTGCAATGAACATTACAAAACACGTTACAGCTGTTAACACATTTTGAACCTTGAAGTGTGGTCTTAGAATTGAGGGGCTGTGATGCAAAAGCCCCTAAATGCTAATAATGATATTAACTAAATGCTCTTGGCACATCACATATTATACGTTTAGCAAATACTTTCGTTTTAAATTTGCTTAATCCCGTCCTGAGGTCATTCAGAAATATAGCTCTGTTTGCAGAATCCATTAAGAGTCTGATAAAAATGCTCATTTACAAAACATATTAGACGCATTTGAAGGGTTTGTTAAACCATCATTGAATGATTAGTAAACCAACTACAGTTTAACACTTGTTGCATTAACTAACAAAAGTATTTGATAAAATTTGATAAAGATGTATAAAACGTGCCAAGAGCATTCAGTTGTTGTTTTTTAACAAGAGAACATAAAACCAAGAGTCATCACATTCTCAAGGATGAGTCATTTTTGTATTGTTTTTTTAATTTCTGCTCATATTGATTTAAAATGCTTATAATGTCAATAATGTGTTTTAGTCAATGTTTCTGAAAATCAAATAGGTCTGGCAACTGTGTTAGAAGCCAAGATTTTGAGGTTGAGGAACAACACGCATCTTCATCCACTTGTTCTGCATTTTAAAAGGTCGCCTGCAATGGAAACGGAGGAAACTTTATCAAATTTAACTTGTTATGAACACCTTTGGACTTTACACGATTACACACTCTATGACTGAAGAGGAAGCATTTATGGTCTACACAAGGATCATTTTTTTTAGATTAGATTAGATTATTTTAAGCATTGAATTTCTATCTGAACCAAATCTGGTCAAGGAGCTCCGGTATTTGTCATAAATTTACTCATTTCAGACCTCATACAGACTGTTAGCTTTGTCATTGCTTATTTTTATTTATATATATATATATATTTCTATGGTTCCTGTAGGTGTGTCTTTTTGGCTTCTCTGTACTTCATGACATGTATTGCTGTAGAAAGATATCTTCTGATTGCCCATCCGATTTGGTACAGACATCGTCACCCAGTCAAATGTCTCGTCTGTACTTCTCTGACTAGCTGGTTGCTTTCGTGCATTTTATTTTTGCTTTGTGATTTTTGTTAGGAATACCTGCTATTTGGCATGCCTTTCTTTTAAAACCCTTTCGTAGGTGCATGCAGGGCTCTCTCTCATTCACAGTCAATCATTCATCTCATCCTTCCCTTGGTTATTATGATGCTTTATATTCAGATTTACAATTATTGTGTATATGTTCAACTTGATTGTGTATTGTTTGTTGTATGTGTTCATGAGGTCTGATGCCGGGGATGCTTTCAGGACGCCTCATTGCTGTTCCAGACGGAGAGAAATTCAAAGTGAAACTCAGCTCACAAACTTGCCGGTCATCATGTGTGATTACATTGTGATGCATTTGTACGATGATGCTGTGATCGTGTCTGTTGTGATATTGTGCTTTATATACATCAGTTGTAAGTATTTTATCAATATGTCAGTGTTGTATGATATTTGCATGTGTAAATTATCTTAAAATACCACAGGGAGCACCATGAAACTTGAAAAATACAAAATAGTAATAATGAAACAATTGCACAAAGTCTTCAGAATATCTTGTTTTGATTATAAAACGATCTGATCTACACCTTCTGAAAACAGTACAACAGCTGTCAGTGGCGTGGTACACTTTCGAAACAGTACACCCTTGTAAAGACTGATATTAGTACCTCAAATGTACATATTGGTACCTGTCATGAACTCTGTCTGTGTCTCCCCTGTCATGTCTCTTATTTTGAAGTCCTGTTTGTGTTTGCCATGTTTTGTAGTTCTGTGTAGTTCTTTTGTTTCATTGGTATGCGTGCTGATTGTTCCCCCGTGTGTTTACCATTACCCAGTGTATTTAAGCCCTGTGTGTGCATTGTCGCGTGTCGGTGATTGTTAAATGTAATGCTCTGCCTGTGTCTACCTGTACCTGTTCCTTTTCCTGTACCTGTTCCTGTTCCTGTTTGAACCCTTATATTAAATACTGCACTTGGATCCTCTGCCTCTGACTGCTTGCTTAAGCACATAATCACAGTACCAAATATATACAAACAGCATATGTTTCAAAATGGGACATTTTTGGACCTTTTTAAAGGGTTCTGCCCCAGTGACATCTATAGGGACCTTTTTTGTTTGTCAAATGGCACACACATTTTCATTCACTTCATCCCAAATAGTAGACTTGACTGTCATTCACCAGAGGGAATAGTCAAGCGGTGAATGGTTTCAGATACCACACACATTACAGTGTGCCCATCTCTGTGTTGATGCATAAGGAAGTGGCAACACATTTGTGGTTCCAAATGGACAAAAGCTCTCATCTGCAAACCACATGATGAAAGCTGTTTAGTGGGTAGCATTTGTGCAACGCTTTCTTACAGATCAGTTCATTATAAAAGGGTTTGAACAAGAATCTGTGCCATACCAAGACCTGTAGGAGTGAAGGTAAGATCAATATTTTATCTCTCAATAACCACTGCATGAATAATCTGACAGCACAAGAAACTTTGAGTATTATGAGTATTTATAATGAGTATTACATCATCAAGGATCTCCGATATTTGTCATAAATTTACTTATTTCAGACCTCATACAGTGTAAAAATACTTTGCTGCCTTAAAAATTTTTGTTGAATCAACTTGGATTTACAAGTTATTTCAACTTACTATTATTTATCTTGACTAGAGATGAGTTGTTATAACTACAGGTGAGTTGTTATAACTTATACATTTTTACCATTTAAGTTGACTTTTCTCAACTATATTTTATAAGTTGTGACAACTCATCTTTGTTGACATGACTTGTAAATCTGAGTTGATTTAACAAACAATTTTAAGGCAGCAACGTTTTTTTACAGTATACAGACTGTTAGCATTATCCTTGTTTATTTCAATGTAAGTATATATTTTGCTATGATTTCTTTAGTTGTGTCTTATTTGGCTTCTCTGTATTTCATGACATGTATTGCTGTAGAAAGATATCTTCTGATTGCCCATCCGATTTGGTACAGACATCGTCACCCAGTCAAATATCTTGTTTGTACTTCTCTGACTGGCTGGTTGCTATCAGGCATTTTATTATTGCTTTGTGGTTGGTGGTGGATAAACCTGGGTTTTATCATAGCCCTCTCTTACTACCTAGTCATAGTTTTCTGTTTCGTAGGTGCATGCAGGGCTCTCTCTCATTCACAGTCAGGGGTAGACTGGCCATCTGGCAGACCGGGTAATTTACCGGTGGGCCGACATACTTTTTGGGCCGATACATATACTACAGTAGTTTTGCCTGACCCGCTTATAACACTCGCCCATCGCGGCTCGTTGCTTTCTTTTTGTTTTTACTAAATTCATTAATGATGCTTAATCAGATCATTTTCCCAAAAAAAGTTGCTTAAGAATTTTTTTCGGACAGGCCGGCCCATGAGACACCTAATCCGCAGCCCATTGGTTCTTTTTTATTTGACATGTGGCTAGCCCAATCACATTTTAAAAAACGTTTCGTTCTTTTTTATGGAGCATGCAGGGTCGGTGTGCGTCTGTCAAAATAAGAGACGAGGGAGAAGCAAGTGGAGCTCGGTAAGCAGAACTGCTTTTAAAACACTGTCGTAAGATATCACATTGATAAAAGTCATTCAACAACACAAGTGATAAACCAATGACTGTTTGCAAAATGATGGTGATAACACTGCAATAAAGTACAGTGTTAGTTTATGCACACTGGCTAAGAAAATTAGCAGATTTTTAAAACCTGCAAAGCCTTTTACAGTGCTTGCATTTACTGTAATGTCACCGTGTCAACTCTTATACTTTTCTAGTTAATCATTATGGAGTTGGTAGTCAAGATTGCACAAAGATGGGTGGTATTTAAGATCCTATGTAGTGGGCCGGTCTGGGCCAAAATGCCAGGGGCGCATCCCACTTCTCTAAAATAGACAGGCTAAAATAGTTATCATCACTGGTTATTTAAATTAGAAATAAAACCTCCTATTGACGGCTTTGATTTATGTTTTTTGTTGAAATGATAAAAAATCAGATAATTCACTTAGTGCCTGTAGTGTGATGTCATTACTAATCACTCATTCAGTGATGTACAGTACCCCCAACATCCAGCATCTAAGAAGTGCTGGAATGCAAGAAAAAGGAAAGGTACGCTGAAGTGTAGGCCCACTTCAAGCACTGCACTTACTGTATAACCATCTTATATCATTTACATCTACTATGTATCATACAACCAAACTATTTTATTTTAATAAACAAAACATTTAAAACAAAATATACATGTATTGAAAGGTATGCTGATGGAGAATTTCCATTGGCTGTTGTATTTGAATAAATAATAAGGTGAGTCTAATAAAGAATAACAGGGGCTATTTCAGGGATGTTTTACTATAAATATAATTTTTTTACTATAAATAAAAGTTTCATATCATTATGTTTTATATTATTATGTTAAACGTATTAATGCTTTAAATTACTGATTTATATTTTTACGATTCTTTTATTTCAACGCTACGTCATCTGGGGGGCACTGCGCACTAATGACCCCCCCCCCCCTTGTCAAAAGGCCTGATACATATCTGTACCTAAATAGTACATATTAGGACATCTTCAAAGGTACAACCCCAATGAAAGCTTTTGTACCCTTTGCTTACCCTTTGGACCCTTTGTACAATATATACAGTACAAGTTATATTAAATGGCATCATTCAATTGGGTGCAATTAAGTAATACCAACAAATGCAAGACAATAAACAGCCATTAGTGTGTTAATATTGAATGAATGGTGAGATCAAGTTAATCCATTTTTTTTTTTTGAATGCAGTTGCCACTCCTCAATCAAGAATCATTTATGCTTTTAGAAAAAAACTCTTGGCAACCTAATGGACAAAACTCAATTATTACCAATCCTTTCCACACCCTTTCCTGTTGATCTGTATTAATACACTTTCACTATCAAAAAGAAATTGTCAAAAAATTGTCTTTAGCTGTCACTGGGGCGGTACCCTTTCAAAAAGTAAACCTTTCTACCTAAAGAGTTTGTAAAAGGCACTTAAATTCATTCCAAAGAGTGCATATTAGTGACTCAAGGTTGGTTATTAAATAAATGTATATGTACTGTACCTAATTTTAAAGGGTATTGCCCCAGTGACAGGTAGAAACAGCGCACTACTGTTTAGATCAAATATAGGACAAAATAGTTTTTAGCTCTTATCTGCAAACCACTTGATGAAAGATTTTAATGAGTAGCATTTGTGAAATGCTTTATTTGTTTACAGATCAGTTCATTATAAAAGAGTTTCAACCAGAAGCTGTGCCATTACCAAGACCTGTAGGAGTGAAGGTAAAATCAATATTTTATTTCTCAATACCAACTGCATAAATAATCTGACAGCACAAGAAACTTTGAGTTTAATATGATGACTTTACAAGTATTACAGCATGTGATTTTTTAATTTAAAGTTGGCTATGTACATTACAAAACACCTTACAGCTATTAACATGTCTTGAACCTTGAAGTGTGATCGTAGAATTGAGCAGCTGGGATGCAAAAGCCACTAAAAGTCATCTCCTTCAAAAAGGTACAATGATATTTACCAAATGTGACCCGTCACGGAAACCAGTGACACAAGTCAGCAGCACAAGTTTCGAGAAAATGAGAAACAAAGTTTTTTTTTCAAAATTTGTGATTTTCGTTTTATTGCAGAATCTGTTAGTTGAGATCACGAAGAAGCCTCTCCATGTTTGAGATAGCAGTTTTTGTATATTTAAAAGCGTACATTTGCGGTTGAAATCGGCTTGATTTTCCAGAGATTCTAGCGTGCGGCGGGGGGCCTCATTGTCTGTGTGTATATTTACATACTGTATAAGCTTGTGTTCTCTTTCATCATCTCGTGTTCGAGATCTACCTATGGGAAGGGCATCCGTACCTGACCTCTACAGAAGCATCCAATTGCACCAAGTCTGGCTAGACAGACAGAAGCGCACAGCAAATGCCAGGTAAGACCACACCCTCTTACCTGCTGGCATATAAGGCCAATGCTCCTCAGTTGACATTCGCTTCTCGCGATCTCTACACGAATACAGTTCGACTGGTTTTTTCACTGTTCACTGTGTGTCTTCAGGAGGAATTATCGCCAGATCAGCCTCTGCCGGACGTGTCAGTTGTTAACCCAGCCAGGTTAGCTGTGTCTGTTTTTGTAGCATCATCGAGCCGCCCACACTCGTGCATCTTTTCTCCCCTCATCGCTGACGACGCGGACCTTCTTGGACCTCAGAGGACGAGGAGGCCATCCCGCCCTCGTGTGCTTCCCAGGCTTACCCCACCGCAGATTTACCCCAGTCCATTCTCCTCGAGGTAAGTCGAGTGGTCGGCTCCACAGAGCGGCAACGACCAGGAGAGGGACATTTATGATGGAAAAGTGCTGGGACCCCCTCCTGGCCCAAGAAAACAATTTTTCCCTGTTCTTCCTGCATGCGCTAAACACATGAGGCACTACTGGAACGATCCACTCGACCTGAAACACGGTCTTGCAGACCTCGAGGTTAAGGATATGGCTAGTGGGCGACTACATGGTCGAGCCGTTGATCGCAAGACACCTCAACCCCATCCAGGATGGGCTGCTCGCTCCCCCGAAGCGGTCTTGCCGAATAAAATGGACCGTTTTTCTGCGTCGGTTCTGCAAGCCTCTTATAAGTCCTCAGCCCTAGCGGTAAGGGCCCTCAACGTTTCCTCACTCCTTTCTGCCTACCAGGCAGAGAATCTGGACGACTTGGGGTCCCAGCTGGACAAAGGGTCTCCCTCGCTGACCTTGTGGAAGGAGATCCTCACGGTTAACGACCTTGTTCTCCGTAACGCTCGACAGGCCGTCCAGGGATGCAGGCGTTCTATGGCGCTTTCTTTGGCAGGGGAGCGTGCACTTTGGCTCAACCTGTCGGGCCTTCCCGACAGTGAGAAGAGGCGGATCGCTGGTGCGCTGGTTGAGCCTGCCAGGCTCTTTTCGGCCCCGCCGTGGCTTTGATGCAGCAACGGTGTGATGACAAAAAGAAGGAGGACGAAGCTTTCAAGCTCTGCCTTCCCAGGAAGGCAAACACACGTCAAGTGCCCCCTGCTCGTTTCTCTAACCCCCTGCCACGGGTCGGAACCCGCATCACAGTAAGGAAAGACCCCGCAACAAACCCCCTCCACGGCAAGGTAACCCAACGCCTGCTAAATCCTGGGGAAAACCGCCTCCTGCTGCGGCTGCGACAGGGAAACCCCCTAACCCAAACCACTAACATCCGGAAACGCAAGCGGCCGGCCTGATGTTCGTTCGTGTGGGGTACGGGGTCTTTGTTCACGGGCCACAAGCCCATCGGACTCTCTTTTAACCCCAGAGCTCCCGTCCAAGAGACCGAGGCTTTTTCACGATGGGGTCGACCACCCCCCTCAAAAGGCTGCCCAGCCCGTGTGTTCGGTGGACGTGTGTTCTCCCCCCTTGTCAGGGATCAGTTGTGAGGAAATGCACAAACATTGTTCCCCTCACCCAACAAATAAAGGCTTCGTGTTCCCAACACAAAACACACAAAAAATACCAAAAACATAATAAAACAAACTAATCAAGTGAATTGCATCACAAATGATTCAACCGGCCGCTCACGAGTTGAGCTGCGCTTCCCCGGCGCTGGCGGGTACTCTCGCGAGTCACGAGCCAGCCTGGCGGACGGTAGAAGCGCCCGATTGGGTAATTAGAACAATCAAGCAGGGCTACAGACTACAGTATGTCAGAAAACCCCCGCCTTTCAACGGTATTATCTTCTCTCACACAGTGGAGAATTCCGCTCACATTCACAGAGGAAATCTCCTCTCACCTAATAAAGGGAGCGATTCAGGTAGTGCCCACCGATCTGATAAATCAGGGGTTTTATTCTCATTATTTCCTGGTTCCAATGAAGCATGGATCTCTCCGCCCTATCTTAGACCTCCGAGTGTTGAACAAACATTTAAGGAAATACAATTTCAGAATGTTAACCCGCGGTTCTCTGTCCCGAGCCATAAAATAAAACGACTGGTTCACCTCTGTCGATCTGAAGGATGTTTTTTTCCACATAAGCATTTATCCGCCTCACAGGAAGTTTCTGCGTTTCGCATATCAGAACATATGTTACGAATTCACAGTTCTTCCTTTCAGTCTCTCTCTCAGCCCTCGGACGTTCTGTCTGTGCATGGAGGCGGCTCTCGCCCCTCTAAGAATGTCAGGTCTACGGATTTTGACATACATAGACGATTGTATATCTATATTTCACGGATTATACGCATTTGTGGACAAAGATGGTCATTGGATAATCCACACATCTGAAAAAGACTGGATTAGACTTGCTCCCCACAAAGGTAAAAAGAGTTTATTTTTGCATGTTGTCATTTGGACTTCTCTCATAAAATATTACATATGATGCTAGAACATCTGTATCTCAAAACGGCTTTACAGGGGGTATGGCTTAGCTAAATTAGATGTAAATGAGCCCTATTATCTCCCCCAGTTAGAAAGTAGAGTCCCTTTCGTCTCGATTTTCTCGGTTTGAGTATTTCTGTGTTCCTATATTAAAATGGCCACAACTTCTCAAAATCGTATCAGATTACCATGTGTTATACATCGTTAGAAAGCTTAGAAACTGCACTACTTTCCGTGACAGGTCACAAATGCTCTTGGCACGTATTGTATGTTCATCAAATACTTTCACTTCAAAATCCTGGCCTGAGGTCATTTAGAAATACTGCGTTGTTGGCAGAATCCATTAAGAGTTTGAAAATTTCTCATTTATTAATTAGAGGGTTTTGCATCAGAGCTCTACAATTTTACTTTAACATATAATAAATAAATATCATGGATTGCATGCAGAGGTGTTAATTGATGTTAACAATGAAAAAAAAACTAAAATTAAACATGCAATAAAATACTGCATGAAGAAAATATCAATAAAAGAAAAGTCAAGGTTGTTTGTCAAATTTTAATTCATCTTTCAAACCTGACCTTAAACCATCTGTGTTTAATTAGCAAAACAATTAACTACAGTTTAACACTTGTCACATTAACTAACAGTGTTATCGCAAGGTGTAACCAAAAAATAAAACTAATTTGTTAGTGCCATAGTGCCATTTCTAAAGCTACTAAAATGCTGTTTTAAAATAGGGAACAAACACAGCCTCTGGGTTCAATTAACCCAGAAAACTTTTATATTTGACCCAACAATGGTTTAAAACAACCCAGTATAGGTTAATTTGTAAACTAGCAGGTTGAGTTTGTCGCTTTTGGCCCAACAATGGGTTAAAAATAACACAGCCTTTTTAGATTATATAACATGTTTTATTAAGTTTGGATACAAAATCTGTTAGGACCTCATAAAACACAGTTATTTAACTCATTTTACTGTTGCTTTTTATAACAAGAGGAACACGTGAGAACAAGAAGTTCATGAAGATAAAACCAAGAGGCATCACATTCTCAAGTATGAGACACTTTTATATTGCTTCTTATATAAAACCTGCTTATACTGATTTTAAATGCTTATAATGTCAACCAATGTGTTGTTAGTCAATGCGTGTTTCTAAAAATCTAATCCTACTGTAGGTCTGCCAACTATATCAGAAGTCAAGAACATCTTCATCAGTTCATCCACTTGTTCTACATTTAAAAAAAGTCACCTGCAATGGAAACTGAGGAAAATTTGACCACAACTCGTTATGAAAACACTTCAATTTCAAACGATTACAATTTTTTTTACTCTGAATACGAAGCATTTAAGGTCTACTCATGTATCATCTTAAGCATTGAGTCTCCCTTCCTCTGTTTGGCCATTTACACAATTTTCTTTCTCACAAAATCCGGTCAAGGAGCTCCAGTATTTGTCATAAATTTACTCATTTCAGACCTCATACAGACTGTTTGCTTTGTCATTTTTTATTTCAAGGGTCTATTTTTTGCTATAAATACTTCTGCTGTGTCTTTTTTGGCTGCTCAGTATTTCATGACATGTATTGCTGTAGAAAGATATCTTCTGATTGTCCATCCGATTTGGTACAGACATCGTCACCCAGTCAAATGTCTCGTCTGTACTTCTCTGACTGGCTGGTTGCTATCAGGAATTTTATTTTTGATTTTTGCTCATTGGTGGTTTCATCTGCTATTTATCTTTGCTCTCTTTTACTACCTGGTGATAGTTTTCTGTTTCATAGGTGCATGCAGGGCTCTCTCTCAGTCACAGTCGATCACTTCTCTAAAGAGACGATTGGTTATAGCGACTCTGCTATTTGTACTGCTGAGTTACACTTTTACCATCCTTCCCTTGGTTATAACTATTCTTTTGATGCATTATTATCATTCTATGCTCCTTTTCCGTACAATGAAGATTGCAATGGCTTTTTATCTGTTAAACCCGATTGTGGATTGTTTGTTGTATGTGTTCATGAGGACTGATACCGGAGATGCTTTCAGGACGCCCCGCTGCTGTTCCAGACGGAGAGAAATTCAGAGTGAAACTCAGCTCACAAACTTAACCGGTGTACACAGTCATCATGTGTGATTACAGTGATGATATTATTGTTAACAAATAGTTAAGTGCATATTTTACCTGATGATATGCACATGACAGCGGTCACATATCTTTGTGGGTCCTAAAAATTTTGTGAAGCATTTGTACTGTAATGCTGTGATTGTATCTGTTGTGATATTATGCCTTATGGACATCACTAAGTTGTAAGCAGTTTAAGTTGTCAGTGTGGTTATGATATTTGCATGTGTAAATTATCTGTAAGTGAAGAAAATTAAGAAATTTGGGAATAATGTTAAAAAATAAGAAGTCCCACTTGTAATCCATTAACAGTTTAATACATTTAATTTAATAAGTTTGATTCTTAAATTGCACCTATTTCGTTGCTAAAAACAATGTTATTTTGTGTATTTGATATAATACGATGTGTTTGCACGGTTTACGGTTCAAAAAACACATTATTTTTCACATACTTTTCATTTTTGTAGCTCCAAATATACTGATTTCCTCAAAATGCATTGATTTTGTACAAAACTCATCGATTTGGAAAGCTATGTGTCATTGATTGGCCTGCTAATCTGTACGTTGTGATTGGCCTGAATACCTCTGACGTCAGCTAGAAATGTGACGCTCCTTACCATGTTTGAAAGATTGGCTCACAATGCAATGCTAACAGAAGTTAACGTACAGGCTGAGTCTGAAGCGGGAGGAATTATGATAATGTCGGTCTTGTCTACATCACCAATCCCAGGAAGTAAACTGTTCCCTACAATCTGTGTGTTTGTTGTAGTCCAAGAAAAGAGATTTATGTTGGAGATAACTCGCGTCATCGTTTACTTCAGGGTTTTTACCTTTTGCATATTGTTAACATGTACTAATACACACTTACACACCAAAGGAAATGTAAACTCACGAATCGGACCATGTAAGGGTTTTGTCTTGTGTTTAGAGCTTTTATTTTGATATCCTGTTCTGGCTTTTATTTTGAAATCTTGAAATGTCTCACTTCACTTTGTACTTCCTGTCTGTTCTCCCTAAAACCAGTTCAGTCTGTACACTCCCTGCGAAGCAGTGATGTCTGGTGACTTCTTTTTTTGAAGCGCACGATGCGAAGTTCTTCACAACATGTATGTAGCTTGTCATGTGTGTGGTTCGTCATTTCAAAATATGTGTTCTGCGCTTTGAGAGATCGCCTGTGCATCACGTGTCATGCCAAAATAAGTGCCTGCTGCCTTGAAATTGAACTCGTTTTCCAGATACTCGCATAATCTCTTGCGTAAACTGAGTTTACTGTAAAGGGAGTGTATTGCGTGTATTTAGGGAACGTGAGCGTCTCTTTTATCATAAACGGTTTTGACGTGTCTGAATTAGCAGGCACTTATTTTGACAAAACACGTGTTGCTCACAGAATCTCTCCACACGCAGTACACATATTTTGGAAAAGGGAACCACACACGTGACAATCCGAACACTTATTTTGAAGCGCATCCTCGGAAGAGCAGACACGAGCCGCCACTGCTGCAAAGTATTGTTAGCCTGTCTGCATACCGAGCGTTTATCCTGTTATCCTGTTCTGTGTCTTTCTGTTTTAGACTCGTGCCTGTTTATTGGATTCTGATTGTTTGCTGCCTGCCTCGACCCTTGCCTGGATATTTGACTACTGTTACCCTGTATTGGATTTGTTTGCCTTCCCTTCTGGGATTATTTAATAAAACCTCTTTGCACATGGATTCTCTTCTCTTTCGCTTTGTGTAAGCAGCCGACGTTACAGACCATTGGTGCTCTTTAAATAATGTATTAATAATATTTGTATTTTATGTGTATATTCTTTTTCTACATGTCTACAATAATAACTATTATTATCATCATCATGCATCCTTACAGTATGTCCCTGAAGACAGGGTAAAATAGTTATCATCACTGGTTATTTAAATTAGAAATGAAATCTTCCTATTGACGGCTTTTATTGATGTTTGTTGAAATAATAAATAAATCTGATAATTCACCTTCCTGTAGTGTGATGTCATTACTAATCACTCATTCACTGACGCTTTAACTCGGAGAGGAACAGTACCGCCAACATCTAAGAAGTGCAGGAACGCAAGTAAAAGGAAATGTACGCTAAAGATAAAAATATAAAAGTGCCGGCCCACTTCAAGCACTGCACTTACCGTATCTTATATCATTTATATCTACTGTGTATTATATAAAACTCTTTTATTTTAATAAACTGAACATCTAAAACAATATATTAATGTATAGAAAGGTATGCTGCTGGAGACTTGCCATTGGCTGTTGTATTTGAATAAATAATGAGGTGAGTCTAAAAAAGGATAACAGGGGACTTTTAGGGATGTTTTATTATAAATATAATTTTGTTTCACATCATTAAGTTTCATATTATTATGTTTAATGCAATAATGCATTAAATTTACTGATTTATATTTTAAAATCACCATGAAAATAGAATGAAAAACTGTCATTTGTTTTGCAACATTGGGGAATTTTTTTTACAAATTACTTATCTGTGAGCTTCACTATTTAAAAAATATATAATGTGCCCTCATAATCTTTAATCGAAAACGCAAATCTCCTCCCCTCCTCCAAACGATCTCTCTTTACTTCCGGTCATATGGTACGGCAAGGTGGGCAAATCCAGGAGAAGATTGCTGCGGTTAGCAATTAGCAACATGACCCAACTTCAAATGATCCAATCAGATTTAGATGGACAAATTCAAATCCAGCCCTGCCTTATTTCATTCAGAAGCCGGTTTTACTCGGATACACATCACCACGGGAAAAATTAGGAAGACGCTACTTCCGTTTCATAGCAACTTTAAAGCTCCTTTTTTCCAAGTTTAAGAGACTTGTTTTGTCATAAAAAACAAGTTTGATCATACAATTTGAATGGCACGCTATGTCATCTGGGGGGGGGCACTGCGCCCTAATGACCCCCCCTTGGCAACAGGCCTGATACATATACTGTATGTACCTAAATAGTACATATTGGGACCTCTTCAAAGGTACTGACCCAGTGACATATTTTGTACCCCTTTTCAATTCAATTCAATTTGATTTATATAGCGCCTTTCACACTTGGTAATTGTTTCAAAGCAGTTTTACATTAATAGAAGCAAGGAAAAACACAGAAAAATCGACAGATAGCATAACATAATACAGATAGCATAAGCAGCAGAATTTGCTGTGGCTATAAATCAACATTATAAGCAAGCATATTACTAATGTTACGTACAGAAGAGGGTGCTAAGTTAAGCCAATGAAGGCTGACTCCCCGGGTTGAAAAACCCCCTAGGAGAAAAAAACACAGACTTTTTTAAGCCGGGAGCAAAAAATTCTAGGAGGAAAAAACCCTTGGGAGATATATATATACTGTATGTAATTGAGTAAGGAGATTAAACGGGTTCTGCCGGTGGTCGTTGATCAGGCATCAGCTGGGCATCACGTTGAAGGACGGCTAGTATATCAGGGATGTTCCAACCTTCACATTAACCTGAACTGGGTCTGTTTGTCTTTTTGTCCTTGGGATCGAGGACGAGACAGGGGGAGAGAAAAAAAATCCTATTAGCGTAGGGGCCATTCACATGTAATGCAAGCTTCACACAGTGATGTGGTTTAAGTCAGCTCGGTTTCAGGCAGGCTAACTATTGCGGCATAAGTATATTACCAATAGTTGAGGATTTAGCAAATTTGTGGGCCCACAATTACCAATTGTGAAATATGCTATATAAATAGAATTGAATTGAATTGAAAAGGGGTACAAAAGCTGTCACTGGGGCAGTACCTTTGAAGAGGTTCCAATATGTACTATTAAGGTCCATACAGTATATGTATCAGGCCTGTTGCCGGGGGGGGGGGGTCATTAGGACGCAGTGCCCCCCCTAGATGACATAGCGTGCCCTCCTAATCGTGTGGTCAAACTTGTTATTTATGACAAAACAAGTCACGCAAACTTGGAAAAAGGAGCTTTTAAGTTGCCATGAAACAGAAGTTGAGTGTACAGTATATACAGTACAGGTTTTGTAAAATGGCATCATACAATTCAGAATTGGGTGCAGTTAAGTAATACCAACAAATGCAAGACATTAAACAGCTATTAGTGTGTTAATATTAAATGAATGGTGAGATCAAGTTTTTTCATTTATTTTATAATGCGTTTGCCACTCCTCATTCAAGAATCATTTATGCTTTCAGAAAAAAACTCTTGGGAACCTAATGGACAAAACTCCATTAATAACAATCCTTTCCAAACCCTTTCGTGTTGATTTGTATTAATACACTTACACTATAAGAAAATGTCAAAAAATAGTCCTTAGCTGTTACTGGTGCGTTACCCTTTTAAAAAGTAAACTTTTCTACCTAAAGGTTGGTAACAAATAAATGTATATGTACTGTACCTAATTGTTATATTAGGACCTTTTTAAAGGGTATTGCCCCAGTGACAGGTAGAAACAGCGCACTACTGTTAAAATTAAATTGCACCTCTAGTGGACTAAAATTCACTAGATAGGGAATAGTTGAGGAGTGAACAGTTTCAGATACCACAAATGTCATGTCCATCTCTGTGTGATAAGGAAGTGGCAAAACATTTGTGGTACCAAACACTTTTTAGCTCTCATCTGCAAACCACATGATGAAAGATTTTAATGGGTTGCATTTGTGCAATGCTTTATTTGTTTACAGATCAGTTCATTATAAAAGAGTTTCAACCAGAAGCTGTGCCATTATCAAGACCTGTAGGAGTGAAGGTAAGATCAATATTTTATCTCTCAATAACCACTGCATGAATAATCTGTAACACTTTACAATAAGGGTGCACTATTAAGCATGAATTAATGCTTGACTAATGCACAGATAATACTGAATTAATATATTACTTATGATTATCTAAGCTATTCATTAGCTATTTATTAATGATTGCCTCAATAGCAACTAATGAAGAGTCCGTCTGGTTAATATATTAGTTCATATATGAATTGTTATTAATTAAATATGTAATTGTGGATTAATTCCATCATCACTTATTTTTCTAACTAATAGTGTTAACTTATTTGTTACCACAATGAGCCAAAGCCTTACATTTCAACTTCAAGATAATAAACTAATATGCATTAATACATTATTAATTACAGCATTAGTAGTGTGTTAATTAATACAGTTAATAATGATGTGCCTCAACAAGTAAAGTCACAACATAATGATATATATTTGCTAACTATTAGCTAATGATTAATTAATTAACATTAACACACTACATTTAAACACAACATTAAAACATTTTAAAAAATAATATAAAATGAAATTGACATACAGAGATAAATACATATGTCATGCTATAAATAGTTGGCATATATTCCCACTGTGTATATATATCAGTCATATCCTGCAACAAGAACACGGTGTGTCTTGTAACTATAACATACTTTCAACAGGGCAAATATAATAGCTTTCATGTTTTACAGCAATGGTAAACAAGCAGTTGATTAAAAAAAAAAACTTATGTGTTTTGTGGTGAACTTCTACACAGGATAATAATCATGAATGTATTTTAACAGTTACAGAACAACCTACAATTTCTTAAATTTCGCGATTGCTGCTTAGTCCCATTTGAAGTTATCCGAATAGGAGTGAAAGTGCAGTTTTAGACGTATTTCAGGAGTTAAATATAATCTGAAGCACAGTATAAAAATGGAAAAGAACACTGATCAAAATTAGACAACACTTTCAGATACCTCACAGTTTTCTGTGTTAATCTGGCACCCGTGCTAATACATAACACAAATGTAAATTTTTAAGTCCAATCGTTTCAGTCTATCAGTCGTAAAAGTGGATGGTAACAAACTCTGATAGAGAAAAAAACATGCACAGACAAATCCAAATTAAACCCTGCGGCTCGTGGCGAAACATCGATATCCTAAGACACAAAACAATCGGTATTTATATAATTTTTTTTACCTCTAATACAACACTATCCCCAGTGCGTTCAAATCACCGTTTTATTTATTTTTCACATCACCGTCTTATTCATCTAATGTTTAATGGCGGGTTGCAAAACAACTATAAAGGTGCATACCGCCACCTACTGTATAGTTCAGTATAGTTTATATGCGCCCTCATGCCGTGCACTCAGTCAACTAGGTGGCGGTATGCACCTATGAAGTTGTTTCGCAACCAGCCATTAAACATTAGATGAATAAGACGGTGATGTAAATGCATGCACGTGTTGCTCTGGATAGTGTTGTATTAGGGGTAAAAAATTATATAAATACTGTTCGGTTTTTCACACAAACCGATTGTTTTTCGTGTCTTAGGACATTGATGTGTCGTCACGAGCTGCAGGGTTTAATTTGGATTTGTCAGTGCATGGTTTTTTTCTATCAACTGCTTGCTTTACCATTGTTGTAGAACATGAACGCTATTACATTTCGCCTGTTGAAAGTATGTCATACTTATGTCATGATCCTGTCTTCAGGTCACAGTTTTCTGGTCATAGTGACAGGATCATGGCAACCCCATGGCGGCTCCCCCCCCCCCCCCGTTTCCTTGTTAATTATCCCATTATTGTTTGATTCATGTCACCTGTTCCCCTCTTAATTTGCTCCCCTATTTAATGCCCTTGTGTTTGCTGTCCTGTGCTCGATCGTCTGTTTATATGGTGTGTTTAACTCTTTCACCGCCAGCGTTTTAAAAAAAAGTTGCCAGCCAGCGCCACCGTTTTTCATGATTTTCACCAAAGTTTAATGCCTTCCAGAAAATTTCCTTCTTTAAATATATAAACATACAATATAACAAATGAAAGAACAGACCCTCTGCTTTCAAACAAAAAAAAAACGTTTCATCCTACCTTTAGCGGTTCTTTTGCAATCAGCTTTTGAATATGGGTAGGTTTTTGCAAAAACACCATATTTTGAGCAAAAAGCAGAGATAATTCCATTTTTGTGACGGACTTTTCATAGAGATCCCATTCAGAGCGATCTTTAAAACAGACACGGACATGCATCAGCTTGCCATATGGCAATACTTCCGGGTTTAAAAAGTTGGATAATAGTGGTATTGCGGAAAGACGGAAAATCTCGTCATTGGCGTTTTCTCTTAATTGACGAGATATCTTGTCAATGGCGGGGAAAGAGTTAAGCCACGTGAGTTTTTGTATTATCAAGTTAAAGTCAAGTCAAGTCTTATCTAGTCTAGTTAGTTTATTCAAGTCTGTTTCTGTCTAGTTTAATGTTACCCTGTTAGTCTGTCTGATTATTGCCTTGTTTACCCCCTCGTGGGTTTTGTTTTCTGTTTTCATTTAATAAACCTGTTTTAGTTTCTACCTGTGTCTGCAATTGGGTTTTGTCTCACAATAATCATGACAGAACGATTGAGCCAAACAAAGACCCAGCAGAATAGGGTGGACATGTCCATGTCCGCCCTGCCTGCCCATCAGGCTCATGTGTTGTTTGGCCTCCGGCAAAAGGTGGCCAACATCAAGGACTTTGCTATGGGGTTCCTGAGGGCAGCACATAACTCCGGCTTCAACGAGTTGGAGTAAAAGCTGAACTTCAACAGCTGCCTCGACGAACCCCTCCAGCCCTCCGAACGGTGCCACTTATCCTGACCTGCTTTCTCCTATTCTCGAGGGTCGCGTTGTGGCAGTAGCGTCATTGGAGGACCCGGCTCTTGTTCGCTCGGCCCCTGAGAACCCTCCCTTGCCAGCTGATCTCCGTGGGAAACCCGGAAGGAGGGTCTCGTGGGAATCCACCTCCGAGGGGTCCTCCACAGAGCCCACCATGACCACAGCGAAACCCACCTTACCTGCCACAGGCTCTGAGCCACGACCGCGGAGGAAGAAGGAGATTGCCTGTCCTCCACCTCAGCCTCCGCCAGGGCACACACCACAGCTTCAGCCGGCCATCTTGGTGTCTTGGTGTCCCAACCAGCTGCAGTGCCCTCTGTCTCAGCTCTACAGTCAGCTGCAGCGCCCTCTGTCTCAGCTCCACAGTCAGCTGCAGCGCCCTCTGTCTCAGCTCAACAGCCGGCTGCAGTGCCCCTTGTCTTGGTTCCGGTCTCGTCTGTCCGTTTCGTCCCAGCTGCCAGCTGCAACGCCCCTGGTCTTGCCAGCTCCATCAGCTGCTTCCTCCCCTGCACTATCTTCGCCCTCTTCATCTGCCTGGTACCCTGCCACTGTTTCCATGTCGTCCCTGGACTCTCTTGCATACCCTGTCAGCCCTGGTCTGACCAACCCAGCTCCCATGTCTGCCCCCTTTGTACCTTCAGCCCCTGTCTTGTTCCCTTATGTCACCCATGTCTTGCCTGGATCTACCCTGCCATTGTTTGTTTTCCCTGGATCTGTCCCTTGTGTGTCTTCACCCAAGCCCGCCTCTCCTAGACCCCTAGACCCCCAGTAAAGCCTGCCCGGACTCCCCACTCACGACCTGGTCCTGTACCTACCCAATTTAAGACTCCTTCCCTGCCCAGTCCCACCCTGTATGGACCTCCCCCCACGAACTTTCTTCTTCCCCAACCCCCTCTCCCATTGATGATGTTTTTGTTGTGTCATCCGAACCCTGTTGTTGTATTTTGTTGTTTGCCATTGTGTTTGTGTATTATGTTTTATTGTTTTTTCTGTCTCACAGTATGTCTTGTCATATGTCTAGTGTGTTCCCTTAAGGGGGGGGGGGGGTACTGTCATGATCCTGTCTTCAGGTCACAGTTTTCTAGTCATAGTGACAGGATCATGGCAGCCTCATGTTTTGTGTGAGAGCTCTGGCTTTGTTTTTCCTAGCCATGTGGCTTTCTGTCTCGTCTCCTGACCCCGCCCCTTTGTTTTCTTGTTAATTATCCCATTATTGTTTGATTCATGTCACCTGTTCCCCTCTTGATTTTCTCCCGTATTTAATGCCCTTGTGTTTGCTGTTCTGTGCTTGATCGTCTGTGTATATGGTGTGTTTGGGCCACGTGAGTTTTTGTTATATCAAGTTAAAGTCAAGTCAAGTCTTATCTAGTCTAGTTAGTTTATTCAAGTCTGTTTCTGTCTAGTTTAGTGTTACCCCGTTAGTCTGTCTGATTATTGCCTTGTTTACCCCCTCGTGGGTTTCGTTTTCTGTTTTCATTTAATAAACCTGTTTTAGTGTCCACCTGTGTCTGCAATTGGGTTTTGTCTCACAATAATCATGACAAGTTACAAAAAACACTGTTTTTGTTGCAGGTTATGACTGATATATAAATACAGTGGGAATATATACCAAAAAGCAAAAACTATTTATAGCATGATATGTATTTATATCTGTATGTCATATGTCACTATATATGTGACATTAACTTTCATTAACTTTTCAATTGTCATAGAGAGGGGAATATATTATATTATTTCATTTTATATTATTTTTTAAAATGGTTTAATGTTGTGTTTAAATGTAGTGTGTTATGGAAATGTATTTTTGGCAATGTTTTTGGAAACCAGTGTTTAATAAATAGCTTTTATAAACTCTAGTGATGGTCATTAATTATTAATTAATCATTAGCTAATAGTTTGCAAATATATCATTATGTTGTGACTTTACTTGTTGAGGCACATCATTATTAACTCATTATTAAGTAATTGTATTAATTAACACACTACTAATGCTGTAATTAATAATGAATTAATGCATATAAGTTTGTAAGACGCCACCCACTGGTCCAACGACGGAGTCCAATGGCGTGGGGAGAAGGGGTCTCGTGTTCTCGTTTTCCTTTAGCGCTTCTAGAAGAATAATTCCATTTATTTAATTTGTTTCTTTGACCTCTGTGGTTAAATTATAATCTGACTCCAATTTAATATAGTAAGAATTTAGTGTATTATTCCAATTATCTGTTGATCATAATTTATATGTTTGATTATTTATAAATTCCCATAGTCTTAGTTATTCGTTCATTAGGGACCCGGTATCGCACAGAGTATACGCCGGCCGTTGTGTATATCTCACGGACACAAGATTGTCAGTCTGATCTTAGTCAGAGGTTGCCGGGAAAACTAATATTTTTATGTCGGGCCGCTCCATGCTTGCTCCGATCATAAAAATAATTAATTTAGTTTAGCGCTCATGCAACTTGCTAAGGCAGGTGATAGACATAAATCTTAGAGTTTTAATGAATGTGCCCCATGCTCCATTCGAACATCAAAACACCAGTGTGATCATATCCTGACAGAATAATCTTGCGGTAATACCAGACTCCTTCTAATCTACTAGTCATAATAATTTCTGAAAGAATTAAAATAAATCAATACAATTTATGAAGAATTAAAATGAATAACAATTTATTATACCAGGCAGGTTCCAGCTTAAAGAATATCACATAATACAGAATATGATTCAATTTCAATTAAAATGATCAACAGTTGCAAAAGTTACAAAGTCATACCTGGTAATAGACACTCTGGCTACAGAGTACTTCTATCATGAATATAATACACCTTAAATGGTGTAAGAAGATTCTTGTTAAAGATTTCTTCCATGATGTTTTAGTACTCACACAAAGTGTGGGAGCTCCTGGTTACAGGATGCCTCCATAAGGTTTGTATAGGCTACACACAAAGTGTGGGAGCTCCTGGTTACAGGATGCCTCCCAGAATGTTTTGCCAGGCCACCTTTTATACACAGCTTGAGAAAACTACTAAAATCTGGTTTGACCTGTACCAAGTGATACTAAAGAACACCTGGTCAAAATCCAGTTTGACCTGTGCCAAGTGATACTAAAGAGCACCTGGTCAAACTACCCAGGAGTATCTTGGCAACTGGTCAAACTAGCCAGAAATATCAAGGCAAAACCCCACCTCTACAAGAAATGCATCTTCTATCCAAAGTTCTTAAACCTTAATCCATCATATCTTAGATTTATAGAAATGAGACCTTTTTACTCATCGCACCATGACCTTTAAGATAATACTAAACATTAATATAAAATTACAACCTTAGAACCACATAATATGTATACATTACATCATATATTTCAGCAGATACTCAGTGATGTGAGCCTTAAGGCTAACAGTGCCAAAGCCTTTGTGATGAAGAGATTAGGAGAACAGAGAGTTGCATGTCTGTAAACAGTTTCACCTAAGAGTCAAATTTGGGTTAGCAACACCACCTGAGGTTTAATTGTTTTATAGTGTCTCTTCATAAATAAACTTAAAGTTGATTATTTACCAGCCGTACTACAAGTTTACCTGTATTATCTGGAAGTTGAAATATAAGGCTTTGGCTCATTGTGGTAATTAACAAATTAATTAACACATTAATACATAGCATGGATTGCAGAGATGTTTATTGATGTTAACAATGGAAAAAAACAAAAATTAAACATGCAATAAAATACTGCATGAAGAAAATATCAATAAAAGAAAAGTCAAAGTTGTTGGTCAAATTTTAATTTATCTTCCAAACCTGACCTTAAACATCTGTGTTTAATTAGCAAAACAACTAACTACAATTTAACACTTGTCACATTAACTAACAGTGTTATCACACAACCCAGTATCACGAAATTGCGTGACTATTTCACGCATGGACCAGCGTGACAATGTCACGCTTTGCCGCGTTTGAGCGTGAGCATGTCACGCTTTCTGTTTGTGTCACTGTCACGTATTGGTTACTCAACTTTTTTGTCCTAATTTCTTACCATTGTCGCTTCGGTTTAGGGTTAGATTTACATAAAATGACACCCTTACCTAAACAAACTCTAACCCCAACGTCAGGTGACAATTGGTTAAAGTTTAGAAAATATAAAAGAATAAGTATTGTATCTTTTTTTTTTATAAACCAATACTTAAAGTGACAAATACTTAAAGTGACATATAACACAAGCACCAAATCTAACCCTAAACCGAAGCGACAATGGTTTGAAAATAGGAAAAAAAAGTTGAGTAACCAATACGTGACAGTGACACAAACAGAAAAGCGTGACATGCTCACGCTCAAACGCGGCAAAGCGTGACATTGTCACGCTGGTCCATGCGTGAAATAGTCACGCATTTTCGTGATATAGGGTTGTATCACAACGTGTAACCAAAAAATAAAACTAATTTGGAAAAAAAAACAACACTTATCCTTTATAAAACATAGTGGCATTTCTAAAGCTACTAAAAAGCTGTTTTAAAATAAGGGACAAACACAGCCTTTAGGTTAAATTAACCCAGAAAACGTTTATATTTGACCCAACAATGGTTTAAAACAACCCAGTATAGGTTAATTTATAAACCAACAGGTTGGGTTTGTACCTTTTAGCCCAAAAATTGCTTTTTAGAGTGTATAACAACATGTTTTATTAAGTTTGGACACAAAATCTGTTAGGACCTCATAAAACACAGTTATTTACCTCATTTTACTGTTGCTTTTTATAACAAGAGGAACACGTGAGAACAAGAAGTTCATGAAGATAAAACCAAGAGGCATCACATTCTCAAGTATGAGACACTTTTATATTTCTTTTTATATAAAACCTGCTTATACTGATTTAAAATGCTTATAATGTCATACAATGTGTAGTTAGTCAATGTGTGTTTCTAAAAATCTAATCCTGCTGTAGGTCTGCCAACTATATCAGAAGTCAAGATTTTGAGGTTGAGGAACAACAAACATCTTCATCAGTTCATCCACTTGTTCTACATTTTAAAACATCACCTGTAATGGAAACTGAGGAAAATTTGACCAAAACTCTTTATGAAAACACTTCGATTTCAAACATTAACAATTTTTTTTACTCTGAATACGTTGCATTTAGTGTCTACACGTGTATCATCTTGATCCTTGAATCTCCCTTCATCTGTTTGGCCATTTACACAGTTTTCTTTCTCACCAAATCCGGACAAGGAGCTCCGGTATTTGTCATAAATTTACTCATTTCAGACCTCATACAGACTGTTAGCTTCGCCATTGTTAATTTTCAAAGTTTTGGTCCAGCTTTTTATGTTTTAGCTGTGTCTTATTTGGCTTCTCAGTATTTCATGACATGTATTGCTGTAGAAAGATATCTTCTGATTGCCCATCCGATTTGGTACAGACAGCGTCACCCAGTCAAATGTCTCGTCTGTACTTCTCTGACTGGATGGTTGCTATCGTGCATTTTATTTTTGCTTGGTTTTTTCTGGTGGGTTGAACTGCTGTTAATCACACCTCTCTTTTACTACCTGGTGATAGTTTTCTGTTTCATAGGTGCATGCAGGGCTCTCTCTCAGTCACAGTCGATCACTTCTCTAAAGAGACGATTGGTTATAGCGACTCTGCTATTTGTACTGCTGAGTTACACGTTTACTATCCTTCCCTTGGTTATTACATTTTTTCTAATGTTTTGTTGTTTTTCTGTGCTCATTTTCCGTACAAACAGGATTGCAACAGTTTTTTTTCTGTTAAACCCGATTGTTGATTGTTTGTTGTATGTGTTCATGAGGTCTGATGCCGGGGATGCTTTCAGGACGCCTCACTGCTGTTCCAGACGGAGAGAAATTCAAAGTGAAACTCAGCTCACAAACTTAACCAGTGTACGCAGTCATCATGTGTGATTACAATGATATTATTATTAACAAATAGTTAAGTGCATATTTCAGGGACGGATTATGGCGATGATGTGCCCTGGGCACGGATGTCTCAAAGGCCCCCTTTACCAATTTTTTGGGCAACAGCGTTGCACCTGTATGCACAGGGCTCAAGTGTCGGTTCGCCTCTGCCTGTATGCCCCATCTTACAGGATTAACAATGGCACTAATACACGGGGAGAGAATGCACACAATATTCTGTACTTTCACACCACAAATTGGTTTATTTATTTCTTACCTGTATCTGTCAACATACAACATACTGTACAACATACTCAATCAAAAAGATTCTGACCTCTCCAAATCATATCACAGGAGAAAATTCCATAAATATTTTACATTTCTACATTTAGCAGACATTTCATTACATTTCATGTGTAACAGTCGTTCACCAAAGGCATTTAGGGGCTGGAAACAACAAAACTTTTAAACGCGGCTGAAAATGCCTTGAGGACGCCGAATGCCAGCTGTTTTTCAGCCGAGCGCTTTGGTAGCTGTGATACTTCAGCTGTAAGCCGGTTGGTTGCTGTGGTAATGTCCCGCCCCTCCTCCACTGTAATTGGACGGCCGTGTAAGAACTGACATTGACGAGCGGAGATTTCACTCAAAGTTGAATATTTTTGAACTCTCAGCGCTCAGTGCGGAAAAAACACAGAGCGCCGGTTTTCAGCGCGGAAAAAACCCGCTTGCTGCTTGCTTATTTGAAAAACGCTGAGTTTCCATTGGAATCAATTGAAAACATACGCTAGCCGCGGGCGTAAAAGCTTTTTGTGTCCAGCCCACTGATCTATATAAATGACTGGATTGCGCATGACGTCACACTTGTGAAGCCACTGCGCCGCCATGTTGGTATACCCAAACGTTCTATTAAATCAATGGATGTTATCAGATTTTTATGATAAAACATCACTTTACTCGTCTTCGTTTTTATATGTGAAGTTACCCTGTACATTATTACAACACAAACGTCCAAAGCATGTAAATAGTTATTTACTGAAAGTTGTACATTTTGCGTTTTAATCCGTTATTATACATTCATCTTTATTACAGTATCAGATCAGCAGATAGACCGCAGCATATTTAGTATTAATGACAATAAACGTGCTCATTCTGAAATCTATATGAATAATCATGCTTTGTACCGTATGTGCATGCAATAATTTGCTAGTTTTGTAATTATGTTATCTAAACTTACAAGTTACCTAAACTTATTTAGAGAAATAACGCTGACTGTCACAGTGTAGCTGAATGTCAAAAAAAACTTTATTTATACCCGTGTCATTAACAAATGCAACAGACACACTCACCTTAACGGTTTTTTATAAATCCATTATCCTGCCCGATTAAAACAGAAACATTACAAATAACACCAGAGTTAACAAATAATTAACGTACACATATCCTAAAATGTAACCTTGTGTAACTGATACGCTGTAAAGGGGGTACATTTTTATCATGATTTTGAATGGAAGTCAATGACGCTCTCTGCCGGTAGGGTATACCAAGATGGCGGCTCGAACTCTGCGCTGGCTTCACCTCACGCAGTTACGTCAAGCGTTCTATGCGCAATCCAGTCATTTATATAGATCAGTGGTCCAGCCCCTAAAGACAGTGAATTTATACGTCCTTGACACATTTGTTTTTTACTCTTGTCATTAGAGAAAATTAACGTTCTCCTTCACAGTTGCTGACTGGCAGGTTGAGGAAAAGCTGTCCTTTTGTGCTTTTTTATGACTGATCAACTTGGTTGTGGTTTTAAACTCATTTTTGTTTTGGTTTTTGAGTAACCATCTTCTGCGCGTGACTTTTATATAACGCAATGCTTTTCACTCGCCTCTAGATGTCTCTCTCAACAGCGCAGCAATAGATTAAAATTATTAATTTGATTTATTTACTAGTTAATACTTTGCAACTGCAAAAAAACCTACATTATTCTTCAATATTTAACACAATTTTACAGAACATAAAATTAAAATTAAAATATTTATTTGAAAATAATAGACACAGTAAATTTGATAGGGCCCCCTGCTGGCCCAGTGCCCTGGGCAAGTGCCCAGTAGGCCCGTGCGTTAATCCGTGCCTGGCATATTTCACCTGATAGTATCCACATGACAGTGGTCACATATGTTTGTGAGCATGGTCCTAAAATTTTGTAATGCATTTGTACTGTGATGCTGTGATCGTATCTGTTGT
Organism: Misgurnus mizolepis; assembly: GCA_025389145.1. Lineage (NCBI taxonomy): Eukaryota > Metazoa > Chordata > Actinopteri > Cypriniformes > Cobitidae > Misgurnus > Misgurnus mizolepis. Next base: position 14,305,092 of record JAIFKI010000007.1, read on the forward strand.
GATTTTATGCCTTATGAACATCACTTTGTTGTTAGCGGTTTATCAATATGTCAGTGTGGTTATGATATTTGCATGTGTAAATTATCTTAAAGTGAAGAAAATCCGTGTGTTTGTTGTAGTACAAGAAAAGAGATTTATGTTGGAAACGATAACTCGCGTCATTGTTTACATTGGGGTTTGTACCTTTTGCATATTGTAACATGTACTAATACACACTTACACACCAAAGGAAATGTAAAATCATGAATCGGACCATTGGTGCTCTTTAAATACTGTATTAATTATTAATCCATTCATATGTGTCTTTTATGTGTATATTCTTTTTCTACATGTCTACAATAATAACTGTTATTATCATCATCATCATGCATCCTTATGTCCCTGAAGACAGGGTAAAATAGTTATCATCACTGGTTATTTAAATTAGAAATGAAATCTTCCTATTCACGGCTTTTATTGATGTTTGTTGAAATAATAAATAAATCTGATAATTTACTCAGTGCCTTCCTGTAGTGTGATGTCATTACTAATCACTCATTCACTGACGCTTTGACTCGCAGAGGAACAGTACCGCCAACATCTAAGAAGTGCTGGAACACAAGAAAAAGGGAAGATACGCTAAAGATAAAAATATAAAAGTGCCGTAACATTAACATAATACATGTTTGTTAGTTAATGCATTAATTAACACTTTGCGTAACCCAAATCAAACATGCTCTCTAGAAGTGTCCATGTCCCTGCCACGGACTTTCTTTGCCGTGGCATTTTCACGGATTGGTTACTCAACTGTTTTGTCCTATTTTCTTACCATTGTCGCTTCGTTTTAGGGTTAGATTTACATAAAATGACATCCCTACCCAAACCCAACTCTAACCCCAATACCAGGTGACAATTGATTAAAGTTTAGAAAATATAAAAGAATACATCAGAATTTTTTTATAAACCAATACTTAAAGTGACATACTAACGCAAACACCAAATCTAACCCTAAACCGAAGCGACAATGATTTGAAAATAGGAAAAAGCACTTGAGTAACCAATCCGTGAGAATGCCACAGAAAAGAAAGTCTGTGGCAGGGCCACGGAAATATGCGGAGATCCGTGAGAATGCCACGGAAAAATGTGAGAAACTTTGTGAGATCATGTTGACTTTTTAACAATGTACCCCTCCAAGAAATGTCATTACCTACACAATAATACAGTAACAAATCATTAATTTATGTTAGTTTATTATAAGTTAATGATGAGTTATTATTGATGTGTCCCTTGAAGTAAAGTCATGACCTAATCATACTTAACAAATCATGAATTTATGTTAGTTTATAAATAGTCTGTTTCTCAGTTTGCTGCAGCTATAAGTTACCCAGATGCGTTGCTAGACATAAAGCTCTACTGGGGCACAGGCCCCCCATTTTTTGCTGACTTTTTTTTGAAAGCCTGCTGTGTGCAAGAAGTGTGCAACACTTCTATACAATGTCCTTTGCTTAACCAACTTTTCTACAGTGCAAAAGATACATATATACAAGTGTAATCTTCATTATACCTAACATTATTAACATGTTTGGAGGCATAAATGGCATAACATGTTTGGAAATAATGACAGCAGAGAAATATTTTCTACATTATACAATGATAGCAATGATTAATAACTTATTTTTACAAGAATATTTTAATAAACCAGTCATTTCATGACTGCTATACTAAATAATCTCAGTCACAGTTACTGCTAACTGTTATGTAAGTTAGTGTCCTAGAGTTAAATATTAGTCAACTAAATATTAATTTCATATCTCAAAATACAGAACAGTATAACACATACATCTATTGATTTTCACAGCAATAACGCAATTCTATAGACTTGACAAAAGATTTTCCTGAGATTTTTCCTATAATGTTGAGACCTGACAGGCTGAGGATGTAGTTTGTCTTACCTCCCTTAAACTCATCATCTCTCCTTTCTTCTTCCCTTTCCCTGCTTTGCACAAAACATTTCTGATGTCCATCTACAGAAGCCAATAATGATTGAGTCAAAATAAGATTAGCATTATTATTTAGAAACTTACTTTAGTCTCGTCATGTTTTCATAAGCTAACTCACTCGCGTGGCGTCACCTTTTGAATGTGGTTGTGCGTGGATAAAAGCAAAGACGCGCGCGGACATTGATATGTGCGTGCACGCGTCAATGCGACTGCTTCGTCGCTTTTACAAGGGTAAATTGGGTAACTACATTGCATATAGATCCGTTTTTGCCGCAATTGTCTTTGTAAAGGATTGGACTAGTTATAAAATGTATAACTTGGGATTAAAATTTAAACTTGAGATTTACATCAGGGCACAAAATTTGTGCCCCAGTAAAAGGGGTCTACCGACGCCCCTGAGTTACCCAGTGGTGGAGGGAGAAAGTGTTTGATCGGTGGGTCTCTAAAAATCTGCGTGCCAAAAAAATTCAAATCGTTTTTTAATTTAATTGGGAGAATAAAATGACTCTGTTCTGTCCGTCAGTTGTGTCAATTCAAGTTCAAATGACGTTATTCAATCTAACCGTATTACAATGGCTGAAACAGAAGGCTACATCCTCCGGAGGTCGGATATACAGGATGCATACGTCATTAAGCCTGATTTATTTAAGTTAAATGAGCATTACATTCGCAAGGCATAAACATATTACAACAATTTAAGATGAACTATTTAAGCATTAAGCATTTATTTAGCTAAACGCCCGTGGCTTACCTACTGGTTCTGAAACATAATCAATAAATCAAACAGTCCAGTCGGGCCGTCGAGTCCCAATCTACAAACAGCGAGGTAACATCAGTGTTACTGGTGCACACCGTTTTTATTTACGAGGCTTTTCTTTACCACAGTGATCCACGCGTTCTTACTCCACATGAATCTGTTACTCAGTGCACCCTAATTTCCGCGCTTTGTTCAATCCCGCTTCCACTCTAGATAACAGCAGCGATTGGTGGATGGAAAGCAAGACATTACCCTAATAAACCATATAATGCCAAAAAAGCATTATAGGAGCAATTCAATTTTTTTATATCCCCAATGGCTGGAGAGTTACGGTCGAATCAAAGCGCTTTCCATGGATATGATTGGTTGTGCAAGCTGTCAATCCACCCGTAGATCCGCCACTGGCTGAACACTGATCCTGATGCAATGAGAAAAAATGAAATAAATATTGTTTAAAATAACATCAAGATAATATCGCAGAGGTTCTCATTTTAATGGGTTTCACAAACAAACTGGTAGGATTTGGCAGTTTGATGGTCTCTATACTGTATGAGCACTATACATTTGGCATTGTGACTTTGGTTAACGCGTTTGTCATTTCTGAGGACTGGTCAGAGTGATTTTAACTGGAATATTTTGACAGCGCAAAAAGCAGCAGACTATGGAGCCCCAAGAGCGCGCAGCATGTTAGGCTCTTAAGCAGGGGTCTCCAACCTTTTGTGAGCAAGTGCTACCACCAGAGGCGATTCTAGGGTTAGAGCTTTAGGGGTGCTGAGCACCCAATGAGCTCCGCTGCCACCACTCGCTCTTTTTTCCTACAGAAACCAATAATATGTCTATTGTAAAATAGCTATAATTTTAACATTGGTTCAACTAACTCCAAAATAAAGATTTTTTTGGAGACCTTTCAGGCATGAAAATGGGTCAGGGGTGAAAAAGATGAGAAGAGAGCATGCTCCCCCTTAGAATTTTTTTTAAATAACATATTTTAAAGCATCAATCTGATGAGTTTTTCAGATGCATTTTTTTTTGCCAACCTTTTTATTTCTAATTAATGGTGAGCTAGCACATTTTTGCCATTAATGCCATATTAAAGTCTCAGGACAAAAGGTGGGCTACACCAGCAGTGTGGGTATGGTTTTATGTGAATATACAGTGTATCGTTTTAAGCCTTTGTCAAAATGACAAATCTCCTAATTTATAACTTTTATGCCTACAACATATGGTAGGTTTATTAATAGTTTGTTAGTTTGGAGCTTTTCTTTTAACAGTTCTTTAATTGAACCATTACCTTTACTATATGTCTTTAACAGTTCTTTAATTGAACCATTACCTTTACTATATGTCTAAAACAAAACACTTGTGACTCCTGCACTAAGGGTTAAAAACGTTATCCCCTTCATATTAGTCTATATGTGACAAACTAAAAAAATATTTATTGTCTAGTTTGATAGTCAGACAGTTAGTGATTTCACACATAACTTACCGGTAGCCTACTGGTGGTATACAGTGATATGTAGTTTGTTTTCACTCTGTTCCAAACGCCATGTTTTCATGACGACTGACCAGAAAAGACGCACGTGATGTCATGTTTACATGACTCCCGATTGTTAAAATAAGTCTCAAATTAACGATAAATCATACAATAAACTTTAACAACGGAGACACACGCATGCAACTACCCACTGAGACGCACTGCATGCGTCTTGCGAAAGAACATTGTAACCGGCGCTACTTCTCTCCGTTTAAGTCTATGGACGAGTCACCCAGGTACTTTGCTACTCCGCAGCGCGTGGGTACCCGCCGGACTAAAATAATCCGAAAATAAACACTTATTATACGTGTACCATGGTGATTCATTATAAGACAAAAACACGGCTTGAAAGATTGATTCGTGATGTACTCGCTCATTATAAACATAACGTAAACATTTTGTAAGATTTGAACAAAAAAGTTCAAAAGATGCATAAACTATGTTATTACCTTAACTAAGAAGAGTTGATACATCCCTCTATCATCTGTGTGTGTGCACGTAAGCGCTGGAGCGCGCTGCGACACTTCGATAGCATTTAGCTTAGCCCCATTCATTCAATGGTACCACTCAGAGATAAAGTTAGAAGTGACCAAACACATCAACGTTTTTCCTATTTAAGACGAGTAGTTATACGACCAAGTTTGGTGGTTAAAATAAAACGTAGCGCTTTTCTAAGCGGATTTAAAAGAGGAACTATATTGTATGGCGGAACAGCACTTTTGAACACCCTCCCTCTCCCATTATGAGAGGGAGAAGGGGAGCGGATTTTTCAGGCGAGTTGAAGTACTCCCAAAAGTGCTGTTCCGCCATACAATATAGTTCCTCTATTAAATCCGCTTAGAAAAGCGCAAAATTTTTTTTTTGTACCACCAAACTTGCTTGTATAACTACTCGTCTTAAATAGGACAAACGTTGATGTGTTTGGTCACTTCTAACTTTATCTCTGAGTGGTACCATTGAATGAATGGGGCTAAGCTAAATGCTATCGAAGTGTCGCAGCGCGCTCCAGCGCTTACGTGCACACACACAGATGATAGAGGGATGTATCAACTCTTCTTAGTTAAGGTAATAACATATTTTAATATTGAAAATGAGTAGATTATTCCTTTAACTAACAAACATGTATTAATGTGTAGTTAAAGGACAAGTTCGGTATTTTAGACTTAAAGCCCTGTTTTCAGATTGTTTATGGTGAAATAGAATGGTTTTGACTGAAATTTCGACATTTTCGGCTGCCCTGAGAATTTTCGCGTGTTTGTGTTTCAGCTCAGACCTCTACAATGGGTTTAATGGTGCACTAGAACAATCCTTCCTAAAATGCATTAAACTTTCGTTTACAAAGACGTGAAACTCACCGAGTGATCAGGGGTGTTCACTGATATGCTCACACAAAAATCGCTGCAAAAGATGATTTCCAACAGCTGTTTTAGCATTCGTTGTTAACTTGTGGACCTATTTTTCCAAACGCCTCACACCCGTACATTCTTCCGCTGAGAGCTTGAATAATAGACACTCCAGCCCAGGTGGTGGCGCTAATCCGCCTTTGCCAATTGCAAGAATAGAAACAAAGTTCCCGGCGCGGAGTAATACCGTACCTCACAGCACAACTAATACAAGTCAATGGAGTTGGTAAAAACTACGATAAAACCCTTTGGAATGCGTCTTTTGGAGCGATTTTTGTGTGAGCATACCAGTGAACACCCCTGACCACTCTGTGAGGTTCACGTCTTTGTAAACGAAAGTTTAATGCATTTTAGGAAGGATCGTTCCAGTGCACCATTAAACCCATTGTAGAGGTCTGAGCTGAAACACAAACACGCGAAAATTCTCAGGGCAGCCGAAAATGTCGAAATTTCAGTCAAAACCATTCTATTTCACCATAAACAATCTGAAAACAGGGCTTTAAGTCTAAAATACCGAACTTGTCCTTTAAGGAGGCGGTTATTCATGCATGAATTCATATGAGTCATGACATAGTTATGGTTAGTTATTGATTAGTACATAGCTTAACTCATCATTAGTTCATAGGAAAGTGATTATTGATTTATGTATTAGTACATGATTATTCATGTACCATTATTGTAAAGTGTTACCAAGTGCCGGCCCACTTCAAGCACGGCACTTAATTTATCTTATATCCTTTATATCTACTATTTATTATATCAAACTCTTTTATTTTAATAAACATAACATCTATAAAATGTATAGAAAGGTATGCTGCTGGAGACTTGCCATTGGCTGTTGTATTTGAATAAATAATGAGGTGAGTCTGAAAAAGTATAACAGGAGCCATTTTAGGGGTGTTTTATTATAAATAGAATTTTGTTTCACATCATTATGTTTCATATTATTATGTTTAATGCAATAATGCATTACATTTACTGATTGATATTTTAAAATCACCATGTTTTGCAATATTGTGGTATTTTTTTTATCTATGAGCTTCACAAATTTTTTTTTATTTAATGTGCCCCCATAATCTTTAATCAAAAACACAAATCTCCTCCCTTCCTCAAAACCAGCCCTGATAATTTCATTTCAGAAGCCGGTTTCACTCGGATATACATCACCACGGGGAAAATTAGGCAATCGCTACTTCTGTTTCATGGCAACTTTAAATCTCCTTTTTTTCCAAGTTTACGTGACTTGTTTTGTCATAAATAACAAGTTTGACCATACAATTAGGGGGGCACGTTACGTCATCTGGGGGGGGCACTGCGTCCTAATGACCTCCCTTGGCGACAGGCCTGATACATAAAGAATATGTACCTGTAGTACATATTGGGCCCTTTTTAAAGGTACTTCCCCAGTGACAGCTTATGTACCCCTTTTCTGAGAGTGTACAGTATATACAGCACAGGTTATGTAAAACGGCATCATACAATTCAGAATTTGGTGCAGTTAAGTAATACCAACAAATGCAAGACAATAAATAGCTATTAGTGTGTTAATATTAAATGAATGCTGAGATCAAGTCTGTCCATTTATTTTATAATGCAGCCGCCATTCCTCAATCAAGAATCATTTATGCTTTCAGAAAAAAAAACCTCTTGGAAACAGTGGCGGAGCCAGAGGGCTATTTGGGGTGGCAATTGCCACCCCAGACGAAGTCCTTGCCACCCCTGTTGCCACCCCGCTGAAAACATTACTTTGTTTGATTTTTACGAACATTTCTCAAATCTCCCAGCGGACGTGAATGCATCCTACGCAGCACGCACTAGCGTGGTGTTGCTGCTATCTTTTCATTAAGCTTGTTCGACTTCATGCGGCGCCGCAAGAACCGACTGCCGGATGATGTCAAAGTTCCGCGAGAGCGATTTAAAAGCAAACTCCTCCGTATGATTTCGCGAATCACTCTCGCGGTACTTTGACGTAATGCAGCTGTCTATTCTCGCGGCGCCGCATGACGTCGAACAAGCCTATTGGTTAAGCTGACACGCAGCTCCTTCGTACTCCAAAACATAACGCGCCAACACGCACATGATCGATGAAGAGCGTTTTTGCTGGTATGTACGGCTTTTATTGGTATTCAATTAAACAAAGTACTGTTTTAACGGGAAGTAAGGAAGACATTGCACTGTAGTGCTTAGCATTAATACTTCAATGAGCATTACTAGTCTTGTGAAACTGACTAATACTGTCACGCCTGCGTGAAGATGCTTAAAACAATAAAAAACTTGTCGTTAGCAAATGTTCAGCAACAATCGGGTAGGCTTATTCATATTGTCACGTGTAATGCAGCATATTGAACTTAATAAAACGACCGTGGATATAGAACAGGGTTGTAAACAGCGCGCTTTTCGGCGCCTCACGCTTTTTAAACGTCAGTTTGGGTGGTCTGAGAGGGTTGGATTATAATTTCACAAAGTCATCTGAAGCCATTCCATAGCTTAATGTGAGGGACAGAAGTCTATTTACATAAGTACATTAAAGTTAACGGAAACTAGTTCCCTCCTCCCGTCTGTAAGCAATTTTCCTTGTGTTGTCAAATAGGCTAGACCTCAATATACTCAGATTTTGTCGTAGTGTATTATTTTAATATTTGTATTATTAGTAACGGTGTACTTATGGTAAACAATAACAAGCAAATTGTTCAAAATTTTGGTTTCTTAATGAGGTGTGTAACTATAGGGACGATATTACCAACTTCTTTCTAAAGAAGCAAAAGTCAGGTGCAGATCAGGTCCAAACAGATCCCAGTTGTTCTATTTTTGCTGTATACTTAATACATATATAATTGTGTACATTTTGGAAAATAAACAACTTTAATTTAATCTATATACAGTGTACTTGAACACTTTGTATATTGACCCCCCAAAAAATACCTTGCCACCCCTTTGCCACCCCTGTTTTAAAAGTCTAGCTCCGCCACTGCTTGGAAACCTAATGGACAAAACTCCATTATTACCAATCCTTTCCACAGCCTTTCCTGTTGATCTGTATTAATACACTTACACTATTAGAAAGAAATAGGGGTGGCCCGATACGATATTTGGTATCGATATTAGTCCGATATTTGCGAAAATGGCCGGATCGAATATCGAAGAGAGCGGGGAGTACAATCCGATCCAATACCAACACAAACCTTGTCATGGCAACTTGGGGTAAAGCGCGACTTGCTGAGCAACATGAATTTGCACAAAGTTGCACTTTAAATTGTCCAAAGTTACACCTTAACATTTTGAATTGTTTTGCTGACTAACTAAAAATGTTGCCTTTAGTCTGTTTGAAACATTTAAATAAAAATGAAGCAGCAGTATTGCACAATGTTTCATTGAGTCTTGAATTAATTTGTTGCACAGTAAAATGTTTGAGTTTTGTAGCAATGTTCAAGCTTTTTGTACGGCTAACAAATGTGTTATTTGCTTAATTGATTAAAATGGCGATAGAGATGGTATTGGATCGGTATCGGTATCGACAGATACTCAAAGTTGTGGTATCGAGATCGGTATCAGACATGAAAAAGTGGTATCGGCCCAGCCCTAGAAAGAAATTGTCAAAAAATAGTCCTTAGCTGTCACTGGGGCGGTACACTTTCAAAAAGTAAACAATTCTACCTAAAGACTTTAAAATTTTACCTCAAAGGTACATAAATGGTACGCATATTAGAGACTCAAGGTTGGTAGCAAGTAAATGTATATGTACTGTACCTAAATGATACATATTAGGACCTTTTTAAAGGGTACTTCCCCAGTGACAGGTAGAAATAGTGCACTGCTGTTTAGATCAAATTGCACCCCTATAGTGGACTAAAATTCACTAGATATGGAATAGTTGAGGAGGTTTTAGATACCACACATGTCATCTCCATCTCTGTTTTGATGCATAAGGAAGTGGCAAAACATTTGTGGCACCAAACAGTTTTTAGCTCTCATCGGCAAACCACATGAAGAAAGATTTTAATGGGTAGCATTTGTGCAATGCTTTATTTGATTACAGATCAGTTCATTATAAAAGAGTTTCAACCAGAAGCTGTGCCATTACCAAGACCTGTAGGAGTGAAGGTAAGATCAATATTTTATCTCTCAATACCCACTGCATAAATAATCTGACAGCACAAGAAAATAAAGAGTAAACTAGTATTATAAATATTTATAATAAGGATTTAATCTTAATTATGCTACGAACATTATAAAACATCTTACAGCTGTTAACGCATCTTGAACCTTGGTCAAATTAATCAAATGCTCTTGGCACGTATTATACGTTCATCAAATACTTTCACTTTAAAATCAGAAAAACTGCTTTGTTGGCAGAATCCATTAAGAGTTTGAAAAATTCTCATTTATAAGAAAACATGTCAGACGCACTTAGAGGGTTTTGCATCAGAGCTCTACAATTTTACTTTAACATGAAATAAATAAATATCATGGATTGCATGCAGAGATGTTTATTGATGTTAACAATAGAAAAAAAACTAAAATTAAACATGCAATAAAATACTGCATGAAGAAAATATCAATAAAAGAAAAGTCAAAGTTGTTGGTCAAGTTTTAATAAAATAAAAAAATTACTAACAAACCCTTGGCTATGTATACTGTGTTGGACTTGATAAAACTATTTCCAGTGCACTTATGTATTGCTGTTCTTGTGTTGCTATAATTGCTTCTATTGTTTACCTTACTTGTAAGTCGCTTTGGACAAAAGCGTCTGCTAAATAACAAAATGTAAATGTAATTCATCTTCAAAACCATCTGTGTTTAATTAGCAAAACAACTAACTACAGTTTAACACTTGTCGCAATAACTAACAGTATTATCACAACATGTAACCAAAAAATAAAACTAATTTGGAAAAAAACACTAATCCCTTTTTAAACATAGTAGCATTTCTAAAGCTACTAAAAAATGCTGTTTTAAAATAGAGGACAAACACAACCTTTGGGTTAAATTAACCCAGAAAACTTTTATATTTGACCCAACAATGGTTTAAAACAACCTGGCCTTTTTGGAGTTTATAACAACATGTTTTATTAAGTTTGTACACAAAATCTGTTAAGACCCCATTAAAACACAGTTATTTAACTCATTTAACTGTTGCTTTTTATAATAAGAGGAACACGTGAGAACAAGAAGTTCATGAAGATAAAACCAAGAGGCATCACATTCTCAAGTATGAGACACTTTTATATTTCTTTTTATATAAAACCTGCTTATACTGATTTAAAATGGTTATAATGTCAACCAATGTGTTGTTAGTTAATGTGTATCACTAAAAATCTAATCCTACTGTAGGTCTGCCAACTATATCAGAAGTCAAGAACATCTCCATCAGTTCGTCCACTTGTTCTACATTTTAAAATGTCACCTGCAATGGAAACTGAGAAAAATTTGACCACTACTCTTTATGAAAACACTTCAATTTCAAACGATAACAATTTTTATTACTCTGAATACAAAAGATTTCAGGTCTACACATGTATCATCTTGAGCCTTGAATCTCCCTTCCTTTGTTTGGCCATTTACACAGTTTTCTTTCTCACCAAATCTGGTCAAGGAGCTCCGGTATTTGTCATAAATTTACTCATTTCAGACCTCATACAGACTGTTAGCATTGTCCTTGTTTATTTGAAGGATATATATTTTGCTCTGATTCCTTTAGGTGTGTCTTTTTTGGCTTCTCTGTATTTCATGACATGTATTGCTGTAGAAAGATATCTTCTGATTGCTCATCCGATTTGGTACAGACATCGTCACCCAGTCAAATGTCTCGTCTGTACTTCTCTGACTGGCTGGTTGCTATCGTGCATTTTATTTTTGATTTTTGCTTGGTGGTGGTATCATCTGCTATATATCACACCTCTCTTTTACTACCCAGTCATAGTTTTCTGTTTCGTAGGTGCATGCAGGGCTCTCTCTCAGTCACAGTCGATCACTTCTCTAAAGAGACGATTGGTTATAGCGACTCTGCTATTTGTACTGCTGACTTACACGTTTACCATCCTTCCCTTTGGTATTTCATTTTTTCTAGAGTATTATTATGATAATTCTATGCTCCTTTTCCGCACAAGCGGGATTGCAATGGCTTTTTATATGTTCAACCCGATTGTGGATTGTTTGTTGTATGTGTTCATGAGGACTGATGCCGGAGATGCTTTCAGGACGCCTCACTGCTGTTCCAGACGGAGAGAAATTCAAAGTGAAACTCAGCTCACAAACTTAACCAGTGTACGCAGTCATCATGTGTGATTACAATGATATAATTATTTAAAAATATTAAGTGCATATTTCACCTGATAGTATGCACATGACAGCAGTCACATATGTTTGTGAGCATGGTCCTAAAATTTTGTAATGCATGTACAGTGATGCTGTGATCGTATCTGTTGTGATATTATGCTTTATGGACATCACTTAGTTGTAAGCGGTTTATCAATATGTCAGTGTGTTATGATATTTGCATGTGTAAATTATCTAAAAGAAAATTAAGACATTAGGGAGTAATGTTAACAAAGAAGAAGTCCCATTTGTAATCCATTAACAGATTAATACCGTTAATTTAATAAGTTTAATTTTTAAAGTGCACCTACACTGAAAAAAATGGACTTAGTGGGTCTTTGAATTTAAATAAAATAAACATGTATATGCAACACAAAATATTTATATTCCTTGTGTAAACATAATTTAATTGATTAGGATTAAAATGTTTTGTTTGAGAATGAACACATTATTCTCACATTGATTAAAATTGATTGAATTGAATACTTAAAGCAATAAAATTGAGTTTGCACACAAAACGGCACCTCCTGAGCAGCAGGTGGCAGTAACGCTCAATGAGAAGGACGTCGATTGCCATAAAAGAAGAATAAAGATTGTTTGTTTTGGGCGCCAAAATGAAGACTCAGCAGCACAGCAGTCAGTCAGTCAGAAGAACTCTCTCAGACGGACACCACGTTATTAAAGTAAGTTCTATTATTTATTTATGTTCGCTTCATACGTGATATATCTTTACTAGATAGACTATTTTTTTACAATATGTAGCCATTGCAATGACTTGTAGTAAATATTAGTTTGGAGGAGGTTGGTGGAGTAAGTTAACGTTACAGTCAGTCAGGCTCATAAAGAAAAACAGCGTTTTAAAAACGTCAGCTGTTTAACGTTATTTCACGTTTAGTAGTTTTATCTGAGTTGAAAACTGTCAGTTTTGAGTTGACTTTTGAGGCACGTTTTACTCAGCTGTTCTATGGAAACGTGTCAGGACAAAAAAAACGCTAACCAAAAGTTATTCTGTCCAGAGTAACGTTATCCATGTAAGTAATTTACCAGATAATATCAATTGACTACATAATAATGACATTGCGTATGAAACAAACTGTCTGCTTAATCAGATGAACAGACCCGCGTCAGTTATTCGTGACTTCACTACGCCACGAGCAACACTTGATTCTATTGGAAAAAGCTTTTTTAAATGTCTCGCGTGACGTCTGGTATATGAACTGAAAAAAAAATTGCTTTGAAGTGGCCACACCTTAAAGCTGATGTTTTCATAAGAGAACCTTGTTTTAAGATCTCATTTTGTCCAACATTGCGTCCTATGACAGATATAATACTTATTTCATTATTGCTCTGTGTATGTGTGACCTTCATCATTTGAGGTTATGTGTTGATTTCACCTCTGAATATTTCCTCTTATAGGTCCATCATCCTTGCACACACTCAAAAGCATTGGTAAGTAATTCCTATCACTGTTTTACTGCTGTTAGGAGCTAAATCTTATTTTTGTAACTAATATACATGTATTATTCTTTGACTCGCAGTACTCAAATATACAATGGTTGGTTAATTTGTTTTCAGATAAATGCTGAATTTAAAAGAATCACTACTGTCTTATGTTCCTGCGTGTCACCTGGACCTCCAATCCAAAAACCTGACGAAACTCTTCTATCAGAAAGGACAGCTAGCAAACAGACTTCGAACAATTAATGATCATATGACAGAAGTAAGTAATATAGATTCATAGACATAAAAATGTGTAAACATTGTTGGAAGTACAGAACATTTAGTATGTTTTAGTTACAACATCTTTTGGCACACGGGTCATTAAAACACCTGGGAAGATTTAAAGTGGTAGTTCACCCAAAAATAAAAATTATCATCCCTTACTCCCTATCATGTTGTTACAAACCTTTATAAATGTCTTTGTTCTGATGAACACTAAGTAAGGTATTTTGAGGAATGTTTGTAACCAAACCAATCATAAGCCCCATTCACTTCCATAGTGGGGAAAAATAATACTATTGAAGTGAATGGGGCTCATGAACAGTTTGGTTGCAAACATTTCTCAAAATAAATTTCTTCCTTCGTGTTCATCAGAACAAAGACATATATACAGGTTTGTAACAACATGACAGTGAGAAAATGAGATAATTCACTTTTGCTGTGATTGTCAGGTATGGTAGCACACACTCAAAATGTGGCCTCTTCATTTAACTCATTCCAGTCTAGTAAACGCGCACACACACCTGGAGCAGTGGACAGTGCAGCTGCCTTGCTTTGTAACCCATGTATTTGTAACCAATTGTAACATGCTGTGGCAATGCACATGGGTCTGTTTACTTACATTTATATTTGTTTGCATTGTACTAATTTCCAATGACACTTTTATTGTAACAGTAACCTTTTTTCTGTTTCTTTAACTACATTTGTCTGTTTTGGGCTTTTAAAGGGTATTGCCCCAGTGAGAGGTAGAAACAGCGCACTACTGTTAAAATCAAATTGCACCCCTATAGTGGACTAAAAGTCACTAGATATGGAATATTGAATATAGTTGAGGAGTGAGCGGTTTCAGATACCACAAATGTCATGTCCATCTCTGTGTTGATGCATAAGGAAGTGGCAAAACATTTGTGGCACCAAACAGTTTTTAGCTCTCATCTGCAAACCACATGATGAAAGATTTTAATGGGTAGCATTTGTGCAATGCTTTATTTGTTTACAGATCAGTTCATCATAAAAGAGTTTCAACCAGAAGCTGTGCCATTACCAACACCTGTAGGCAAGATCAATATTATATCTCTCAATAACCACTGCATGAATAATCTGTAACACTTTACAATAAGCGTGCATTAATAAGCTGAATTAATGCTAAACTAATGCACTGATAATACTGAATTAATGTATTCAATAGAAACTAATGAAGAGTCTGTCTGGTTAATATATTAGTTCATATATGAATTGTTATTAGTTAAATATGTATTTGTGGATTAATTCCATCATCACTTATTTTATTAACTAATAGTGTTAACTAATTTGATAATTACCACAATGAGCCAAAGCCTACTAATATGCATTAATACATTATTAATTACAGCATTAGTAGTGTGTTTATTAATACAATTACTTAATAATGAGTTAATAATGATGTGCCTCAACAAGTAAAGTCACAACATAATGATATTTTTGCTAATAATTAGCTAATGATTAATTAATAATTAATGACCATCACTAGAGTTTATAAAAGCTATTTATTAAACACTGGTTTCCAAAAACATTGACAAAAATACATTTCCATTACACACTACATTTAAACACAACATTAAAACATTTAAAAAAATAATATACATTAAATAATATAATATATTCCCCTCTCTATGATATCTGAAAAGTTAATGAAAGTTAATGTCACATATATAGTGACATATAACATACAGATATAAATACATATGTCATGCTATAAATAGTTTTTGGCATATATTCCCACTGTGTTTATATATCAGTCATAACCTGCAACAAGAACACAGTGTGTCTTGTAACTATAACATACTTTCAACAGGGCAAATGTAACAGCTTTCATGTTTTACAGCAATGGTAAAGCAAGCAGTTGATAAAAAAAAAACTTGTGTGTTTTGTGGTGAACTTCTACACAGGATAATGATCATGAATGTCTTTTAACAGTTACAGAACAACCTACAATTTCCTAAATTTCGAGGTTGCTGCTTAGTCCTATTTGAAGTTATCCGAATAGGAGTGAAAGTGCAGTTTTAAGCATATTTCAGGAGTTAAATATAATCTGAAGCACAGTATAAAAATGGAAAAGAACACTGATCAAAATTAGACAACACTTTCAGATACCTCACAGTTATCTGTGTTAATCTGGCACCCGTGCTAATACATAACACAAATGTAAATTTTTAAGTCCAATCGTTTCAGTCTATCAGTCGTAAAAGTGGATGGTCAGTTTACATTGGTCAATTTATCTGCCGCCGTACACCCAATAGACTGAATGGATTTTTAAAATTCTTTTTTCTCTTCATATTGTTAGGATTTTACTGTAGAACCATAACCAGCATCTAAACGAGTTTATTAATAATGAACAATCTTTGAAATCGTAGACCATAGCTTTAAACATTAGATGAATAAGACGGTGATGTAAATGCATGCACGTGTTGCTCTGGATAGTGTTGTATTAGGGGGTAAAAATTGTATAAATACTGTTCGGTTTTTCACACAAACCGATTGTTTAGTGTCTTAGGACATCGATGTGTCGTTACAAGCCGCAGGGTTTAATTTGGATTTGTCGGTGTATGTTTTTTTTCTATCAACTGCTTGCTTTAACATTGCTGTAGAACATGAAAGCTATTACATTTGACCTGTTGAAAGTACGTCATAGTTATGTCATGATCCTTTCTTCAGGTCACAGTTTTCTAGTCAAAGTGACAGGATCATGGCAGCCTCATGTTTTGTGTGAGAGCACTGGCTTTGTTTTTCCTAGCCATGTGCTTTCTGTCTCGTCTCCTGACCCCACCCCCTTGTTTCCTTGTTAATTATCCCATTATTGTTTGATTCATGTCACCTGCTTCCCTCTTAATTTGCTCCCCTATTTAATGCCCTTGTGTTTGCTGTCCTGTGTTTGATCGTCTGTGTATAATGTTTTTTTTGTGCCACGTAAGTTTTTGTAATATCAAGTTAAAGTCAAGTCAAGTCTTATCTAGTCTAGTTAGTTTATTCAAGTCTGTTTCTGTCTAGTTTAGTGTTACCCTGTTAGTCTATCTGATTATTGCCTTGTTTACCCCCTCGTGGGTTTCGTTTTCTGTTTTCATTTAATAAACCTGTTTTAGTGTCCACCTGTGTCTGCAATTGGGTTTTGTCTCACAATAATCATGACAAGTTACAAAAAACACTGTGTTTTTGTTGCAGGTTATGGCTGATATATAAATGCAGTGGGAATATATGCTAAAAAGCGAAAACTATTTATAGCATGATATGTTTTTTTATCTGTATGTTATATGTCACTATATATGTGACATTAACTTTCATTAACTTTTCAGTTGTCATAGAGAGGGGAATATATTATATTATTTCATTTATATTATTTTTTTAAATGTTTTAAAGTTGTGCTTAAATGTAGTGTGTTATGGAAATGTATTTTTGGCAATGTTTTTGGAAACCAGTGTTTAATAAATAGCTTTTATAAACTCTAGTGATGGTCATTAATTATTAATTAATCATTAGCTAATAGTTCATACAAATATATCATTATGTTGTGACTTTACTTGTTGAGGCACATCATTATTAACTCATTATTAAGTAATTGTATTAATTAACACACTACTAATGCTGTAATTAATAATGAATTAATGCATATAATGGAAGTTGAAATATAAGGCTTTGGCTCATTGTGGTAATTAACAAATTATTAACACATTAATACATAGCATGGATTGCAGAGATGTTTATTGATGTTAACAATGGAAAAAAACTAAAATTAAAAAATTAAACATGCAATAAAATACTGCTTGAAGAAAATATCAATAAAAGAAAAGTCAAAGTTGTTGGTCAAATTTTAATTTATCTTCCAAACCTGACCTTAAACCATCTGTGTTTAATTAGCAAAACAACTAACTACAATTTAACACTTGTCACATTAACTAACAGTGTTATCACAACATGTAACCAAACAAATTAAACTAATTTGGAAAAACAACAACACTTATCCTTTTTTTAAAACATATGGCATTTCTAAAGCTACTAAAAATGCTGTTTTAAAAAAAGGGACAAACACAGCCTTTGGGTTAAATTAACCCAGAAAACTTTTATATTTGACCCAACAATGGTTTAAAACAACCCAGTATAGTTTAATTTATAAACCAACAGGTTGGGTTTGTCCCTTTTGGCCCAACAATGGCTTGGAAATAACCCAGCCTTTTAAGAGTTTATAACAACATGTTTTATGTAGTTTTGATACAAAATCTGTTAGGACCTCATAAAACACAGTTATTTAACTCATTTTACTGTTGCTTTTTATAACAAGAGGAACACGTGAGAACAAGAAGTTCATGAAGATAAAACCAAGAGGCATCACATTCTCAAGTATGAGACACTTTTTTGTTTTTTTATATAAAACCTGCTTATACTGATTTAAAATGCTTATAACGTGAACCAATGTGTTTTTAGTCAATGTTTCTAAAAATCTAATCCTACTGTAGGTCTGCCAACTATATCAGAAGTCAAGAACATCTTCATCAGTTCATCCACTTGTTCTACATTTTAAAACATCACCTGTAATGGAAACTGAGGAAAATTTGACCACAACTCTTTATGAAAACACTTCGATTTCAAACTATAACAATTTTTTTTACTCTGAATACGTTGCATTTAAGGTCTAAACCAACCCAGTCTCACCCCATGTCGTCAATATTTGACGACACTTGACCATTCGTCATATGTTGACGCCAAGGGTATACCTTTCGCGTCATTTATTGACGAACTGGGGACTTCAATACTATTACGTCCGTTGCATTCTCTTTCCTATTTTATTACCATTTCCGCGTCGGTTTAGGGTTAGATTTACATAATGACATCCCTACCCAAACCTAACTCTTACCCCAACGCCAGGTGACAACTGTTTCATTTCGCGTACACTGTTTAATTTTGCGTAATCTAACCCTAAACCGACGCGAAAATGGTAATAAAATAGGAAAGAGAATGCAACGGACGTAATAGTATTGAAGTCCCCAGTTCGTCAAAAGATGACGCGAAAGGTATACCCTTCGCGTCAACATATGACGAATGGTCAAGTGTCGTCAAATATTGACGACATGGGGTGAGACTGTGTTATCTACACGTGTATCATCTTGATCCTTGAATCTCCCCTCCTTTTTTTGGCCATTTTCACAGTTTTCTTTCTCACCAAATCCGGACAAGGAGCTCCAGTATTTGTCATAAATTTACTCATTTCAGACCTCATACAGACTGTTAGCTTTGCCATTGTTAATTTTCAAAGTTTTGATGTAACGGAGTTAGAATTGTACATAGTTTTCATATAGTTTTATTGTGAATTCTTATGAATTCAACAGTTAGTTCCATGTTGTACTGGTGCCCTCTAGTGGTTTGTATGAGAACTGCAGAAGAGAAAAAAATGTTAAAACAGGAAATGATGCAACACAGCAGTTGATATGGGTACTGCTGGCTGTGGGTGAGTCTGCATTTGCCTCGGTGCAATTTGATAAAATATAAAAGATATAGATGCAGATTTAATGTAAAATAAGATTAGTCTTTAAGTATTTTATGTTTGTAAAGTAGTTATGGGTAATATTTTGAGTATTTAAAAGGCTATTTGGTGTTTTGTGAACTTTAGTGAAGCTGTGGCTAATGCTAATGCTACTACACGTTTTATCTAGGTCACATATGCCTGCAGTTAATGATGAAACCACTAAAAGGGTGATTTTTGTTTAATATTACAGGTATGTTTCTTTCTGTATGTTCTTAATTGTTATTATATTTATGTTCCTTTTGTAAAATGTAATTAAATGTTGTGATGTATACTTTTGGAAACTATGCAACACAGCAGTTGATATGGGTACTGCTGGCTGTGGGTCACATATGCCTGCAGTTAATGATGAAACCACTAAAAGGGTGATTTTTGTTTAATATTACAGTAAAGAAGATTTTCATCGACTGACAGTTGCTTGCCGTGTATTTATTGACGAGTCAAAGACCATCGTGTAGAGAGTGTGGGGTTTGAGTGGATTCCAGTAAATTCATGATAAAGCACAACGCAGAGTTAAAGAGAAGTCTTACACTTTTTACATGGGAACAGTAATCTGTCACTTTGGTCTTCTGAAACCCGTCACATTGGTGCCGTGACCTGTTGGATCACCGGATCTTCTCGAAGAGGATCGCCGTTGAGTTGCTGTTTCTGTCTATGGGCATTGCGGTATGATATTTTAAGGACTCCCTTTCTGACGGCCATTTTTTTTTCTTCGCTTTTTCTCTTGAAAGACTCTTTGAAAAACAGAAGTACTTTTTTTACTACAGTTTTTTTTTGATATGGGACATTTTGATTACGGAGATTTCCTTATACATTGAATTTTTGCCTTATAGTTTTATTCATTTTTGTTTAGTTTTTGATACATTATCGCTACTTTTGGGACTGTGTACATTTTAAAGGTTATGTACTATTAAGTACTTTCTGTAGTGATATTGTTTCATTGATTTTCATTCATGGGTGAAAAATTTGGAAAACGTTTTGACGTTAGCAGTCCCATAAGCCCTTTTATCCCGCGTGGAAGGGGTGTTTTGACCAACAGCCTTTATAGTGGTGATCCAACACCTGTTGTCAGTGGAGGTGATCGTTCTCGCATGGCATTTAATAGTGCACAGGGTGTTGGTCGGGGTCTGTTTTTCAGAGACCCTCCTGTGGAATGCCATGTTGGGGATACAGCTCCTTTGCATATTGCAACCAGTGATAGTCAGGTGTTGGATTGCCTAACTGATGTGTTTGGGAGACTGGGCGAACAAATTAGCGATGCCGTTGCTGCCAAATTAATAGAAACAGGAGTAATCAACACTAGTCGTGGTTCTCCATTATGTGGGGAAGCTAACTCTAACTGTTCCACTAAACAGGATGTTTCTCAAGTAACGGTACATGTCACTGCTGACAGAGAACCTGTAATTTTCAGGGGTGACAATACTGATAAAGTTCCAGTACATGAGTGGATTGAGATGACTAGAACCCTTCTGTTGAAACAGAAATGTGCTGTTGAGAACCAGGCTGATGAAATATTATCACGGTTAATGGGCAAAGCGAGGGATATTGTGAGAATTAGTCTGAAGAGTGACACATCCCTTGATGTTAAGAATGACCCTGATATAATCTACTCTATTCTCCAGAAATATTTCAGTGTTGCACCATCTTGCCTTCCCTTGGCTGACTTTTATTCGACCCTGCCCGAGACTGGTGAGTCTGCGGTCGATTACTGGATCAGAGTCAATAAGGCAGCTGATCTGGCAGATGACGGTCTGCGTAGACAAGGGAGAGCTATGCATAAATTGGGTGATGAGGTGGCCCATATGTTTGTTAAGTATTGCCCTGATCCTGTTCTGTCTGGTCTTTTTAAGCACAAACCGATCAGTGAATGGACTGCTAAAGAAGTCCAGGGAAGGCTGGATGAGTTTCAGAGGGAGCAGCACTCCTCCTTTATCTCTACCAGCCCCTTTGAAGTAAGTTCTGTTGACGTTGCGCTTAATGATAGGCGGATGCCGGCGTTTCGTCCTCAAGGAGCTAATGCTGGTTTTATAAACCGTGCGACTTCCCCTCCTGCGCCTGACAGTGTTCCGGTTCGCTCACGTAGTGCTACCGTTCCAGCTCAAACTGCCACGTCTTCTCATGAAATGGGTCGTTCGAATGAGAACATTCTGAACCGTATGATGGGTATGCTGGAACAGGTAATGGAAAAAGTACAGCAGAGTAACAATGTACAGTCCGATAGGAATTTAAATCTCAGGTTCAGAGGCAGAGCAAGAGCATGTGAAGTCTGTGGTAATGTCGCACACTCGACTAGGTCACACTGCCTTAAAGACAAATTGTGTTTTGGATGTTTTTCTCCGGGGCATGCCCATTCGGCCTGTCCTCAGCCTCAGTCGGAAAACTAACCAACCTGTATTTCGAGGGAGGCAGTACAGGTTTGAGTGACAACTCCCAAAATGATGTCAATGTTACAAATGCTGAAAATGTCTTCATTTCTGCTAAACAATCATATTGTGGTGAGAATGTTGTGTTCCAGAATACAAATGTTATCTGCAAAAGTGACAGTCTGTTCTACGCTCCTGTCATGGTGGCTGATAAAGTGGTCCTGGATGGTATGCTTGACAGTGGTTCCATGGCATGTACCATGAGTGGGAGCGCAGAACAGAAGCTCTTGGATGCTGGCGTTATCAGTGCTCAATGTGTGGATGATACGGACGTTGTGTTAATTGGCTGCGGTGGTTGCCGAGTTAAGCCTAAAAATACATACACACTTAAGTTGGAGATTTATGGATGCGAGATGTTGGTACCTACCTTGGTTGTTGACGGGCAACATGATGATTTCATCATTGGTACGAATGTCATTAAACACATCATTAAATGTTCAAAGCAATGTGATTTGTTCTGGAAGGCAATTTCAACTACTCACGCTGGTAATGATCCTGTGTCCGAAGCTTTTCTGTCTATGCTTGCAGGCTTAAATCGTTGGAGAGGTGATGAAGTGCCTGACAAGATTGGTACTGTGAGATGTAATTCAGCAATCTGCCTGGAGCCTGGTCGCGAATACCTTGTGTGGGGTAGGTTACCTAAATGCACAATCGTGTCGCCGGGTAGTGCTGTGTTGACGGAGCCTACCAGTTCGCAGTCAGCCCCAAAGGGTGTTCTTGTGGCCAGGCTCGTAACACATTTGTGGGGGGACAGGTGGGTTCCGCTGAAGTTGATTAATACTTGGGACAAACCTGTTATGCTGAAACGTAATGCCAAGATAGCGGATTTGTTCCCTTGTGTTGCCCTTGAAGACATGGACGATGGGAGCCTGTTTTCTCAGTCGCAACAAATTCAGACGGAGATTAGTATCTCCACTGACCTTAAGTCTGTCACTGAGAAGCTGCGATCTGTTGGCCTAGATGGGCTTGATTTGGATTCGTGTGATGTGTCTGAACAATGCAAACTACGCTTAGCAGATACTATCCTCCAATATAATGATGTTTTTTCACGTCATCATTTGGACTGTGGTAATGCTACTGGATTTGTCCATAGGATCCATCTTTCGGATTCTAAGCCCTTCCGTCTTCCGTACCGGCGGGTGCCACCTAGTCAGTATCAGGTGTTACGTCGCGTTCTGAATGAAATGGAGGAGAAGGAGATTATTCGCAAATCGTCAAGTGAATTTGCGTCTCCTTTAGTCCTCGTTTGGAAAAAGAACGGTGACCTACGTGTGTGTACGGACTTTCGGTGGTTAAATAAAAGGACTTTGAAAGATGCTCATCCGTTGCCTCACCAGGCCGACTGTTTGGCTGCGTTGGGCGGGAATTCACTATTCAGTACAATGGATTTGACTTCAGGCTTTTACAATATGCCTTTACATGAGGATGATCGGAAGTACTCAGCCTTTACGACACCTATGGGGCTATATGAGTACAACCGTCTTCCTCAGGGTCTTTGTAATAGCCCAGGGAGTTTTATGCGTATGATGACAAGCATTTTTGGGGACCAAAACTTCCTAAGCTTGCTATGTTATTTGGATGACTTGATTGTGTTCGGACCCGATGAAAAGACAGCCTTGGGTCGTCTTGAGGTTGTATTTAGTAGGTTGAGGGCGAACAATCTAAAGCTGGCTCCCAAGAAGTGTAACTTTCTTAGGAAATCTGTGCGTTTCCTTGGACATGTGATTGATGAATCTGGGGTGTCCACGGATCCTAGTAAGGTCGAGAGTATGGCCAAAATGACCAGCTCGGATTTGATGGAGGCTGATGGAGTTACGCCATCTCAGAGACGCATAAGATCATTCCTTGGAATGATTAACTACTACCAGCACTTTGTACCCAACTACTCAGCTATGGCCAAACCCCTTTTTGATCTGTTGAAAGGACAGAAAAGGAGGACCAAAAGAGGCCGTGCAAGTAAAAGTTACTGTGTCTTACGGAAATTGACTGTGGATGACTGGACACCTGAGGCTCAAAGAGCATTTGAGAACCTCAAGGCTGCCATGATTGAAGCAGTTGTCTTGGCTCACCCGGACTTTACTCGTCCCTTTGTGCTCTCGACGGACGCTTCCTTGGATGGTCTTGGAGCCGTTCTGTCTCAGGTTCAAGATGGTGACGCTAGAGCCAGGCCCATAGCGTTTGCCAGTAAGTCGCTTTCTCCTTCTCAGCGCAACTACCCGGCACATCGTTTGGAGTTTTTGGCGTTGAAATGGGCAGTTTGTGAAAAGTTCAGCCATTGGTTGAAAGGTCATGTATTTACGGTATGGACCGATAACAACCCGCTGACTCACATTCTGTCCAAGCCAAAACTCGACTGTTGCGAACAGAGGTGGGTGGCCAAACTTGCGGCATACAACTTCGACATCAAGTATGTACCTGGTTCGCAGAATGTTGTGGCTGACGCTTTGAGTAGGGTTCCGTTTGTTACATCTAGCATTGGATCTAGACTTTTGCATGAGAAATATGACAAACTTTTGTCTGAAGTTCGGGGAGTTTCTACTAGCTCGGTTCAGGATGCTTTTCGGTGGTCTAATGGGTCTGAGGGTCAACAGGGTGTTCCTTGCAGCGGTCCTTTGCACAGTAATCCTACAAGCATTGCACATAATTCTTTAGATAAAGAGGATGTTTTGGCAGTGTTTGACTCACACAAGTTGTGGGATGATGGTGCAAGGCTTCGTGCTTTGTCTGCTGTGGAGCATTTTCCTCAGATGGTTTATGAAACTGAGATACCACTTACTTACTCTGAGCGTGACCTGCGTGAAAAACAGCTTGCTGATGGAGTGCTGTCTAGGGTTATTTACTATGTGGAAAGACACCGCAGGCCTAGCAGGCGTGAGAGAGCTAGGGAATCTGTTAAAGTTCTCAGATACATTAAGCACTGGGAGAAATTTGTTGTGAAAAATGGGATTCTCTACAGGATTTCTCGTGACCAGTTGTCTAAGGGTAAGCGATTTCAGTACGTGGTCCCTGAGTCACTTCAAAAGGAGGTGTTACAGGGCATTCATGATCATGCGGGTCATCAGGGACAGGCTAGGACTTTGGGTCTAGCGAGGCGTCGCTTCTTCTGGCTAAGCCTTGACAGAGACATTAGGGAGTATGTTCGATGCTGTCAGAGGTGTGTTGTCAGTAAAACTGCTGAGCCTGAGGGTCGTGCACCTTTAGAGAGCATAGTGACTAGTAGACCTTTGCAATTGGTATGTATTGATTTTTGGTCTGCTGAAGATCGTAAAAATCAGTCAGTAGATGTTCTGGTGATCACTGATCACTTTACGAGGATGGCGCAAGCGTTTCATTGCAAAGATCAGTCTGCTAAACAGGTGGCACGTATCTTGTGGGACAAATACTTTTGTGTGTTTGGGTTCCCTGAACGTGTTCACAGTGATCAGGGTGCGAACTTTGAGAGCCAGCTGATTTCTGAGCTCCTGCAGGTGTGGAACATGATTCGTGCATTGTCTCCTGATGCAAAGCACAACTGGCCTAGACAACTACAGTCCCTGACTTTCTTGTACAACTGTACGGTTCATGAGACAACGGGCTATGCTCCGTTTTATCTCATGTTCGGTAGAGTTCCTCGGCTTCCGGTAGACATTGTGTTTCGTTCTGTTCTGGAAGATCACACTGTGACTTGCTATGACAAGTATGTGGCTTCTCTTATGTCTGATTTGAAGGAAGCACTGTCGATTGCTCAAGCACATGCTTCAAAGGAACAGTCCAGACATGCTGTGCTCTACAATAAGAGAGTCAAAGGTCACGATATTGATGTTGGTGATCGTGTTCTTATGGCCAACAAAGCTGGAAGGGGTAAGCGAAAGCTGGCTGATAGATGGATGTCTGCTGTATTTGTTGTGGTGGATAGAAATGCTGACACTCATATTTTCAAGATCAAAGATGTGAGCACTGGTCAGGAAAAGGTTGTCCATCGCAACCTTTTGCTACCTGTTAATTTTCTACCATTGGACAAGGATGAATGTGAAGTGTCTGATGCTGGCTCATCTTTAACAGTGTCTGAGTCTTGTGTTGACAACTGTGGTCCTGAGTCTATAGTTGGTTCAGTTGCTGATGCCTCAGTCTCAGGACCGAATGTCAATACAAGTGTGTTAACAGAGACTCATGAAGATTTAATGTCTGTTGCACCTGATGATAATTTGTCTATTGATGCTAATGTATCATGTGCTACATCTGAAAGTTGCGAAAGAACTTCTGACTGGGTTTCTGGGTTGCCTGACAAATGTTCACAGCTGGGATCAGTTGTTTCTTTGAGCAATGTATCTGTGAGTCTACATGATGACCTAACTGATGGTTCAAGTGTTCGTGGGAATTTGAGTTGTGAAGTCAAATCTGTAAGTCTTCTCTCTTCTGTGAATCCAATTCCTTCAACTGATGTTTCTACAGAGGTTACAAATGTAGTACCAATTCCTGACCCTGGGAGTGTTGTTGCACACAGGTCTCGTTTTGGACGGTTCATTAAGCCTGTAAATAGACTGTTATACACTATGTCTGGACAAAATGTTGTGTCAATGCAGAATCACAGAATTCAGACTGTTTGAATGTTTTTGTTTGTTTGATTTTGTTTTACATGCTTATATGATTGTGTTCTTTATGCTTGTACACGAATGAGACATAGTCTGTCTGAATAAGGAGACACATGAAACAAAGTTTATTTTTTTATTTCTTGTTTTTGACATACTTTGTGCAATTATACATACTTTCTGTATACCCTTTTATAGAGTTTTGTGGGATGTATATGGGCATCTTACTGTCAGGAGTTGGTCTGAGAGTTATGCGCACCTCTCTTTCCACTTCATCCTTTGGGATGACTTTGTGTTTGACTTACCTGTAGGTATCTCTATATTTGTATTGTGTATGTAAGGCTATTTTGTATTTGAGCACTAACAATTGTACTAATTCACAAGAATTCAGTGGGGGTGAGTGTAACGGAGTTAGAATTGTACATAGTTTTCATATAGTTTTATTGTGAATTCTTATGAATTCAACAGTTAGTTCCATGTTGTACTGGTGCCCTCTAGTGGTTTGTATGAGAACTGCAGAAGAGAAAAAAATGTTAAAACAGGAAATGATGCAACACAGCAGTTGATATGGGTACTGCTGGCTGTGGGTGAGTCTGCATTTGCCTCGGTGCAATTTGATAAAATATAAAAGATATAGATGCAGATTTAATGTAAAATAAGATTAGTCTTTAAGTATTTTATGTTTGTAAAGTAGTTATGGGTAATATTTTGAGTATTTAAAAGGCTATTTGGTGTTTTGTGAACTTTAGTGAAGCTGTGGCTAATGCTAATGCTACTACACGTTTTATCTAGGTCACATATGCCTGCAGTTAATGATGAAACCACTAAAAGGGTGATTTTGTTTAATATTACAGGTATGTTTCTTTCTGTATGTTCTTAATTGTTATTATATTTATGTTCCTTTTGTAAAATGTAATTAAATGTTGTGATGTATACTTTTGGAAACTATGCAACACAGCAGTTGATATGGGTACTGCTGGCTGTGGGTCACATATGCCTGCAGTTAATGATGAAACCACTAAAAGGGTGATTTTTGTTTAATATTACAGTAAAGAAGATTTTCATCGACTGACAGTTGCTTGCCGTGTATTTATTGACGAGTCAAAGACCATCGTGTAGAGAGTGTGGGGTTTGAGTGGATTCCAGTAAATTCATGATAAAGCACAACGCAGAGTTAAAGAGAAGTCTTACACTTTTTACATGGGAACAGTAATCTGTCACTTTGGTCTTCTGAAACCCGTCACATTGATCCAGCTTATTTTGTTTTAGCTGTGTTTTTTTTTTGGCTTCTCTGTATTTCATGACATGTATTGCTGTAGAAAGATATCTTCTGATTGCCCATCCAATTTGGTACAGACATCGTCACCCAGTCAAATGTCTCGTCTGTACTTCTCTAACTGGCTGGTTGCTATCGTGCATTTTATTTTTCCTTGTTTTTTTCTGGTGGGTTGAACTAGAGGTCTACACAGAAGACCCGAGACCCGAAGACCCGGGACCCGACCCGGGACCCGTACGGGTTCGGGTCTATATTTTAAATAATCAGCCGGGTCCGGGTCGGGTCTCAATCTATTACTTCGGGTCCCGGGTCTGTTTAACATTGTGGATAATACCCGAGGTCAATCGGACTCGGAGAACACACACTCACATTTAAATAAAATATTTCAAAATCAGCAACAAAAACTTAGATGAACTGTCGCATAGCATAAATTTTTTCTATGACGCTAAAATTGCGTTAAAAAGTTTATATTTGGTTGCTCCAACCAGGCAGCTAACGCGCATGTGCTCTTGTAATGTTTCTCTGGCTACCAGTCAGGAGCTTCTGCAGTGAGACGCAATGACTTTACCTTTGACAATTGGCTCTTTTATTTAGAAGGCGGGACCTATTCCGCCGTACCGCGCATTTTGCACTGACTTCTCTCATTTTTATAATAATATTATAAATTGACCGTCTTGCTGTTATATCTAAAGTTTTCGCGACTCAAAGAGCACAGAGATGATAGCAAAGAAGCAAACGAAAGCAGCCATGGCACTGAACGAGCAATCGTTATTATAATCCAAATGGGCAAACATTATTAAGCAAGTTGACCCGATGTGAAACTGCGTTATTAATCACCATGACTGTAAAGTGGACTTTAAAAGCTGGAATAAGCATTAAACATTTCAATCGTCAAGATAGGAATAACATGGATGGAACTTTCTTGGAAATAAGGATTGTGCATCACACAGACAGGTACAAGGAGGGAGAAGACTAACTTCTATGGGTAAGACAAAAAGTTTAATTTTCGCTACTTGTTTATTGACTTTTTAATAACATTTAGCTAAAGAATATTTGCCGGTCGGGTCTGTGTCTTCCCGGACGGGTTCGGGTCCAGATATTAAATTATAGACGGGTCTTCGTCGGATCCGGTCCAGCTTTTAAATAATAGACGGGTCCGGGTCGGGTCCGGGTCCAGCTTTCATAACAACAGACGGGTCCGGGTCGGTTCAGTGTAGCACATTTGCGGGTCTAATCGGGTTCGGGTAGGAATTTTTGGACCCGTGTAGACCTCTAGGTTGAACTGCTGTTAATCATACCTCTCTTTTACTATCTGGTGATAGTTTTCTGTTTCGTAGGTGCATGCAGGGCTCTCTCTCAGTCACAGTCGATCACTTCTCTAAAGAGACGATTGGTTATAGCGACTCTGCTATTTGTACTTCTGAGTTACACGTTTACCATACTTCCCTTGTTTATTACATTTCTTTTGATGCATTATTATCGTTCTATGCTCATTTTCCGTACAAACAGGATTGCAATGGCTTTTTTTCTGGTAAACCCGATTGTAGATTGTTTGTTGTATGTGTTCATGAGGACTGATGCCGGGGATGCTTTCAGGACGCCTCACTGCTGTTCCAGACGGAGAGAAATTCAAAGTGAAACTCAGCTCACAAACTTAACCAGTGTACGCAGTCATCATGTGTGAATTTCCGTGGCATAGTCACGGAATTTTTTGCTAATTTTTCCGTGGCATTCTCACGGATCTCCTCATATTTCCGTGGCCCTGCCATGGACTTTCTTTTCCGTGGCATTCTCACGGATTGGTTACTCAACTGTTTTGTCCTATTTTCTTACCATTGTCGCTTCGGTTTAGGGTTAGATTTACATAAAATGACATCCCTACCCAAACCCAACTCTAACCCCAACGCCAGGCGACAATTGATTAAAGTTTAGAAAATATAAAAGAATACATCAAAAAAAATAGTATAAACCAATACTTAAAGTGAAATAATAACGCAAACACCAAATCTAACCCTAAACCGAAGCGACAATGGTTTGAAAATAGGAAAAAACAGTTGAGTAACCAATCCGTGAGAATGCCACGGAAAAGAAAGTCCGTGTCAGGGCCACGGAAATATGAGGAGATCCGTGAGAATGCCACGGAAAAATGAGCAAAAAATTCCGTGACTATCCCACGGAACTACGTGAGATCATGTTGGTGTGATCACAGTGATATTATTATTGTTAACAATAGTTAAGAGCATATTTCACCTGATGATATGCACATGACAGCGGTCACATATGTTTGTGAGCATGGTCCTAAAACTTTCTAATGCATGTACTGTAATGCTGTGATGCCTTATGGACATCACTTAGTTGTAAGCGGTTTATCAATATGTCAGTGTGGTTATGATATGTGCATGTGTAAATTATCTTAAAGTAAAGAAAATTAAGAAATTTGGGAATAATATTAACAAATAAGAAGTCCCACTTGTAATCCATTAACAGTTTAATACATTTATTTAAAAAGCGCTGTCTCTGATTGGCCAGCTAATCTGTATGTTGTGATTGTCCTGAAATCCTCTGACGACAGCTAGAAATGTGACGCTCCTTACCATGTTTGAAAGATTCGGTCACAATGCAATGCTAACAGGAGTTAACTTACAGGCTGTGAGTCAAAGCAGGAGGAATTATGATAATGTCGGTCTTGTCTACATCACCAATCCCAGAAAATAAACTGTTGCCTACAATCCGTGTGTTTGTTGTAGTCCAAGAAAAGAGATTTATGTTGGAGATAACTTGCATCATCGTTTACTTCAGGGTTTGTACCTTTTGCATATAGTTAACATGTACTAATACACACTTACACACCAAAGGAAATGTAAAATCATGAATGGGACCATTGGTGCTCTTTAAATAATGTATTAATTATTAATCCATTAATATTTGTCTTTTATGTGTATATTCTTTTTCTACATGTCTACAATAATAACTGTTATTATCATCATCATGCATCTTTATGTCCCTGAAGACAGGGTAAAATAGTTATCATCACTGGTTATTTAAATTAGAAATGAAATCTTTCTATTGACGTCTTTTATTGATGTTTGTCGAAATAATAAATAAATCTGATAATTCACTCAGTGCCTCCCTGTAGTGTGATGTCATTACTAATCACTCATTCACTGACGCTTTGACTCGGAGAGGAACAGTACCACCAACATCTAAGAAATGCAGGAACGCAAGAAATAGGGAAGGTACACTAAAGATAAAAATATAAAAGTGCCGGCCCACTTCAAGCACTTCACTTACTGTATCTTATATTATTTATATCCACTATGTATTATATCAAACTCTCTTATTTTAATAAACAGAACATCTAAAATAATATATAAATGTATAAAAACGTATGCTGCCGGAGACTTGCCATTGGCTGTTGTATTTGAATAAATAATGAGGTGAGTCTATAAAAGTATAATGCTGCATTTACACCAACTGCATTTCAGGCGTCAAAATCGTGTCTACCATGCCTAGTTTGCTGCTTGAACAGTTTGAATGCATTTTTTGCTCTACTTCGCTCTAGACGAGAGGAAAAAGCAGGCATTTGACCCGCGTCAGAGGAAAAATACGCTTTTTGTTGGAGGGGCAAGTGCTATGCAGTTGTCTGTTTGCAGGATGGCTGATGTTGATTGTGCATTAATCGAGAGGGTTACCGGTTTGTATTTGGTCACCTTTGGTCGATAAACATCACGTGAATCAAAAGTGTATTTACAACTTACCAGGTTGCCCAATGTCCTCACTGACACTCTTCCAAGCGAGGTCCTTTTTATTCCTGTCTCTATGGAAATAAGAACTTAATAGGAACTTATATAGCTCCGGGTGACTCCTCACGGACAATATCAAGCCCTCATGCTGAATGAGTGACTCCGGGCGTGGCTGCCTCCACAGCAGCAAGCAGGCTCCTGATTGGTTAATGCGGCACGAAAATCCGCCAAAGTTCTAAATTTTCAACTCGGGCGTCAGCCGCACATTCCCTTCAAACGCAAAATGCACAAAAAGCACCATTCACACGTACCGCGCCAGGCACTCAATTTGCGCGAACTAGACGTGCGAATGAGGTGGAATCGTGTCTACCGCGTCGCGCTAAAAGCCTCATTCGCGGCGCGCGACCTTCAGACGTGCGTCAACACGTCTTCACATTGACTTAACATTGAAATCACTCGCGCTTCATACCTCTACCATGGCTGGTGTAAACGCAGCATACCAGGGACCATTTTAGGGATGTTTAGTGAAATGTACAAGTAGATGGAACACCTGCTAGGCATTGCTGCCGGTCGCACCTCCTCCGGTTCCCATGGGTCAGCTGCAGGGTCATCAGCCAGGAACCACCACCCATCAACATTTCGCCCCTTTAATCCTGGAAGTTCTCCTGGTGATGGAGCAGTGGCAGGAACGTCTCCCTGTCACCCCCAGCAACTGACTGATATCACCCTCTGCGCTGTTATCGGGGTTAGTTGTTCCCCCAGCTCTTGTCATTCCTTCTCAGCCAGAGCTAAAAGCTCCCCTTCTCTGCCCCATCCGCTAACTCTTTGGTTGTATTCTATAGGTTCCCTCCGGTGGTTGACAGTCCCACATAGCCACGGCATCCAACCTCCACTGGATAGATGGAGGTCTTCCAGCCACCCTTCCACTCTCATATTCCACTCCTGGTTAGGGGAAACTGCCTAACTGTTTCTCTTGGCCTAAGGTTTCTTCTTCCCCAATCTTCCGTGACAAAAGTGATGTGGTTGTGGTTCTCTGCAGGTGGTACCCCTTTGCTGCCCTGTCGCCGCCCCTCTATCACCTCGGCTAGCTTTCTCAGGACCTGATCGTGACACCTTCTATAGCGTCCCTGGGAGAGCGCAATCTTACAGCCTGACAAGATGTGCTGGAGGCTTGCGTTAGGGGTATTGCAGAGTGTACAGCCTTCCTCACTCCTGAACCACTGGTGAAGGTTCCGAGGATAGGGAAGCATGTCATAGGTTGCGCATATATATTATTATGTTTAACACAATAATGCATTAAATTTACTGATTTATATTTATAAATATATAGTATACAATATTTGTTTTCCAATATTGTTTTTTTTTTTTTTTACAAATGACTGTGAGCTGTGTCTCTGTGAGCTTCACTATTTTTAAAATAATGTGCTCTCATAATCTTAAATCAAAAACGCAAATCTCTTCCTCAAAACGATTTCTCGGTAATAAGGTCCGGCAAGGTGGGTGGTGTCCGGGAGAAGATCGCTGCGGTTAGCAATTAGCAACATGACCCAACTTCAAACAATCCAATCAGATCTCGATGGACAAATTCAAATCAAGCCCTGCCTTATTTCATTTCAGAAGCCGGTTTCACTCAGATATACATCACCATGGGGAAAATTAGGCAATCGCTACTTCCGTTTCATGGCAACTTTAAAGCTCCTTCTTCCAAGTTTACGTTACTTGTTTTGTCATAATATATGTAACTAAATAGTATATATTAGGACCTTTTCAAAGGTACTGCCCCAGTGACAGCTTTTGTACCCCTATTTCTGAGAGTGTACAGTATATACAGTACAGGTTATTTAAAATGGCATCATATAATTCAGAATTGGGTGCAGTTAAGTAATACCAAGAAATGCAAGACAATAAACAGCTATTAGTGTGTTAATATTAAATGAATGCTGAAATCAAGTTTTTCCATTTATTTATAATGCAGCCGCCATTCCTCAATCAAGAATCATTTATGCTTTCAGAAAAAAAAACTCTTGGCAACCTAATGGACAAAACTCCATTAATAACAATCCTTTCCACACCCTTTCCTGTTGATCTGTATTAATACACTTACACTATCAGAAAGAAATGGTAAAAAAATAGTCCTTAGCTGTCACTGGGGCGGTACACTTTCAAAAAGTAAACTCTACTACCTAAAGAGTTGTACCTCAAAGGTACATAAATTGGTGCATATTAGTGAGTCAAGGTTAGTAGTAAATAAATGTATATGTACTGTACCTAAATAATACATATTAGGACCTTTTTAAAGGGTATTGCCCCAGGGACAGGTAGAAATAGTGCACTACTGTTTAGATCAAATTGCACATTTATTTTTATTCACTTCTACCCCCATCGTGGACTAAAATTCACTAGATAGGGAAGAGTCAAGAGTGAGCGGTTTCAGATACCACAAATGTCATCTCCATCTCTGTGTTGATGCATAAGGAAGTGGTGAAACATTTGTGGCACCAAACAGTTTTTAGCTCTCATGTGCAAACCACATGATGAAAGATTTTAATGGGTTGCATTTGTGCAATGCTTTATCTGTTTACAGATCAGTTCATTATAAAAGAGTTTCAACCAGAAGCTGTGCCATTACCAAGACCTGTAGGAGTGAAGGTAAGATCAATATTTTATCTCTCAATACCAACTGCATGAATAATCTGACAGCACAAGAAAATCAGAGTAACATGAGCATAAAGAGAATACGAGTATAATGAATATTTATAAGAAGTATTTAATCTTAATTATGCTACAAACAACATAAAACACCTTACAGCTGTTAACACGTCTTGAACCTTGATCAAATGAATCAAATGCTCTTGGCACATTATTACGTTCATCAAATACTTTCACTTTAAAATCAGAAATATTGCTTTGTTGGCAGAATCCATTAAGGGTTTGAAAAGTTCTCATTTACAAGAAAACATGTCAGACGCACTTAGAGGGTTTTGCATCAGAGCTCTACAATTTAACTTTAACATGTAATAAATAAATATCATGGATTGCATGCAGATATGTTTATTGATGTTAACAATAGAAAAAAACTAAAATTAAACATGCAAAAAATACTGCATGAAGAAAATATCAATAAAAGAAAAGTCAAAGTTGTTGGTCAAATTTTAATTCATCTTCCAAACTTAAACCATCTGTGTTTAATTAGCAAAACAACTAACTAGAGTTTAACACTTGTCGCATTAACTAACAATGTTATCACAATATGTAACCAAAAAATAAAACTAATTTGGAAAAAACAACAACACTTATCATTTTTTAAAACGTGGCATTTCTAAAGCTACTAAAAATGCTGTTTTAAAATAGGGACAAACACAGCCTTTGGGTTAAATTATTATAATTATAATAATAATAATTATTATTATTATTATTATTTTGAGCAGTAGCCATTCTGCTCAAAAGGAGTGGGCCGAAGCAAAAAGCTTATAAACACCCTCACAGTTTATTTATTATTACAGTAATACAAAAATCATAATACAAAACAACACAAAACCACAATACAACATCAAACAAAAACAAATCAAAATAATATGCAATAAAACTAAAATTGATACACTTGCAATATCTAACAGTAACAATACTCCAAATGGTAAATAATTTATTCTTTTTCATACCTTTCAAATTAACCCAGACAACTTTTATATTTGACCCAACAATGGTTTAAAAAATCCCAGCCTTTTTAGAGTTTATAACCAGTGGCGTGTTTACCCACTACACAAACCACGCAATTGCATGGGGCCTCGAGGGCTTGGGGGGCCCCCTACTGGCCACAAGGTGTGCGAAAGTATGTTACGTTTATTCAGACCCGAATCTAAGGTAGGGATAAAGCACGCGCGAGCGAGAGATGTGCGATTATGCACTTAGAATAATATTTGCGCTCATCCTCGCGAGGGCACATACTGTATAGGCTACTTTATGAGCGAACTCTATGGGAAAGCGGACCTCTGCTCAGCACGCAGAAATGCAGCCACACAAGTGCTGGAATGAGCGCTCGCTCGACTCGCTCTGTGCTCTTGTCGTAACTGCACAACATTCACTTAATGGTCAAGTTTACTTTAAAGACTTTAGGCTTCACACCTGTGATTGGTGGTTTGGTTTGATGACACACATCTTTTGTTCCACACTCGTACAGGTATAAACATGATAAAGACGTCACGCAGGGGTTTAGACAAATCATTGTCATTAAAATATCGGGCTCTATCTTACACCCGGCGCAATGCAGCGCATTGCGCGACGCAAGTGTCTTTCGCTAGTTTCCACCCTAATTTTCACGTTTAGCGCCGTTGTTTAAATAGCAAATCCATTTGCGCCCCCTTTTGCGCCCATGGGCGTTCTGGTCTGAAAACAAGGTGTGTTCAGGAGCATTGTTGGCGCGTTGCTATTTTGAGGCAACTAAAATAGACTACGCCATTGACCAAAAAAAACCTGGTCTAAAGTCTAAAGTCAATGGCGCAATGTGTTTTATGTTATTTAAAGAGCGCATTAGTAAAATGCGCCTATACACGGGAGGACAATGCGGGTTTGCTTATCACAAGGTACATAATGCGCAGCAGCACAAAAATGCTTTTAAATATGAAAGATTAAAGGATTGAATGTAAAAGATTATTACTGAATCTCTTGGACATAAATGAGGACAAATTATGAGACGTTAGAAGGCGCAAAGAGTTGCTTCACCTGCAGCCTGGTAAGTAAATAAATGCTTTGCTTTAAACAAATGCATCTGTTTTT
The DNA here is from genome assembly GCA_025389145.1 of Misgurnus mizolepis. Taxonomy (NCBI): domain Eukaryota; kingdom Metazoa; phylum Chordata; class Actinopteri; order Cypriniformes; family Cobitidae; genus Misgurnus; species Misgurnus mizolepis. The sequence continues at coordinate 14,341,133 of JAIFKI010000007.1, forward strand.
AAATGTTTTTTTAATGCTACCTCATGGATTTATTGTATATGATTACTCTGTACCTGTGGATATGGTGGGATGAGAAACATTTTTAAGTCATGCTTAAAAAAACTCTTTGCTAAAAAAAACGCTGTCCAAAGTGCTGAAACGTGAGGAGAGCCGTTTGTAAATTCTTTATCTACTGTTTGTTACAAATAAACTATTTTTAGAGTACAAACCTTATCTTACATACATGTAAATTATTTTTTGATGATATTGGATAGCCATACATTTAAAGCAATTACAAGCCTGCTTTTTACTTCCATGACTAAAAGAAAACGTGTTTTAAAGGTTTTAATAAAAAAATAACAATTTCAATACAAGTGAAAAACAACACAATTATTTAACATTAATCTTAAACTGGGGATCTTCTTCCTCCGCTTAGTTTTTCAGTTTACAAAGTCCGTCATCTAAATAGGGATTAGACATAGCGCCAGCGCAACTTGCTTTTAAAGGGGATGAGAGCTGTGACTCTCTTTGGTTTACTGCACGTTACGCCCAAAATACTCCCATTACAATAGGCCCTACCCTTTTCGACCATGCGCTCGGCGCAAAAACCGTCGTTAAATTAGCAAAAGTGGATTCGGACACGCCCATTTAGACGTTGCGCTGTGCGCTTTAGACAATGCGCTTAGATCGTAAAAATAGGGCCCATCATCTTTTGTGCATTTCTAGTCTATATGCTTGTTGTATCTCATAGTAAATTTGTTTTTGCAATATGTACATAAGAGTTTTATGTGATTCTCATCCATAAATTCCAGCATTAACCAACTTACAATGTTGTTTGGTGTTTGTTAGTTCAGTTTGTTTGATCAGTATGAATCTTAATCTAATGCTTCTTTTTTTTCCTCATTTAGTTTTTTTAGTAAGATGTCAGACACTGAAGTTGCAGTTTTAATTACATTGTTTTAAATACATCCTATAATACATTTGCAAGCAAAATATATATATCTGAGAGGGGCCTGAAACATTTTTTTAAACCAAGAATTTTTGTCATACAAAACTAACAATTTAGTGTTATTTAAAGCAGTGTAAAACAAAATAAACCAGGTTTATATATATATCTCACTTAATTCTATATACTGAATATTATTGTTGTGCAATTCAAATGAAAAACCTGGGGCAATGCTGGGGCATGGGGGGCCCCGGTTCTTGGACTTTGCTAAGGGCCACTAAAATGGTAAACACGCCACTGTTTATAACAACATATTTTATTAAGGTTGGATACAAAATCTGTTATGACCTCATAAAACACAGTTATTTAACTCATTTTACTGTTGCTTTTTATAACAAGAGGAACACGTGAAAACAAGAAGTTCATGAAGATAAAACCAAGAGGCATCACATTCTCAAGTATACTTTTAAATTTTTTATAAATCCTGCTTATACTGATTTAAAATGTCTATAATGTCAACCAATGTGTTGTTGGTCAATGTGTATCTCTAAAAATCTAATCCTACTGTAGATCTGCCAACTATATCAGAAGTCAAGATTTTGAGGTTGAGGAACAACAAACATCTTCATCAGTTCATCCACTTCTACATTTTAAAAAGTCACCTACAATGGAAACTCAGGAAAATTTGACCACAACTCTTTATGAAAACACTTCAAATTCAAAAAATTACGCATTTATTAAGTCTGAATACAAAGCATCTAAGGTCTACATATGTATCATCTTGAGCCTTGAATTTCCCCTCCTCTGTTTGGCCATTTACACAGTTTTCTTTCTCACCAAATCCGGTCAAGGAGCTCCGGTATTTGTCATAAATTTACTCATTTCAGACCTCATACAGACTGTTAGCCTTGCCCTTAATTATTTCGAGGGTATAGAATATACTCAGATTTTTTTTGCTGTGTCTTATTTGGCTTCTCTGTACTTTATGACATGTATTGCTGTAGAAAGATATCTTCTGATTGCTCATCCGATTTGGTACAGACATCGTCACCCAGTCAAATGTCTCGTCTGTACTTCTCTGACTGGTTGGTTGCTATCGTGCATTTTATTTTTTCTTTGTGTGTTTTTTTTGTTTCATCTGCTATTTATCATACCTCTCTTTTACTACCCAGTCATAGTTTTCTGTTTCATAGGTGCGTGCAGGGCTCTCTCTCAGTCACAGTCGATCACTTCTCTAAGGAGACGATTGGTTATAGCGACTCTGCTATTTGTACTGCTGAGTTACACGTTTACCATCCTTCCCTATGCTATTACATTTTGTCTAGATTATTATAATAATTCTATGCTCCTTTACCGCGTAACCAGGATTGCAACGGCTTTTTATCTGTTAAACCCGATTGTGGATTGTTTGTTGTATGTGTTCATGAGGACTGATGCCGGGGATGCTTTCAGGACGCCTCACTGCTGTTCCAGACGGAGAGAAAATCAGAGTGAAACTCAGCTCACAAACTTAACCGGTGTACACAGTCATCATGTCTGATTACAGTGATATTATTATTGTTAACAAACAGTTAAGTGCATATTTCACCTGATAATATGCACATTACAGCGGTCACATATGTTTGTGGGCGTGGTTCTAAAAATGTTGTGATGCATTTGTACGATGATGCTGTGATTATGTCTGATGTGATATTGTGCTTTATGGACATCATTTGTAAGTTTTTTGCTCTTTACCCCGATTTCCCTGCATGTAAACACCTCAACCAGCTTTCTCGCGGTTTTGTCCATGTCTCCGCGTGTGAAAGATAAATGTCAGACGCGGAAGTAAGCGCATAAAAGTAACGCATAAAAGTCTCTGCTCTACTAAAGCAGTTGGCAGAGAAACTGCAAAAAATAAAAACTGATATTTACTAGGGGTGACCCCGAATAGTCGAAGATTCGATGCATCGATATGAGAAGCCTGATTCGACTACCAATCTCATAGTCGAATCGTCGCAGATGTGTTATGAAATGAGGATCATTCAATTTTGGCCGTATGGGTGCACACATTATCTGATTTCACATATAACAGCTTTCTCACAATATATTAATATACTGCATATTATGATAATGCTGCAAATAATATGTGAAGTAGCAGCTTTCAATAAATATTTTTTAAATGCGTTAATAAATCCAACAACCCCTGTGACCGGGCTTCACGTCCATAAGAGGTCTCTATGTTAATAAAGCCTTGCCTCTTTGTTTCGACATTTAAAAGACAAAGCTGGCAAATTAAACTATGACTTTCGTTCTTTTAATAATTTCTATATTTTATTTTATTTATAAATCACTTTGGGTTATCTGATTTAACTATTTGGCTTGTGTTTTGTTTCCGTGCACTTGAGGCATTTTGCATATTTGTTCTTCACTTTGTTACTTCTGACCTTATTTTATTAAAAAATTGTATTTATTATAAACGTAAATTCCGATCTAATTTAAGTATGTAAATTTTGGATAGCTTTTCGTTGTATCGATGTTGCGCTATTGCGTGCTGGCCATGCTTGCGCATGTAATTTAGCCGAACGGGCTAGGTGCTCTGCATGCGTCTCATATTTAGGAGTTCATCAAACCAAACATAAAAAAACGGATGTTTTTCGACGAGTATAAGTTTTTAAAATGTATTTAAAACAGAGTGGTTATATTGTCTATCTTAAAGTAAAACTACAAAACAGGTAAGCCGTTTTTTTATTTCGGTGATGAAACGGAAATTAGTATCTGCACCGAACCTATTTTTGCCTGACACGAATGTCTTTCTTGTGATTTAATATTATGGTCAGTCGGTGTTCACTTTCAAATGATAGCAAAGAGATTCCTGAAATAAATAATATCATCCGGTCTTTCTGTATCTAAAGTGAATACAGAGATGATCAAAGTCAAAGCAAGCAAGCAGGTATTTCTGTGCTAAATAATAACGCGTAGTGTCTATAAAATTATTAATTTCAGTGTTTTTCTTGTTATAAATTAACGTTTAATGAATTGTATATAAAGATTAGTTTTTATCATTTACAGTCACAATCACAAATTGTTTGTCATTTCTCATTTGTCAGGTTTTTTTGGTCATGACTGCTTTGACGCGCTATCTCCAAATTAAATAAAAACACTGAATTGTAGCCGGAGTTTCCAAGGCAGGATCACCTTTGTTATTTTTTTAGGTTTAGTTATCAAATGTATTTTTGTGTGATGTTCTGTAGATCGTGGCTTTAAAATGTTATGAGGAATAATTAAACAAATGTTGCCTTACATTTTACCTTAAAAAAATATATATAAATGCATCCTCAGTTTTGTCTTCGTTTATTACTTGAAAGACAGTTTTGGTCACTTTATCAGACAGTTGTTTATGTGTGCTGCTTGTGAAAGAAAATAAAAGTTACCAATTTGTACCTGGTCTGGCCCCCTCCCAACCCATGCACACAAACATAGATGATTCGACTATCGGTCGACTATGGAAAGATTCGAAAATTCTGATTCGAATATGTAAATCCTTAGTCGAGGACACCCCTAATATTTACAGGTTCTGGAGACACAAAAAGAGATAAAAACAATATAGCTTAAGACAGATATGCCGTCGTCTTTTTGATCGACTATTATGTACTATAGGCCAGTAGTTTTCAAACTGGGGGCCGGGGCCCCCTGGGGGGCCGCGAGATGGTGCCAGGGGGGCCCCAGTTTTATGACATTTTATGAAATACATTAATTTATCATGAATTCTGTGTGATTAAACCTAAAAAATAAGGCTACTAACCAAAAGCACTAATTTTTTGTATAATTTAATGTTTTTTTAATTAAAATGTTGAGTTTTAGAACAGTTTTTTGTCACAAATTTTCTTTGGGGGGCCACGAAAGAATGCACCGTACACAAGGGGGGCCACACGCTGAAAAAGTTTGGGAACCACTGCTATAGGCGGTGATGTCACTACCTCCAAGAAACCTGACAAATCTCCAAGTCCCATGTAAACGCAGTTGTCTGCATAGCCGGTTTATTGATTTGCATGTAAACTCATGAAACAGTTTTTTATAATTAGCAGATTTTTGATAGTTATCCGCTTATTCTGTGCATGTAAACGTACTCAGTGTGTTATGATATTTGCATGTGTAAATGATCTTAAAATTATAAGAAATGTCTTTGCATGTTTATAAGGAAAGCGTAAGAGAAGCAACCAATATGACTATTCAACTTTATAAACTTGCTGTAATCTTATGCAATGTCAGCAAGCAGAACAAAATTAAATGCATTCATTTTTAAATATCTATTAAAAATGTTGAGTAATAATTGCAATGTTGTCTTTGTTGTCCTTGTGTGCATGTTAAAGTAAAATGTATGATTATGCCTTTCCTGCCATAGTGTCCTTCTTGTTACTTTAAAGCAGGTGTCTCCAATCAGGAGCTAAAATCTGCAGGATGGTAGCTCACCAGAAGGTTAGAGACCCCTGCTCTAAAGGGTTAACTGTGTCATGTGTCAGGTTTACATCACTATGCTTGTAACTGATTGGTCCAGGTTGGGTTTGCTATCTCTTAGCCAGAATAAAACCTGCTCCAGAGCAGGTAAGCCATGTAGCGTAAGTTACCATGGTGATGAACACCTTTGCAAACCTGAAAACTAGACTTTGCTTAAACTAAACCCAAACTTTGCTTACCAATAAAACCAGCTTCGTGCAACAGACCAAAGAAAATTTCACAAACACACCAAAGCAATGGTCAGGCTTTATTGGACTCTGTTTCCCAGCATGCACTAAGGCATGAATAAATTATATGAAACGCGTTAATGTGTTATCTGCATTTGTGTTGTTTTGTTTAGTGTTCCCTTTAAGCTGAATCTGTCCCTCTTTATCCCCTTACTGATGTGGTTTTAAGTATCACCATGAATAATCATGTTGTGACTGGAGCTCTGAAGGTCCATGTCTTAAATCTCTATCAACTTTTATCAGATGGGCAGATGAAGATGAGCAGAACCGGTTCTCTCACCCCCTGATCTTTAAATCCATAGACATGGGTCAACAAGCCGCGGACTAATCATCACCCACTGATCTACTGACCACTGGCCAATCGGAGATGTGGATACTGACATCTAGTCATTTATTAACCACATTTATCATCTACTAAGCACACGCCAACGGTTTCAACCCTCATACCCTTCATATTTTCCCCTTTTGGCTTCCTGTTTTCTCTCAATCGATTAGGGCTGGGTTTCGATTCAAATTTCAAGAATCGATTCGATTCCGATTCTCAAGGTCTTGAATCGATTATCATTGTTCGATTCGATTCGATCCGATCTGATCCGATCTTCGAGATTTAGATAAGTGTTTTTGAAAAAAGCCCAAAATGGTGCCAGATAGGGGTGGGCGGAATGACCAAAAATCTATTCCACAGAATGAGTCATTTTATTTCACAGTAACTGTATATTTCATGTATACATGTTTTTCAGTTTATATTGTTTTTGGATTATAAAAATGTGCAGTTATTTGCCACTCACTATAGCTTTTAACTGCTCACCACAGTTTTAAAATATGGACAATTTAAAATAAATAATGTTAAAGTGAAAATGCCCAGAGGATAACAGCAAGTCTTGATAGACAGAATCTTGTTTTTAATTGAGTTATTAATTTTATAGACTATTGAAGCTATAGTATGCATTGTATTTTGTATTTATGCATACATTACATTAAAAATAAAGGTAAAATGAACAGGTATAAATATATGCACAAACCTACTGACAGGATAAATACCTGTATATGAGAGACGGAGCTCTAGATATAGATATTATGACGGGTGCTATATGATGAGTTTTGTCTTAGCTTGCTTAAAGTTCAGAAAACGTTACAACTATTAGCATTATGTGCAAGAAGAACTCTTCATTTGGCGACCCGTTGCTCGCGCCTCAAGAAACCTCTGCCCGTCAGAGACCAGCTGCATGAGCACAGAGGGAGGGAGGGAGAGAGAGAGAGAGAAAGAGAGAGTTTTGCTGGAGACCTGCGGTGGATTCACTGGCGCTTATTATAAAAATAACACGAATAACTCGTTCATTTGTTATGAGTGGATTATTTTACATATAGATCGCAGCTTTGAGCGTTTCTAGAGTTTTCAAAACAACCGCTTGCTTAACGTTACTGACCGCTATGTTCGTTGTTTTAATGTCCTTCCACCTCGCGCGCATGCGTGAATTCAATGACGCGGCAAGTTTAAGTTATTAATTATTAAATCGATTCTCTGAGTTAAGGATCGATCTTTAGTAATTAACATGAAAATCGATTCAGAATCGGTGAATCGATTTTTTCAACACAGCCCTACAATCGATCCCTCAACTTCACTTCCCTTCTAAATTCTTTCATTAAAGTCTCTCTCTCTCTTTCTCTGTCATTTAATCTCTGTTATTGTGGAATCCAAGCAGAGTTGTAAATCTCTTCTCATTTTCAGAGTTCAGCCAGGAACCGTGTGATCAGAGAGTTAAACAGTAGAAAGAAGTGTGTGTGTGAGAGAGAGAAAGAGAGAGAGACATGAAATGTTGATTGATTTATTGGTGAGGAGGGCATTTAATGGTCCTGTAATGCAAAAGGAGCATTAATCAAACTCTTACCTCTCTCGCTCTCTCTCTCTCTCTCTGTGTGTGTGTTTGTGAGTAAGCGCTAGCCAGAGATCCCCGCCCCCAAATTCGCTGCACTAAACCACAGATACCAAACAGAGCACTTATGCGAAAGTTCTCACTGTGAGTCTTTTCATCACGGACACTCATTGCATAAAAGAGCTCGTTTATCAAGCAGACGGCATAATGCTTTAACAGTCTGTGTACTAAATAAGGATTGATCTCTTGGCATTCATCACGAGCCTTTCTCTGAGCCAAAAGCGTATTCACATCTTCATTAAAAGACAAATGATAATCTCACACGTAGGCACACCCAAGGCCCTCTAAAATACCTGGAGAGAGATATCTGTTTGCATCCTCATCCATCTTAAAGGCCCTCACTCGGTTAGAGAGCGACCTGCCTACACAGGCACTCCGTTTTTGGCACGTGTTGTTTGTAGTTAGTCACCTGAACCATCAATCAAGAGCTGCAGATAACAGCGTTATAATAACAGTGATTGGCTGATGAAACCACAACGGGACAGCACAAGTGTCCCAAGACCCTCGCCAGAGTCATCCTGCGCCGTGATGTCACAGAGGCATATAAAGTCAAAGTCATGCTTTTAAGGGCCCTTTGCAAAAACTGTAACTGGAAAAACTGTAACTTTTGGGCTCATTTCTGTGATGTCACAGCAGGGTTTGTTGCTGTGCTGTCCATGGTGCTGAATAAATCATCTTTGGATGTTTCAACCAAGGGGCAACCTTCCTATCTCTCTGATGAAGCCAATACGGAAGTGATTTAAACTGCAAATCATGGACTGGTCGCTAGAGGCTGGCTCCAAAAGGGAGTCAATTCCCATAGACCCCCATGCCCAACTTGATTGACGGTTGAATAGCCAGTGCTGTCACTAGAGTCGCACTAGGGGGCGTAGTTTCAGCAACCAGCCACCTCAGCTTCACCCACGTCCCACCTCTTTAGCAGTTTTCAGACATTGTCGAGTGATGCGCGGTGACGCGCAGCCAAGATGGCGGCGGCAGGCACCGCCTACTTTAAGCTTTAAAAACGATCTTCAGAAATCTATGGGTGACGTCACGGACACTACGTCCATCTTTTTTACAATCTATGGTTTCAACACAACAAACAAGAGATGCGTTTCCCAAAAGCAGTGTTATTATGGGGCTCTCACACAGGATGTGCTAGCGCGCTGCGCTATGGAACCCATTCCTTTCAATGGATTGTGCTTGCACGAGGATGGTTTGTTGCTGAAGCTGCATAATAGAAGTTTACGCTTCTATAGAAACGTCGGAAGAAAAGCTGTGTCATGAAAACACATCAATTCAAGTTGGCATGTCAGGTGTGTGTGAAACGCGAAATTGCAAAATGTATAAAGTTTACATTTTGCTTTGCTGCCGTAACATGGCTGCCGGAGGCGCAATGATATTACGCAGTGCCCGAAAATAGTCCTCTGCTATTGAAAGTTAGCAAGGGGGCTATTATCAGACACTGCTTAATATCATTGCACCTCCTGCAGCCATGTTACGGCAGCAAAGTCCTTGATTATTACGCCAGAATGAGAGTATAGTTCCTAGCATATCAGCATAGAAAATTGCAACTTTTAATTTTCCGTCGGTCTTAGTACACGATGTAACTACAGGAGAGTCAAGTTTTAAATAGAAAAAATATCAAAACTCTTTGGTTATTTTTGCGCGCAATGCTAATGGTCTAATTAGATTCAATGGACAGGACTAAATGTTTAAAGTGTACCCGTTAAACTGTTACTGCAGTAAAACAGTTTATTTTCATCATGGTGCCGCTATAGCTAATTCTGTATTTTTTCCAAGAACCCTGTAGAGATGATATTTTTAAGTAATTTGTGGTGTCACAGAGTTGAATGTCTTTTCTTATTGACATGTATGATTTGCGGGGGAACATTTACAAATGACTCATGAAGCCAATTCATTGATCGATTGTGTTTTAGAGGTAGGCCTATGCACTCATATGTGATCGCAGATGCGCCGGCAGAGAGAGAGGAAAGAGCATGCGGACCGGAAATGATCAAGGTCATCTGAAGTCGCTATTAAAGGTCAAAACATCCGATAAAGCAATTATATAGCTGTTATACACATTTTTTCCAAGATGTTCTTGTGACCCGATGGCATCTTGTCCACGACCCAGTACTGGGTCCCGAACCCGTTGGTTGGGGACCTCTGTTGTACATAGACCATGCTTTGAGCAAAGTAAGCAAGTGACATGCAGTACATATTGTATAACTGCAAAACCATCTAAGTGCATCTGGCATGTTTTCTTGTAAAAAAGCTTTTTTAATCAACATCTCATGTTTAGGTTCAGTGATTTCACTTTAATGGCAATGAAAAGATTATAAGTCAGTACGCCAATCAGTGGCGGTTCTACACGGAGGCCAAGGGTGGCCCGTGCCTCTGTAGAGATGTCCTTGGCCACCCCTGTGGCCACCCCGTGCTGACCAAATAAAAAAGTATAAATTCATTTTGATTTTACACGCGAGCGCCAAAAGCGGAACTAATGCGACGCAACGTTCTACACGGGCAAATTAGAGCGGCGCACCAACCACTGTAGATCGCTGCGGGTGCGGCGAGTGTCTCAATTCATCTTCCGATGTTGTGAATGTGTATGCAGGTTTGGGCACTGGTAAGGACTCTAGCTGACTTGACATTGGGACACTGTTCACTTGTTCTCCTGTGACGTAGCTGCTTAAGCGCGTTGTGATCATTCACAGCTGTTAATCATCGCTAACTTTTTGAAGTTTACACATTGTAAAAAGCGCTGTAATTATGCTCTAACATTATATACGTTCATAAATTGGAGGAATATAATTAAATGTTACATATACAAATGTTTACAATTTAAAATAAATATCATTTTAAATACTGATTAGATTGTGGTCCCTAACTGTCTAGCAATGTGTGTTTAAATGTAAACTAAAACAAACGTTTGTCTTTATAAAAGTTTACATTTCATAAAGTTTATTGAGTAGGCTCGCATGATTTTGGGTGGGAGTCTTTAGAAAAGAGCAAAGCTCCCTTTTTGCACCTGCACTCACTCTTTTATTAAATAAATATTTATATGATTGTAAAGTAAAATAAAGTTTACGGGGCAGTTTCCCGGAAAGGGATTAGACTAGTCCTAGACTAAAATAAATGTATCCAAACTGAAAACAACTTGCAATGCCATATCTTAAAATACATCAGTGCCCTTTGTTTTGCTTCAAAATGCACACAAGTAATATATTTAGTAAGGCATGTTTGTTAAAACTAGTTATATTTCTTAATTAAACTAAGGCCTAGTCCTGTATTAAACTAATTCCTGTAACCAACCCTATAATCTTTAAATATAATTTCTTGCCATTTTTTATGTGCCCCTCTGGTAAAACACTGGCCCCTCCTTGGCCCCCCTAGTGAAATTTGTCTAGAACCGCCACTGACGCCAATTTATAGCAAAACTTAAAATTCATCTTCATAAGTCATGTTTATTACTTGCAGCAATATTACAATAAATTGATCTCGAATTAATTGATAAGTAGATATTATACCACAGGGCTATTGAGTGCTTTATTCTGTTGAAAAATGTTTCACAGGTGTTGATTATTTTTCTGCAGACGCACACCTAACCTGTCAAATCTTAAAACAACCACCAGAGGAATGTTTGTGGTAACCGTGGTATAAACTTGTATAAGTTATAATAAGTTAAATCCTTTCATCTTTTAAGAAAACATTTCCTACTAGATAAAAAAATAGCAAAACATATCAAGCAAGAATTCAGTGTGGAAATAAATAATTCACAGGTTAAGCTTAATATCTTTAAAAGCCTGTTTCTTACATCAATCTGATCTTTCTTGCAGGTCCTTTTATCCCAGTAGACCGACTGGCTGCAATTTCATTTTGAAAGTGATAAAATTGCATGCATTTGCTCAGAGAGTCAATATCCAGAGCATCTACATGGGTTGCTGTAGTAATGAAGTAAGTGTCAGCATGACGCTAAGAGACCAATGATGGTGGCAGTCATGGTAGAAAGTGTGGATCCGTTTGGCCATCTTCACGTCTATGACATCATGCTGTGGTGCTTAACTTACAAATGCATCAATCAAATATCTGTAGTTCTACAAACTTCTGTACAAAGACTTCTCTTGAACACTTTTTAATTAAAATATAGTTTGTTGGTTTTACTCATAGACACATGTAAAAAAGATGGATGACGTGTCTTCATAGGCTTCCATTGTAAAACCAAAAATTAAGTCAAAGTAACTTAAAAATGATCAATGACATCTTGCGTTGATGACATCATTTGGAGCAAGAGTCTGCGCATTATTAATCATAAGGTAGAGGGAAGTCGTCACACCTCTTTTTAACACCATCTACTATAATAACTAACCAAACAACACTTTAAAGTATACCAACAACATAAGAGATAACTATAATACCAGGAACCATCGAAGCCATACCATTCATCGATTTTTAACTGTGTCACAAGTGTCCGAAGATTTGGAAGCAACTGTACATACAAACCAGAATATGGTCACATGTTGCAAAAGCCTGCATCTCTAACGCATGCATAATCTGAATTTAAAGGTGAGGAAACCAATATAAGACTTCAGAAAAGTGTTTAATATTAAATACAGAGCTGTTTGTACTTCTAAATATTTCATCAAAGAAAATTTGCTTCCCATCCAACATCAACACTCGGCTATCTTTTCTCTCAGGAAACATGTTTATTATGCATATCTGAGGGAAATGAAATCGAGGGGAGGAAGGTGCAGAAAACAGAATGCTGAATCAGATGTACAAGTCTTCAGCGTTTTCATTTGCCAGCTTTCAACTCCCAGTGATTAGCGCATGGCTAAATTTCATTAGCCTCGTTCTCAGCGTGCTAATTGAAAATGCTGGCACCATATCTAATCAATACCACACAGTTTTGTGCACTCAAAGACTCATTATAGAAAACCCGTGGTCACACGCACAACACAAACACAACATGGTGCACACACACAAAACATAAAACTTGGTAATTCTCCAGTAATGGTTTTCTCACCAATGTGATCCAGAGCTACTTTTCAATGATCTCAAGCACATTACGACACTCGTTTCCTCGCTTGTAACTTAAATGCTCTTAATTAAAACAGGTGTATAAAGAGTGCACTCATGTATTTGTGGGAATAACGTCACTTCAAGTTTAGTACGGCATCTCTCCATCATTCTCACCAATCGGCCAACTGCCAGCCAAGACCTTATGGGATTTTTTAATTACAGTCTTAATTATGATAAATTACAAAAAATGGTTACTTGAAGTAATTTCTTTTTTTACTTGCTGAAACAGCACTTAAAGCTTTTGTAGCAGTAGCACTAATGCAATGAAATCAGATTTCACCTTTCATTCAAAAGACTTTATTTGAATACTTTAAAGGTACATATTGGCACCAAATGTATATCTAAAGAGTTTGGTTCCAAAACGCAATAAATCCATTGTGACTAATTTTGGTAAAAACAAATTCTATACCAAGAAAGTGACAAGATGAAAACCACTATTTTCTGTTACAAACTTTCACATAGCATCTTTAAGTTATAATAACATAAAAAAATCAAATCCATAATTTGATTTTCAAAGATTTATTATATAAACTGATTATTTTTTACGCAAACATTTTTCCTCAAAATGCTATAAATCTATAGCCTAGAAATCTAGACGCACCCTAGCGGCCGCAAAATATATTTGCTGCCAGGGTTTAGTCTAGGCACTCACAATACACTTAACCGGTCCAAAAACCAAAATTTGATCAGGCCAATCACATCGTGTGTAGCGTCTGTGGGGCGGGCTTAACATGATGACGACAGAGCTGCAACGGTTCCTACAAACAGAGAATGGCTGCTGCTGCTGGCGAACAGCTATCTTTTGAAGCGGCTTTGGCCGCGACTCTGGAGGACTTAGACTTATGTTTTTCTTTGAGAGAAGAGCAAATAAACCCTACTGAAGTCCTTTTTAAGCAAGAAAGATGTGTTTGGAGTTTTGCCGACTGGTTACGGTAACTACGTCACCTTCTTCGTTGCTCTGATCCGTCATAGCGCTATCCTATTGCGTGCAGAGGCATTTTGAGGGACAACCTTATATCCTGCCCCTTGCATTGAGCCGTTTGTGTGAAGAGTTGCCAGACCTTACATCTTGATGTAGGTCTGGCTAACCAGGCTAATAAATCTACTGAATCATTATATAAATGTGCATTCATCTTTGCCATGTTATATTTATTTAGTTGACTAGGTATACACTGATTAAAAAAACATTAATGGCATTAATCAAAACACTTACTTTGTCATATTAAGAACATGGTCATTGCTGTTGTCATCTTTGGGACGTCATTGCTGAACTTTTTTGACAGCGATCAGCTGTAAAATATTTTGGTCCTGCTCGAATTTTGTTGTTTTTGAGTAAAATAATGGAAAGTTTTTCATAAGATCCTCTGGGCTTATTGTGTTAGCATGACAGAAGCTTGATGCTGTTGGGAGAAAAAGCAACAGACGGCATTTTTCCTTCACCCAAGTGCCTCTCTCATGTAAATTATCACAAAGATTTTGATGGCTTGTTTCTCCCCCACAGAAAACCACCACAGGTTTATCAATGCCATTAAAAAAAGTATTTTGTTTTTGTTTGTTTGTTGATCACGAAGTAAAAAGTAGATGAGGAAACTAGGATTCTGTGTGTATTCAACGTGCCACCATTATTGTTTACAGTGTGTGGAATGGTGCGCTGTGATTGGTTAAGCAGATTTATTACATTTTGCAGAGAAGGAGGACTGGCGTTTATCGTGTTTTGGGAAAAAAGGTAGAAAAGATAACAGAGTAACATGGCAGATATCGGATATTGCGTAAAATTAAGAATTTACTTTTTAATACTGACCTGATACAATACTGATTTTAGTGGTAACAATTTTTTTAAATGGCGTTTGGCCCGTATTGGAACCAAATTTTTCATCTGTTACTAATCCCAATGACAGCTTTTGTACCATTTTTTCCTGAGAGTAGCTCTTTAATATCTCCTAAACAGAAGTGAGATTTTTGCGTCTCCTGGCTTTGTTTGTTTGTTCTCTCTTTACTTTTTAGATTACAAATGTCTCACACAGACCAGTTTTAAATTTTATTGGTCACATACACAGTACCCCATAAAGTAAAATACTTGGTGCAACTACTTTCCACAGTTTACAATATCATTTTTCATGTCTGTGAGAACACAATGGACCAAGCAAATTGTTAAGAGAACAGTAAAATATACATGTACAAAGTAGGCAATGGCATATGAATAAAATATGAAATAGTCCAACCATTATGCATATGAATGAAAAATGAAGGATGCAATTATCAGACAATAGTATGCAATATATAATAACTGTTGCAAATGGTTCATAAGAACAGGTCAGATTTCCTTGTATATAGACACAAGATGCTCATTGCAAGCATCTCAAATCATGTTTATTTTCAACTAATCATTAGTTTTGGCCAAATGTGTCAAGTACATGTCAAGTGCATGCCATCATTAAAGCAATAGGACCCAACGGTATGACAAAAAACATATCCTGCATCCTAAATAGTACTGTAGCAACGCTATTTTATGGAAAATCATACGTATTTTACGAGGTGGCTAATTTGTATTAATTTGTACGACCACATTCGTACATTTAATAAGATTTGCCTTGACCCCTCTGATGTTGGGGTTAGGGGTGGGATTTCGTAATTGTTTTTTTATGATAATGGTACGTTTGCACATGATTAACTTCGTACTAATTTGTGCGAATTAGCCAACTCGTCAGGCTGGTACTTGATACTAGAATTAGTATGTCTCAAATCTTTGTAAGCCAAAATGAGTATCCTTAAAATGTTGGTTTCCTACTGCGGAGAGGCGGAGAGAGAGAGAGCAAGAGAGTGAGCAGGAGAGCGAGGTGTGTAAACACACAGTCTATTTTAGATTTCCAGCTGATTTGTCTAGCTGGTCGCTCTCAAGTCTCTGAGAAGTGAACTTGTTAGCTCACTGCAGGAAGAAGCAGTCCTTGTGTTTTCTGTGATCTGCAGGGGTCTGCATGAAAGAGATGCATGTGCATGATGTCTGTTAGATTTCAGTTCTCTGTAGGAGAGGGTTATTTTAGTAATGCCTCTCGACAACCAAATGATGAAATTTCCTATTTAATTAAAGACTTCAATCAAGCAATTAAACCTTACAGTCAAAGCACCCGCCTGCCCTTCCTAACATCCTAAATCTGCCAAAATGCCACTTGAGTTTTCTTTTCATGCTGGTAAATTATTAAAAGCAGTCAGGCTAAAACTCACCGCCGGCGGAAGTGGGGGGTGCAACATCAAGGTATTAGCATACAATGATGTATAGATAAGTGAATATTATATATGCTACAGCTTTTCAGCATTGAGCATGTGAAACTTTTAGTCAAAAAATAATATAATTTCGTAGAGAATGTATTTATTACCAATATATTAACCAAAACTCAGATTATAGAATCTAGAGATCAGAAAAATGTCTAAACATGTTTTTTATACAGGTATTTTTCTTTTAGAATGGGAAATATACGTGTTGTGGATGTGACAAAAAATGGACTTTGATTTTTGGAAGACAAAATACTGTGAATTAAAATGCACAAACCAAAAGCAATAATAACCAAAAACTCTTCAATTATATTTATTTTAATTTTGTGTGTGCATTTATAACGAAAAAATAACTTTATGAATGTGACATTTCTCTGTTACGATACGTTCAGACAGGGCGTAAGCATTAACACTTCCCATTACTTTTAATGGGTGACGTCATGCGTTGCCAAACTGATTTGTGGATCAGTCAATGTCGCATCATTGCCGTAGCTCAAAGCAGATGTTAAACATTTTTCAATTTTTTAATCGCCAACATGTGCATCAGCCAATCATATCACCTTATACAAATAACCTAGTGTGAGCCAGCCAATTACGTTTATGCAAGACCTGAGCATGTGTTGCGGCCACTGTGATTGGCTGTTAACCACACTTCAGACAAGCCTTATGTCAAGTGTTAACGCTTTCGCCCCGTGTGAATGTACCGTTACGGCTGTTACAATTCTGAAAGCTGTGCCATGCCTAAAAATGGGGAAAAAATGGAAAAAATTATCTGAAAACTTAAACTCAGATGTCTTAAATTGGTATTTAAGCCACCAAATGTTGACATCATAGATAGGGATGTCCCGATCAGGTTTTTTTGCCCTCGAGTCCGAGTCCAAGTCATTTGATTTTGAGTATCTGCCGATACCGAGTCCCGATCCGATACTTCTATAATACATAAAAAAAAAGAATAAAGAAGAGCGAAAAAACAGAACCAGTCCAGGATGTTCCTTATGTCATGCCGCACACATTGCCGTTTCTGTGTAGAGTCAAAAGAGTCTAACTCTGTGCCAGCGCATAACTACAGATGTGTTAAAAAATAATGAATATATACTATATATGTTCAGGGGTTAAATTGGGGTTTGTTTTGTGGGGAGGCTCTGTTTGGAGGGAGGGTTCGAGGGGTAACATGTTTAATCCTGATGACAGCAAAGCCACTGGGTGTGTTTCAATGACATTTTGTATCTCTGATAGGATTTTATAAGTTTCAGTTTTAAAGCTGTGCCACATGTTGACCCAAACTTTAAAACCTGAACTTTAAATAATGCAAATCTATGAGTCTGACACCCTATATGCATTTGGTGCACATGTCATTATGCACAATTGATCAAACTTTGAATGAAGTTATAAGACTTAACCTCCTTGACTCATTCTAGGCATAAGATAGACTACCCAAAAAGACTCAATTAACAAGAAAAACAACATACTGATTCAGCAATATGTCTTATAAATTAGCCATAGATTCCCTAAGCTGGTCAGCAGTTAGTTATAAAATACCTATAGTTAGGTCGTGATTCATTTGTATAATCAAAATACATTATTTTATTAAACTATACAATCAGTTGTATCCAGTTATCTAGTTAACATTTTGTAATGAGATGAGTGACATGGCTATACATACTTTAATACTTTGTTTCTAGACTTCTATTAAGTTTTTTCGACATGGGCACCATTCTTACCTCTCTTTCTCTCTCTCTCTCTCTCTCTCTCTCTCTCTCTCTCTCTCATCTCTACAGTAATGTCAAATGATCCTGCGCGAATGCGCGTTCTTGAGGTTCTGAGTGAGACGCGGAACTGCGTCTGAGCACATGTTGACAATAACGATCAACGCGTCGTTTAAATGAGCGGTAAAAACGCTGTTTTGTCGTGGGTTCCTTGCACGCACGAGTGTGAAGCCTATGAATGAAAGCACATCAATAGGCTTGTTCGACTTCATGCGGCGCCGCAACAATCGACAGCCGGGTGACGTCAAACTACCGCGAGAGTGATCCGAAATCATACGGAGGAGTTTGCTTTTAAATCGTTCTCGCGGAACTTTGACGTCATGCAGCACCACAAGAACCGGCAGCCGGATGAAGTCGAACAAGCCTATTCTCTTCAGTTCACACGCACCAGCGCAGCGCGTACACTGGCGCGGAGCAGCGCGAGAACTTAATGGATTTTAAACCCTGCATATGTATCCGAGTCCTGATCGGGAGGTAACGTCCGATTCCGATCGAGTCTGAAACCACGTGATCGGGGCCGATTTCCGATCACGTGATCGGATCGGGACATCCCTAATCATAGATCAGTGGTTCTCAAACTTTTTTAGTGTGCGGCCCCCCTTGAGTACGGCGCATTCTTTCGCAGCAGATTCTAAAACTCAACATATTAATAAAAACACATTAAATTATACAAAATTATACAAAGTAGTGCTTTTGGTTAGTATCCTTATTTTTTAGGTTTAATTACACAGAATTCATGATAAATGAATGTATTTTATAAAATGTGATAAAACTGGGGCCCCCCTGGTACCATCTCGAGTTTGAGAACCACTGTCATAGATAACGTATTTTTTACCATACTTTTGTTCACCATTTTTTTTTATACATTTATTTTTTCTTGGAAAGGTTAACATGGAATTGCTCATTATATTATTTTTTGCTTTTTAAAATTATTTCTTGTTTTTTTCCATGTCACATAAAAATGTGACATACTGTATTCGCTAGGCTAGACGATGTCACAATGCCTCAAACATTACAATTTAAAGGAGCCATGGCATGAAAATCTGACTTTTCCATGTTTAATTGCTATAATTGGGTTCCCAGTGCTTCTTTCAAGATAGAAAATGTGAAAAAAATCAACCCAGTAACTTAGTTTTGATAAATCATTCTCTGCAAGCACGTAAAAAATTAGGTCATTGGAATTTGTCTCTCCTTATGATGTCATAAGGAGATCTTATTATAATAATACCGCCCCTTAATCCCTTAATCCAACCACGGCACAGCCATTTAGTGCAGAGAGACAAAGAGAGACAGAAAATAATTAACGGCACAATTGAGTTTCAATTACATCAAACCACCATCATTGAGATCAGTGTTTGAATTTCATCAGCTCATTTGCATTTTAAGGACACACCCAAAAAGCCACATTTTACTGACACCTACAAAGTGGCAATATTAACATATTATGTTAAATTATCTATATGGTATTTTAAGCTTAAACTTCACATGTGTACTCTGGGGACACTAAAGATTTATTTTACATCTTAAAAAAGTATTGTGACATGGCCCCTTTAATATTCAAGACATTGCAAACGTAAAAATAAATAATCTTTCTACAGTACAACAATAAAAGTAAGAAAATGTCAAATGTGCCCTGTCTGCGAAGTCAGATTTATCTCTCCGGGTGACAGAAAACATTTATATTGACAACAATAGTCATTTTCATTTGGGCATTCTATTGAAACTTCACAAGATGGATGCTTGTACTTACAAGACATAACATTGCAAACTTATTTTCTCTAACAACTTTTTCTCTCAGAAAAAAAAAACATTTGTAATGGCAAAGAAACAGCTCAGTTTTTTTGCAAATGATGGCAGCTAGAAGTACATTAAGGCTAATCCAGCCCTATTTCACAGTTAGACATGCTTTTCAAAAACATCACACGAGATGCAGATTTAACCACACAAGAGGGCATCATTACACATAACTGTGTGGTCAGCAATGGAGTTGAGACGGATACATCCATTTCTCGCAGAAGCTGTCCAGTGCACGTTTATATCCACATACACACACGTATGCACTGTATGTGCAAAAAGACTTCTATATACACACACCTTCCCATGGGACCCGTAAAAGCCAGTGGAGCTAAACCTGGTGCTACCCCGAGGCATGGGGTCCATTACTCTTTTGAGCTGTGCTGTAATGGGCCGATCCGTCACCGGAGCGGCCGTTTGTGTTAGCTCTCAGCCAATGTTAAACCTAGCATGCTTGTCCATTACTCACTTCCTAACTTTTTAAATGGGTGATTTGGCTACTCAAGCTAAAGCTAATACTATTTACCGTCTCCATTTATAGACAGCATACGAGTGAGTATGTAGAGTCGAACCAGCGAACCATTAATAGCTGCTTTGAGAGGACAAGACATGAGCTTGTTTGTGACAGTATGGGTTTAACAAAAAGCTTGACAATTAAGAGATATCCATCTCAGTAAATGCTGTTTGACAACATGTAACCACTGTAAAATGTTTTAAAGGCTGTGTTGATATCAAGGAAAAGCGAAGATGAAGTCTTGTCAGAAAAATTGTTCTCTCTGGTGCTCGAGTGAAACTGTGATAGACAGATACTCATAAAAACTTCAGAAGACAACTTACTGTATCGAAATTACACTGCCTATTACTTTGTGCCTACCAGGTCTGTAACATATTCATCCATCCATCTATCGCTCCATGGGCCTACACAAGATCAGGAAATGTTACAGAAGAGCAGTTGGTGAAAATTCAGCATGGTAGATTTGATACAACAGGTCATCATAATTGATCATTTTTATCAGCATGGTTGCCAACTGGCCATAGACACGAAGCAACCCAATCTCACGGCAAGTCGTGTTATATTCACAAAATATTTGATTAATGTATTTGTGCTATTGACACGATTTTCCGCTGTTTGGTGGCACTGTAGCACAAATGTCTTTTTCGGGTCACTCATCACGAATTTCTATAAATAGTTTTTCGTGTCGTTGGCACCACTTTCTCTATTTGTTTTTGCATGGTTTTTCCTATTTTTTTACCATTCTCGCTTGGGGTTGGGGTTAGAATAACTTTCTGTGACATCCTAACCCAATTTCCAACTCTTACCCCAACTTCAAGCAAGAATAGCTTAAAAAGTGGAAGAAAAATGTGTAGAAACCAATGCATAAAATTACATCCTAACGCAAACCCCCAAAGCTACCCCAAACCCCAAGCAATAATGAATTAAAACTAGGAAAAAACAATGAGAAAAAAATATAAAATGACATGATAAAGAAAGTTATACCACAGACACGAAAAACTATTTAAAGAAATTTGTGCTGAGTTACACGAAAAAAACATTTGTGCTCCAGGTGCACAAAAACAGCGGAAAATCGTGTCTATAGGGTGAATACATTACTAAAATATTTTGTGACTATAACACAACTTGCCGTGAGATAGGGTAGCACGAAGCCACAGGTGCATGAGAGAGAGAGAGATTTCATGCATTCTGACTTATTAACACTGTCTCGGCCAAAAATGATATTAAACCCTTGATTTAATCACCCCGAAGCTGTCCGAGATGCATATGTACATCATTTTTCAGACGAACACATTTTCAGTTATTTTAGAAAATGTTTTAGATCTTTCAGTTGATGAAATGTGAAATTATGGGGTCCACGTTCTTCAAGTCCAAAAAATGTGCATCCATCCTTCACAAAATAAATCCAAATGGCTCGACAATGATAAACAAAGGCCTTCTGAGGGTAATCCGTGCCATTTTGTTGTAGAAATATCCACATTTAAAACTTTATAAATGAAAATAACTCGCTTCCAGTAATGCTGCCATCTTAGTCGCGTCCGCATTCAAGATCAGAGCTTTACGCAACTTACGGAGGCTACTCTGCTGCTGCTCTGTCCCCGCCCTCCAAATTTGTCATACATCACTAAGAAAAGTGCGTACACTACGCTAATACTCTCTCCTGAATACAGAGGAGTCTAAGATGGCGGCGCTACCGGAAGGTAGTTATTTTAGTATATAAAGTTTTTAATATGGATATTTCTACAACAACACCACGCGAATTACCCTCAGAAGGCCTTTGTTTATCATCCTGGAGCTGTTTGGATTTCTTTGGGGAAGGATATATGCACATTTTTTGGACTTGAAGGACGGTGACCCCATAACTTTACTGTTAAGCAGTTGAAAGATATTTCTAATATAACTGAAAATGTGTTTGTATGAAAAATGATGGACATATGCATCTTGGACAGCTTCGGGGTGAGTTTAATATAATTTTTGGCTGAACTATCCCCTTAAAGAGTTGGATTCTTCATGTTTAACATAGGCAAAGTGTCAAAAAAGCAGATCGACGTATGACTGAGTATTTCTGTTGTTCATACATAACGATCTTGCTTTATTTCATTTTATGGGCAATAGCTGTGCTGGAAGTACAGTGGAAGTCCTTATATGGGCAATTCACTCCGAATAGCGCATGCACACACCAACCAAGGGCTGACACCAGAAATTTGTGTTTTTGTTTGGAAATTTAAGCTTGTTCTGCTTCCAATAAACCCAGGATTATTAAAAAAATGGATATAGTTTGTTATCTAGGGTAGCAGCGTAGTTGTGCAAGTGTGTTTGTTTAACACTGGATTTCGTTAAAATGGGGCGGTCCCAACCAGGTCATAAATCGCATGCGGTATGTAAAACAGCATCAAATGTCTGTGTTTTGTTGGCAATCATCACGTAGGTCATAAGTGCATAAAATGTAAACAACATGAACATGTAGAGAATCATATGTTTCCCAGATATAGTGAGATAATGTTTTGTGTGTGTTGCTGGTTTTGACTCGCTCCACCCTTGGTACGCCTCCAGGGGGTCAGTTTTTTGGGGGAAAGTAAAGCTGATCTGTCTTTTATAAATCTGATAAAACTAAAAACTCTTTAGGGATATGAAGGAAGCAATACTAATGTATAGGTACTCAAGATTAACACGAGATCAGCAGAAACTGTGTGTGTTAGGTGACCTTCACAGAAAGTCTCTCAATCCGCTCCTACTACTCAAGACCTCTCCAAGACAGGCCTGCGAACGCGTTTCTGTGTATTTCACTTGATTTAGTTATTTTGTTTTCATCATTTTCTGAGAGAACTGAACAGTTTTGATACATCAACTACATTTCGGTAGAAACAATGAATGGTTTATTGAAGGGCAACAACGTGTTCAACTATTTGTGGAGTTCATGTCCTCTAACACTTGATACATTGCATATATTAAATACAAGAAATGAAGTCTAGCAAACCCGGTAAGTCGTTTTCACCGTGACACCGGAGTGATCTGGGATGATTTGAGCGATCGCATTATTTCCCCGTCGGCGTTGCGGGAAGCGGGCGCATGGCGGGAGAGATATCGTCACAATTCTGCTGTCAGGGAATGAGAAAGTCATGACACAGCGGCGTCTCTATAAAGCGACTGCTATTGTCTGTCACACTGTGGGTAATTATCGTTCGACGTTGTGCGAATGCAAACGTATTTATTGTCTATGTCTTTATACGTCGCACGCACACAGACACACACACACACACACACACACACACACACACACACACACACACACACACACACACACACACACACACACACACAGAGGACTTGAGAGATTGTCACACTCCTCTCCTGACTGAGTGATTTTGAGATGTGGCATTAGGTCAATCCAGTGACACACCCGCCAATCAAACACCGGAGCCATATCAGCAATCCACAGACCCGCTGTTCATACACTCTCACTCTCTCTCTCTCTCTTTCACTCTCTCTCTCTCTGTATAGGCAAAAAAATCTTTCCTCGGCTCAAAAACAACTCAGATGAATCTCTTAAATTAACCTCAACAAACACCATCTGTTCAAGAAATACATCACTGGCGCAGATAGTAATCTTAATAAAGCCTATTACTATTGCTTATACTTCAACAAACCTCTAGTCTCCAGTATTAAACTGCATATAAGTCTTTCTGCCCTGGATGCCGGAGACAAGAAGCATCAAATCATGGGTCCTAAAAGACCTGCAGTTTTTCGTGCCTCGACACAGTTGCCTTTAGTTTGCTCGCTGGGAGGTTACAGATAAATATATTAAAGCATAATAATCTTGATGCTTTACCGAATAAGGAAGCTAAATGAAGCTGATTTGAAACAGTGCATTGGTAAAAGCGCTATATAAATAAACCAAATTACATTAAATATCATATATGAGGTTATTCACAAATAGCGCATGGAGAATTATAGGTATCGCTACATGCTAAACATATACACTCATAAGCCTTACCAGACCCCATCTATCATTAAACCCCTTTTTTTACATCCCTTAAAGCACGACCACACTGATTTTCCAACCATTTCTTCTCCTCTTCACTAGTTCCCCGTAGTTAGTGTTAATGGATAATGACGGGCTGATGGAAGCGCTCGCGGTTATGAAGATGAATGTATGTGTGGTTGTGTTCTTGATGACCGGCTACCTCACTCATCTCATCCATTAGCAAAGCAGCCTTTTCTATTAAAGGATCTTTACCAAAGTTGTACGAGCGCTAATGACATCTGCACCACACCACGGGACGCCATTGTGGAACATACAGATTTGATCCCTTAGGTCACTGCTTTTCTTTCTTAAAGGCATAGTTCACCTATAAATTTAAATTACTACTAGTAGGCCTACTACTATGAATGGGGAGAGTGCAATGCATAGTATGGCCGAAGATATTGGCAGAGGTGTAAAGTACTTGAGTAATTTTACTTGATTACTGTACTTAAGTATTATTTTTGGGGATTTTTACTTTACTTTAGTACAATTAAAAATTAGTACTTTTACTTTTAGTTAATTACATTTTTTAAAGAAAAAAAGTACTTTTTACTCCTTACAATTTTATTTACAACCAAAAAGTACTTCTATTTTAGAAATCTATTTTTGCTTGCTCTGTAAAACCAATTGAATTGCGCTGATGGTCAGTTTAATTGAAATGTTATTTATACTGGAGCCTTTGGACCACACTGAGGAATTGGCCAACAGTTCATCTAATGATGAAGATTTTTTGCTTCTTTGAAACCGACAACACATGAGGTGTGACACGTTTCCTGCTGTTAGCAGCCTCTCTATCAAGACTAATACCTTATTCACACTGTCAGTCCAAATGTTGATGCATATCTAATTTGACAGACTCACTGTCCACATTGTGTTTGACAACTGTTCAGATCCGATCTGTGCATCCTGTAGCCGTATTCCGGATTATCTGCACTGTTTCTATGGCAATTTCCTATTTTCTTACCATTTTCCCGTGAGTTTGGACTTTCTGTAACATAAAATGACATCCAAACCCAACTCCTAACGTCAGGCGACAATTGTTTAAAAGTATGGAAAAAATAGTATAAACCAATAGTTAAAGTGACATCCTAACCCAAAGCCCAAATCTAACCCC
The DNA here is from genome assembly GCA_025389145.1 of Misgurnus mizolepis. Classification (NCBI taxonomy): domain Eukaryota; kingdom Metazoa; phylum Chordata; class Actinopteri; order Cypriniformes; family Cobitidae; genus Misgurnus; species Misgurnus mizolepis. The sequence continues at coordinate 14,366,256 of JAIFKI010000007.1, forward strand.
AAAGCCCAAATCTAACCCCAAACCCACGCGAAAATGGTTTAAAAATAGGAAAATCAATAGTAATCAATACGTGAAACTGACACGTAAAAGAAAGTCCGTGGTACAGACACATAGAAAAATGCGGAGATCCGTGACAATGACACGAATAAATGAGCAAAAAATTCTGTGACTATACCACTGAACTTTGTGAGATCATGTTGGAAATTATGAAGTAGTCTTATAGTTTGATAATGAAATACAATTAAATACAAACAGTTGTAAAGGATAAAACCTTGTATGTGGTTCATTCACTTCATGTTTTTAAAGAAAGCTTAAACATGAATCTCTCGTTTTCCTTCTTCCGGTTACTTTTACTTTTTTAATACTCAAGTACAATTTTAATGTGGTACTTTTTACTTTTACTCAAGTATAATTCTGGCCAGATACTTTTACTTTTAATTGAGTAAAATTTACACTCAGTACTTGTACTTTCACTTGAGTAAAATTTTTGAGTACTTTTTACACCTCTGGATATTGGATATAAAAAGATTGGGTGATTCTCGCGAAATTCGACTTATGAGGTGTCATGAAACATTTTGATAAAAAAGTAAGAGTATCAAAATAAGAAGCATACAGTTACAAACATCTCTTCATGTACTATTTTGCACATGATTTCAAATGACATCATACAAACCAATTTTGTTGTTTTTTTCCACATTTAAGGGGAAAATTTTCATTACCGCAACGTGTCCATGACTGGATTTGGGTTCTTTAACATGGAAATATTTTTAATAAAAAAAAAAAAACTAAAAATATGTTATACTATAAACATTTACAGAAAAGAAACATGTGGTATTTGGTGATCATTGGTAAATGTAGAGACAATAATAAGGAATTTAAATGTGTCCAAGACCAATTTTTCATCATCCGCAACAATTTTCAATCATTGTTTAAGCCCTCAAGGAACTAACAAATTCAAAAATAAATTGTTGGAAGGGACATAATTGACTGTGACACTCAAGATGGCTACCATGTAAGCAGTTCTTATTTTTTCTCTCCAGATAAAAGTTAAAACATTTTCGTTCTCATTACTGCAACATGAGTTTGTAAATGCATATATTTAATGTAATATCATGTTGCGGTAATGATCATTTTTGATCATGATAATCTGAAAATGTAAATAATTCTATAGGAAATATTTTTAAATCCTCTAAAAATACTGGTTATAGTAAGTTCAGACCTTAATCTTATATGTGCAAAAAACTGGCTTCAAGGGCTTTTTAAAAAAACTGATGCTGGACACATTCTAATGCTGTGTTCACACCAACCGCGGTAGAGGCGTCAAGCGTGAGTGATTTCAATGTTAAGTCAACGTGAAAACGCATTGAGGCGTGTCTGGAGGTCTCACATCGTGAATGAGGCGTTTAGCGCCCCGTGGTAGACACAATTCCGCCTCATTCGTGCATCTCGTTCACGCCAATGCCGCGAACTGAGCATGCCGCGGCAAACGCGCAAGTTGAAAAATTGAACTTTGGTGGAAAACGCGTTGCGTTAACCAATCAGGAGCTTGCTCTAGTAGTGAAGTGATTACAGGAAGCGAGCAGAGAAGCCCCTCCCATGACGTGAATTTCCGCGTGAATGTCTCGATGACTAGAACTTGACGCACGAATGAAGCGAGTAAACTCAAACTGTTGAAGCAGCAAACTAGGCACGGTAGACGCAATTTTGACGCCTCAAACGAGGCTGGTGTGAACCCACGGTAAGTCTGGATTTCGTGAGAATCACCCAGTTGCTATTACTATGAAAAGAGCGACAATGCAATGCGCAATATGGACGCTCTGGGGACGGAAGTCCGCCTACAGTTAAAACAACCAATCATCAATCGATAAAAGCTGGCAATACAGAGTCACGTGAGGAGCTTGCCAATCTGTGAGCATGTGCAGTACCAACCCTTAAAAAAGTGCTGTAGTGGCATAGGCTATTATTACTTTAATGCCATAGGTTATTATTTTTTCAAAATAAAACATGACAGCAGACTTGTCTTTCCAGCGAACCTTGTTGATTTGCTTTCCACGCAACCACACTGCTGCCTACAAGAACAAATTGTGATATTAAAACGAGCGCACGTTTGATATTACTTTTCTATATTCACTTAAACCACTGAAAACACCTACAACGCTAACAGCTCAAGTACTAACAATCCCAGCTTGTGTAGATACACCAGTTAAACCTTAAAGGGAGGGAAAAGCAGCTAAGCTAAAACTATACGACAGCATTGTCTTGTAACATATGCCACCCAGCACTTCACCAACCTTGAATACTTTACCTCACAGCATGTTATAGCCGCCTTGCAGCGCTGCCTAGCATTTAAAGGCAACCCGAGCCAGGTAACATGAGGGCTAATGCTCTTCCTACCAGCTGTGAGCAGTACGAATAACAATAAATACGTCTGCCTTTGGCCATAGATCTGGGCGCAGTTTGTGTTGTCGTTATAATGGATGTGGATAGACTGTAGGCAATGTAGACCGGTTACAGACCAGAGGATTTCTTCACGGGTGCAGCCAGACAGGTTGGCTGGAAATTAAACTATCCCTGCGTCTATTAAGGAGCCTTATGGCAAGAGTACATGGCCACAGGCCAGACAGAGCATGTGTGCTTGTGAACGTGCTAGTGCGCATCTTTGTTCAGACAATGCATTGCCCACGTTCCAAATAGGGGCTAGACAGCCATGCGGTAACACCTGGGTATGAAATGCAGACAGACAGAAAATGAGTGATAAAAAAGTTAATGATATGCTCTCTCTCTCTCTCTCTCTCTCTCTCTCTCTCTCTCTCTCTCTCTCTCTCTCTCTGTCTCTCTCTCTCTCTACTCTATGCCTAATGGAAATACATTTTATACTTTTTTCTCTTCCTTCATATATTCAAACCCCCTACCTTTCTCTCTCAGGTGCATTATAATGCGTCTGTGTAGGAGGATGTGATATTTATAATGATTTCATTTTGAGTCACCAGAGAAGGTTGAAATGAGGTTCTGTATATTGCACAAAATGGTATGTGCGTGTGCAATGGTACTAAACTAGATTTTCAGTATCTTTCTATCGCTTGCCAGTAACAAGCCACTCGAATAGCTGTGTAAATTTTAAAAACTAAAGTGATTGGCCACATCTAAGTTAACTGAAAAATAAAATAAGCCTAACGTATAGCATCAAAAAGATTTCGAATCTTTAAAGGGATAGTTCACCCAAAAATGAAAATTCTTGGGTTATCCTCAGTTTATGCTTTTGCTGTCATAAAAACCACATATGTGTTGGACTTCATGTAGCCCTGTGCAGAACGATCGCTTTATGACATCATACTAATGTCATTCTTGTTTAGCGACCTCTAGTGGTAAATGACATTATGCCTTTAAACTGAGGGGCAACCTTCCGATCTCTCTGATGAAGCCAATACGGAAGTGTTTTAAACTGCAATTCATCGACTGGTCACTAGAGGCTGGCTCCAAAAGGAATTAAATTCCCATAGACCCCCATGTCTGTATAGCTAATTTTGCCCTTCATGACAACTGTGAGGGGGTGATTTTTTATAACTAATCAGTTTAAATTATATTAAGCCTTAAAGTTCTGCATAATTAAGGGCGTGGCCACTTGAGTGACGGTTAAACAGCCACTACTGTCACTTGAGTCGAGCTAGGCGGGCGTGGTTTGAGCAACCAGCCATCTCGGCTTAACCCACGTCCCGCCTCTTTACCCATTTTCGGATATCCGCGACTCCACGAGTGATGCGTGATGATGCGCGGGCAATATGGTGATGGCCGGCACCGCCTACTTTAAGCTTCAAAAACGATCTTCAGAAAGCTATGGGTGACATCACTACGTACATCGTTTTTTTACAGTCTATGCTTTAAACACAGTCTAAGTAGAATGCTTAATTCAATTCAACGCTCACCCACAAACTTTCTTTTACTGCTTCTGACACAGACAATGAATTAACAAGGCTAAATTCTTTATTAAACCTGCTGAACCGCTATTACAGCAAATGAGAGACGATCAGGTGCACTCTCTCACAGTCTCCGTCTGTTTCTCTTTCACCAGAGGGAATATAAGGTCATTACTGTTCTAATTTAAATCTGAAATAGCAGCAGATAGCAGAACGCATGCGTGTGTGTGTGTGTGTGTGTGTGTGTGTGTGTGTGTGTGTGTGTGTGTGTGTGTGTGTGTGTGTGTGTGTGTGTGTGTGTGTGTGTGTGTGTGTGTGTGTGTGTGTGTGTGTGTGTGTGTGTGTGTGTGTGTGCGTGTGTGTGGGTGTGTGCGTGTGTGTGCGCGCGTGTGTGTACGTGTGCATATGTGCGTGTAGAATCATAAGAATAATATGAGAATTGCGTTTGATCTGCTCTTTGTCAACACAGATCAACAAGCCCTGGTTTTAGTTTACATTACTGCAGTTGTAAGTGATGAGAAAGAGAAGGTAAAATAATATCAACTGCGCCTGAATGCACACAAAACTTAAAAAACAGACTTAAAAGAAAGAATCGGCCATTGCTATTTTGAAAAAAACGTGTCCAAAAAGTGAGCAACTATTAAAATGTGACTCTTAAATTGCTATATGTAATGCTTTTATTATGCTTCACCCAGCCAGCAATTTTGTGTTTTTAAGACGTCTAGATGTTCAAACACTAGCACGGATTAAAAAAGGTTAAGAAAAGGCAAAATTTGGGCTGTGAAAATGTAATAATTAAAAAAATATTAACTCTTTCCCCGCCAGTGTTTTCTTTTTAAGTTGCCAGCCAGTGCCAACATTTTTTTTTTCAAGAAAATGCCTTTCAGAAAATAAATATATAGACATACAATATATCAAATTAATAAACAGACCTTCTGCTTTCAAACAAAAAAAAAATTCATTCTTGTTCTGTTATTACCTCTTCACTATAAGTTTCTTCAAAAAGACCAAATTTTGTGCAAAAGATTTTCACTTTTGTGAAGGACTTGTTAGAGATCAGATTCAGAACGAAGATCAAAACATACAGAGTTTTTACTGTTTTTTGGATCAGTGGATGCTTCAGTGTTTTATAAGTTGGGTAAGAGCGCCATTTAGTGGATAATAGCGGAAATATGGATTGCCATAAAAACTCGTCATTGGCAGTGAAGTGTTATCTCTTTATTGAAGAGATAACTTGTCAATGGCTGGAAAAGAGTTAATAAAAATAAAATAAATGCAACCAAAGACTTTGTAATCACTAGCTGCATTTCCATTACCCTATAAATTGCGCAATTTTACATTAAAAATTGAAACTATGGACAATGCAAACATATGGAAACAAGAAACACCATACATTGCAGCTCCGAAGTATAAGGGGATTTTCTTGGCATTAATGTTTGAATAATACTAGGGCTAAAAAAGTAATTAATCGCATACAAAGTAAAAGTTTGTTTTTGCATAATATATATGTATGTACTGTGTGTAATTGTTTTCTTTATATAAATACATATACATGCATATATGTATTTAAGAAACATTTACATGTATATAAATATTTATTTAGATTTTAATATATTTTATATTATATATAAAAAATATATACATAAATAACATTTTTCTTAAATGTATACATGTATGTGTGTATTTATATATAGATGATAATTACACACAATACACACACAAATATAGGACAGCCCTAGATAATACTCTTACGTCTCCTTCGCTTAAAAATAATGCCTAGTGCGGTGGATGTGACATTAGTAAACCTACCAACATCAGAAGGAAAAGAAGGAAAATAGAAGGAAAAATATATGTTTCGGACGCAGATCATTGTTTAATGAAAACACAATCATTTTGCAATAGTCTTTAGTCGACATTTAAAAAATAACGCTGAAGTTTTGCACAAATCTGTAATGGAAATGCAGCTTTGACTTTACTTACATAATAGAATATCATATCACCTTTTGGGAGCTTTAAAACTTCACTTTAAAATGTCACTATAATTCAATAAAATTACTTATTGTTCACATCAAAATGTGTGTTAAACTGTATGATATAGGGCGTGTTCCTGTAGTTCAGTTGGTAGTGGTAGAACATTGCAATAGCAGCACAAAGGACATGGGTTTGATTCCCATTAAGCACATATATAAGATGTATAGCTTGAATGCACTGAAAGTCGCTTTTGATAAAAGTCTCTGCCAAATGCATAAACGTAAATGTAAAATATATACACATACACAAATCTACAGTATATATCAACGCATATGGTGTTTTGGTTTAATAAAAGCAATTCAACAACAGTGATACGAGTGCCCGCCCAAATCCCTTTTTGGCAGCCCAATCATTTCTTCTCTCTCCCATGCACACATGCTGCGAGTGACACATGCAAAGGCCTGATATGCTTTGATGGTGGTTCAGCTTGGAGCTGCACAGTACAGTAACAGTTTCTGAGAAAGCAGAAATAGACCACTGAGAGCTGCACTTTCCCAACAGACTAAGACTAAAAAAATACAAAGAGAAAGACATAAACCTTGTTACTCTGTCACCCGAGCTATGGCCAGGTTTCGAAAACCGGCTTACTTGCTGAATACAGCACACTGTACAGTACGCATGTTGCCTGCTGTGCATCTTTTCACACACGCTGTACATTTACAATGGAGCTGTCAACGCTTCAACACATGCTACACGTGACTTCAAGTAGTTTTAATTCTTCATATTTCAACATTAGCAAGCAGGATTTCATTTATTATATTATTATAACTCGGTCCTGAAGGGAGGGGTGCCACTAGCAATTTCTAGCCCTATGAAAGAAGGTTGGCCCCCAAATGAGTTCAGCTCTAACCCCAATTAAACACACCTGCAGCATGTACTGTAATTAAGGTCTTTCTAAGCATACTAGAAACATCCAGCCAGTTGTGCTGAGTAAAGGTCTTGTTGGGTCCCAAGAAATGTACCCGACCTGAAATTATCAGAATCACTTTTTACCCAAACCCAACTTGCATACAATTTTCTCTTTTTTTCTAAGAAACACCCAAACAGAGACAAACCTGAGAAAATTGGACCTGAGTCTGACATGACCCAGAGGCAATATTTTTAAACCCGACTTGACCCGGCTGTAAACGGCACTGATGTGCGTGCAACGAGCAACCCCGCAAGCACATTCAGACAGAACCAATTTAGCTCGCTGCTCCATTTATTTTCCTTTGTTATCTGACAACCACACCAAGGTAACTATTAAAATGTGCATTTAAAATTGATTGACAGGTCTGTCTCAAAGAAAATTAACCTGACAAATTAAAGTAAATGTCACAAGCGTTCTTGGGAAACAGAGGAGGGATTGGAAAAGGACTCGATGCACACAGAGAGATAGTTTAGGTCTTCTTGGGTCCGTTCATCAAAAAAAAAAAACATTTATTTTAAATTATCTAAGACTCAATTTCACTAATATTATACCCGACCTGTGTCGGAAGCCCCCGTCAAACTTTAAGACCCCAACCTGCTCCGGTCTCGCTTTGGACCTCATGTTTTCGGATCCCGTAAAGGACTCTAGTGCTGTATATAACAGAAAGTGCCAAAAGGTATCTAAATCAAAATACAGCAGGTAATAAATGATTCATTCAGCTATTCTGTGCCTATAAAACACATGCATGCTGTGCACAGCATACTGTACATACTACAGAAATCGTAAGTAGCATGTTAGTATGCAAATCCAAACATAGCCTGTATATCTCCCACACGGCTGAGGTCAAAAGCAACCTTTCAAAACCAACAGGGTACAAACCAAAATCACTTTCACGCAAGCGGCCGCACAAAACGCATTTGAAATTTAACTCAAACGCAGCATGACAGATCATAAGGACATGAAAGATAGATAGAGATAATAGAACCGGAGGTGAAGAAAAATGACTAAAAGGAATACGAGAGAAAACCACAGGGGTTCTCCGTGGTAATCTACTGTGTGAGCAGTCCAGCAATACGTTTGCGAAAGAGAGCGATTTATCTACAGGCCAAGAGTGTGTGGGTGAGAGGATGTAATGTGTGCCAAATTTAGTTGGATGTTCTGTCACATCATATCCCAAGCAGCACTGCACCTCAGCATCTTGTCGATCATTAGCAGCAGGTACACGTGAGCGTCGCACACACAAATCTCATCCGCGTCTGCGTCATTTGCACCTCTATCCACGAAACCGCAGTCATTAACGGAGTCACGAGCTGTCATTGAAATGCAGTCGGTCTGTGTACCGGGGTTATTTTAACCAAGGTAAGCTGAACAGATGGTGTGACGTTTTTGCGACGTGCTGCAAAACAATTAAAAAGAAAGATGAGTTTTACAATAAAGTAAAAATATTCAATGTATTTCAGAAAGATGAAAGGACAAATAATTAAAGATGTTTATTTAAATCACACATGGCGGCACACCAACTGCGAGAAAAGTTAGAAAATATTAAACAATTAGCGTGAAGGAAGTTTTTCTTCAAATGGCAATTAAAGTGACGTTTTCTCTTTAGACACAGACCCTACAGAGAAGCAAATCACTGCAGACGCAGTCAGCTATTACAGAATTAATTGAAAGAAACGTCTAACGTCTAGTGCAACCGAAACAAAACAGTCCTAAATGCATTTTGTTGAAAAATGTCTCGTTTTAGGATAATCACCGACGCCTAGAACTTGATGAAGGTATGAAATATTAAATTTTAATATTTGCAGTACACACACGCAAAATCGTTACAATCTCTGTCATTCTAAATGAATGCAGAACGTTCTGTCCATCTCCGCCTCAGATGGCATCCCCACAGTGCGCTGATGGGTTTAATGCATATTACTTTATGTTTAATGCAAGCACTTTCTCAATCTGGCAAGCTCTGCAATCTTTTTTTAGAACCATACTCAGGGTGCACATGATTTTATTAGTCTGCTTTAGTTTGCTGAAGTTGAAGAAAGTTTATTTTTTCATTTCATCATCATTTTCTCACCCTCATGCCATCCCAGATGTATATGAGTTGATGTCTTCAGCCAACACACAATCAGAGTGCTTAACCCTGATCTTCTTAGATCTGTAATGAAATTGAATTGAGCTAATGTAGTCTGTAAATGACTATTGTAAAAGACTCCAGCGAGTAAATAAATGTCTTCTGAAGTGATGTGTTTTGGCATGACACGAACCAATGAGATTCACAGTTATCCATGCGCTGCCATGTTGGCAGTACCATGCCACGAGAGGCCATACCAGTGCTTGCCAGGGCCGGTCACGTTTGCACTGTCATTTCCAGGGCTTGTTTGTGCCTCGCCGGGGCTTCCTTGGAGCCAAAGGCAAGGATTTTCCGGCCTGCCGAATACCTTGGGCTAGAGGGGGCCTGTCAGGGCCAGAGGAGTGGTAAAGTTCAAAGGCAGAGTCTCGGGATCACCATTACTGATCGACAGAAGATACATAATATATTTAAACTGAAGAGAATTATTCTGCATCTGTAGAAGCAAAGACGTGATAAAGTACAAAGCCGAATTTGCCGTGCTAAGGATTGAGCGCACAATTGTAGCGTTTCCGGAAAAGTTTAAAAAGTTGCAGGCACAGTGTTTAAAGTGCATAGAGAAGAGATCACAATGGCAGCTACAGTCGGTGAGTTGTGTTTAAATACAAAACACTTAAAGTTAAGTATAATGCAAGCTATTGCATATCTTTCCCCACCAGCTTTTAAAAAAAAGTTTAATGATTTCCAGAAAATGTTATTCTTAAATATATAAACATGCAATATATCAAATGAACGAATCCTCTGCTTTAATAAAAAAAGAAGTTTCATCATACCTTCATTAGTTCTCTTTTTATCACCTCTCAAATGGGTAGGTTTCTTCAAAAACACCAAATTTTGAGCAAAAAGCTGAGATAGTTGCATTTTTGTGAAGGACTTTTGATAGAGATCAGATTCAGGGCGACACTTAAAAATTACACGGACATACAGCTGTTTGCCCTAGGGTGATGCTTCCAGGTTTTATAAGATGCGGAAAAGCCGGAAATATTCGTCATTGGCAGGGAAGCGTTTTCTCGTCAATGGCAGGGAAAGAGTTAAATGCATGTTTATTTTGTTTGTGTGTTATATTGTCAACTCTGTTTGTCAGCCATTTAGTCATGCTTTATAGGGGTGGTTTCACCCTTTTGTTTTGCCTTAAAAAGCACAGTAATGATTTAAATAGGACGCGTTTGTTAAAACTAGTTTTTTTTTTTTTTATTAAACTAAGGTCTAGTCCTGGCTTAAGCTAATCCCTGTCCGGGAAACCATCCCATAGTGTTTTTGGAGTTAAATTTAACCATTAATGTTGTAAATCATACTTGAGTATACTGTGTATTTATTTTTTGTGTATTTACAGACCTGTTATGCAATTTATTGTATGGTTTTGTGTCTCTTTTACAGATAAAAGCCAATGCAAAGCTTTCAGCTTGTTATCCAAGAAGTTTTTATGATGACACAGCAACAGATGGAAGAGCAGGAGATGAGATAAATGAAGAGGATGATGCTTGTTGTATGATGATGCAATCTCACTCTTATTTCCTGTTGAAGTGACTTCCTCCTTATGCTGAAACAGGTGGGATTGTGTGCCGTTGAGGGACGTTAACATTATAGCGATAACTATAAAAATTATAGTTTTAAAAATCGTTTTATATTGAAGAGAATAGCGGAGTTCACACCACAATTATAGCTAACGGTAAAGATACAATGAAGGATATCACTGGGATCACTTTCTGAGTGATTTTTTCACCACCTGATGAATTGAGCCACCACCATTGACAGCCAATCAAATTTATTTGAACTTTAAGTGCACGCACACTTGAAATGACAATGGAGCAGCATTGCTGATGTCTATATCATAAAATTAACCAATAAGTTGCTGTGAAATTGACAACGTAATACTTTTTCCCTACCACATTGACTACACCAAAAAGTAGGAAATTAACGTTAGATTACACAAACTAGATTCACTGTCACGCGAAACGCAGTGTGTTGAGGACATCTGCTGGTTATGCGCTGCGTAAATTTAACAAGAACAGCATATTTACACATTTAGTGACATATAAACAATTGCAACATTTTTGTATTTCAAGAAATATGCAATCTTAGTTAATGCCATTAAAGGCAAGTGATTTGCGCGAGTGCTGAATTAGCATAAATGTATTGTTATCATCCGGAGATGTGGACGATAATATAGTTAAAGGTGCTCTAAGCGAATTCACACGTTTTAGGCCATAAAACATTTTTGGTTTCATACAGTAAACATCTCCTCACTATCTGCCTGTCCCCTGAACACGCTGTAAAAAATGCGGTCTCTGTAGACAGCCCAGGCTTCACAAACTGCAACAAAAACAAAGTGGTCAAACCTACAACCAGGAAACATAACAAAGTGTTCCAGACAAAAAATGACTCGTTCAGAAAGCACGGAAGGGAGGGGGAGGAGTTATCTACGCTCCGTTTTGTTTGACAACACTTCGAACATCAACAAGAATTTATGTCACACAGATTCGCTTAAAGCGCCTTTAACGTTACAGTTAACATTATAATGTGAACGGCCCTTTAGATCCAGGTAGGCGTATTAAGGGCGGGGTTTACGGAAACCCTGCCGTGCTATTGGCCTGACAGTTCAAATGCATCTTGATTTTGGCCTCACAGCTAGAAGTCAGAGGCTATTGGCCCAATGAGGCTCATTTGAAGCCCTGGCTGGCACTGCAAAAAACGGCTATTGGTTATAGTTCTTAACATAACACACAACGTAACGATAAATAAGACATGATTCATTCTCCTTCACAAATGTATCGATTCACTTCAGAAGACATGTCTTAACCTACAGTTTTAGGTTTTATTTATTTTTCGAATATAAAAAACTACCCACTGGATTGCATTTATGATGGATGCGATTTTGGAGCTTCAAAAACTCTTTTTAGTGAAGTGATATATCCGGGACAAACACATTGGGATGGCATGATGGCGAGTAAATTATAAGAAAATTTTTTTTGTGAAGTATTCCTTTAAAGGACCCGTGTGTAGATTTTTAGCAGCACCTTGTGGTGAGACAGCTCAATCCACAGCTAACCCCTCCCATTCGAAACTCATAATAAAACTACGGTAGCTGCCAAACACATCATCTGAGACAACATAGTGACAAAACATGCTCTATAGAGCAGTTGAAAGTTGTCTGTTTAGTAAAAAAAACATGGTGACACAAAATGGCGACTTCCATGTAAGGGGTCCTTCTTGTGTATGAAGGTAAAATTATGTATATTATATTGAATGTTTTTGTAAAGAGATCCTTCTAAAAGTTACACAATGCACCTTTAAGAGGTACTTAGTAGTTTCAATAATAGGGATTATATGGACAATTGGTTGTTTTACGTAGCTTCACATCATTCAAAGCCTGACTTTTTTCTTTGTTGAACACAAGAGGCCAAATGTCAATAAATTTGTTTGAAGAAAATGAAAGTAAATTGTGATTGACGCTGTCATCATCTATCTGCTTTATCTCTTTGTGTTCAGCGGAAGCAAAAAAAGTCATGTGGGTTTAAACAACATGACTAAGTAAACGATGACAGAATATTCAAAAGTCTGGCAACGTGAAACTATACAGGTACATGCTCTGACTGGTGATGCAGTGTGTGGTGTGTGTTTGAGTGTATGAGATCTCACGCGACTCTATCATTTGTAGACAGGCATGTGACCTCATCAGTCATGGCAGAGACAACATAAAGCAGTCGCACATAAAAGGTTGTGTGTGGATGTGATGGAAAGACAGGGGGAGGTTGATTGTCTCTATCTGTACATGTCCTTCAACTCAAAGAGACATCTACACACACACACACAAGCACGCACACACACCTCTAAGGCCAGCACGCACAATTTACACATCGTGAGAAGTTTCTATCATGGTCAGGACTTTCCATTGACTTCATTTGAGTGATTTTTTTAAATAATGAGTTAACAATAACCCATCCACTTCAACATCCCCACAAAAATGTTTTACATATGAGCAAATTGTTACCCCCCAAAACACACAAAAGACTTTCAATCTAGCAGAAAAGTTTTTGACTGCATCACTTTTTCAACACGTGCAATATAAATACCTATCTTTGAAACAATACACAATGTGTGTTAGCATGGGAAAGCAAATCTCATAAAATATTTTTAAACATTCTGTTATTTTTGAATATAATGCCTGCTATTTAAAGGAAAACACCACAATTTTTCAATATTTTACTATGCTCTTACCTCAACTTAGACGAGGTAATACATACCGATCTTTTTTCAATGCGTGCACTTCATCTTTGTACAGTGTGTCGTGAATGTGTTAGCATTTAGCCTAGCCCCATTCATTCCTTAGGATCCAAACAGGGATGAATTTAGAAGCCACCAAACACTTCCATGTTTTCCCTATTTAAAGACTGTTACATGAGTAGTTACACAAGTATGGTGGTGCACAAAATAAAACATGGTGATTTTTAAGCCAATAAAACATGAGAACTATACTGTATGGCACAAGAGCACTTAGTTTGCAGCACTTCGACCTCGGGTGCAGTAATAGTCTTACGCCGATTATGCTTAATATACTGATAACACATGGGGTCATGAAAACGCGTAAAATGGTTTTCTTTTATCGGGGAAAGCCCATTATCGGCGTAAGCAAAAACCAATCGGCACAAGTAGCTTTGCTCATTACCCGATTTTGTGCTGCATGTAAAAACCTTACCCGGCTTTCTCTCGGTTTTGTTCTTGTGCGCATGTCTCCGCGTGTGAAAGATAAACGTCACACGCGGAAGAAAGTGCAAAGTAACGCATAAAAGTCTCTTCTCAACTAAAGCAGTTGGCAGAGAAACGGCGAAAATAAAAGCTCATGTTACATTTACAGGTTCTGCAGACACGAAAAGTGATACAATAGTATACCGTAAGACAGATATGCCGTCGGTTTTTGAACGACTACTGTATGTACTATAGGCGGTGACATCACTGCCTGCGAGAAACCTGACAAATCTCCAAGTCCCATGTAAACGCAGTTGTCTGCGTAGCCGGTTTATTGATTTGCATGTAAACGCATGAAAACAGTTTTCTATAATAAGCAGATGTTTGATAGTTATCCGCTTATTCTGTGCATATAAACCCACCTATTGACGGAAGTTTAAGCGAGAGGGGAAGGAGTCGGGAGTGATGACGTTACTGCGCACCAAGTTCGAAGTGCTGCAAACTAAGTGCTCTTCCGCCATACAATATAGTTCTTATTTTTTATCTGCTTAAAAAAATCAAGTTTTATTTTGTGCCACTACACTTACTCGTGTAACTACTCATGTAACAGTCTTTAAATCGGGAAAACATGGAAGTGTTTGGTGACTTTTAAATTCATCCCAGTTTGGATCCTAAGGAATGAATGGGGCTAGGCTAAATGCTAACACATTCACAACCCGCTAGACAATGATTAAGTGCACAGAGTGATGAAAGATAGGTATGTATTATCTCGTCTAAGCTAAGGTAAGAACATAGTAAAATATTGAATAACAGTGGTGTTTTACTTTAATAAACACTTTGTTAGGAAGCTATTCTTCTTTGTATATCAACTGTGTCCTACACACATTCCCGCAAGCGTGGAGGTGTACGAAGAGTGAGAGAAAGATTATTTGCCTTGTTTATGAATCATTTTCGAAATCTCCAAAGGCTAATTGCGTCAGATTAAGTTTAATTCTGGGGATAAATCTGTCATCAATGTGTAGTCAAAGTAAACATACACACGGCTGCATCATTGTCTATAGCGGCCATTCCCAAACTGTGGTCCGCGGACCACTAGTGGTCCGCGAGGGTACTGCAGGTGGTCCGTGAAAAGGCAAAATAAGAATATGTATATTTTAATATACAAACTCGTTAATATTTTGGGCGAACGTGTACTGCTGCCTAATAAACGTTACTGTGAACTTATTCATTCTGGTGCCTGTGAACGGCACGCTCTCTCAGTTTAACGTCGTTCAATAGGGTGCCAGATTTGTATATTCTTCCAGGCGAAAACCCGACTAAAACACACTGTAAACAGGCCTTAATATGTAGCGGAAAAAACACCCAATCTGGCAACACCGCCACCACTCGGTGTTCACCAGTCAAGCTGCATGCGTCATCACAACACAGACGCTGCCTAAATTGCTGCCGCGCAACTCAAATAGTTTAACATTAAATAACATCATATTTGTCCTAAATCGTTAACGATTAAGATAGGCTGCTAACGCATATTCCGGATCTTGAAATAGACTTTGACTAAGCTCACGCTATTTAACGTGCACGTGTGGAGTGCAATACCTGCAAGTTGTCATACACGCAATGCCTCGCAGCGCTTCTCGCCCGGGGTGCGACCCCCACCCGGCTAGCCTTTCAAGGTATGTGCAAGCAAATACAAAAATTAAAAGACAGTCAATGATAATGTAAATCCTGGTTGGATTAGGATTTAAAGTTGGACATGAAGATGAAATCTGACGCATTTAGCTTAAAACTGATCAAATAATTGCTGTCTGTGGTGGTTCTATATGGGCTATAATGGCAATCATTTTAAAAAAATAATATGGGAAAAAATAACTATAAATTAGTTCATTTTTGGAACTGTGACCTAGTTTAACATTTTCAAATATGAACTATGAACTGAACTAGTTCATTTTAAAATTTGTGAACTGTGAACTAAACTAGTTCATGTAGAAAGTGAACTTTTCCCAACACTAAGAATATGTATATAAATAATTATGATATAAGGTTAAGAAACCTGTTGTACTGATGTGATGACCAGTTATAGTTTTAGTGCTAGTAAGACTATTTAGATGTGCAGAGTAATTCAGGACTTTGTGTAGACATATTTTATAATAACTATTATGAGGTGGTCCGCGAAAATTCTTGATTACAAATAGTGGTCCACACACACAAAAAGTTTGAAAACCCCTGGTCTATAGCATTGTTATAAAATCACACCTGTAATCAACATCCTCTTTTCCTGTTCTCTCTCATTATCACGCTTCATTCACTGCCCGTACAAGTGTGTGTGTGTTCCCGCTGGTCCTCTGCCAGCTTCGAGAATGTATTGGAAGACTGAACTGATGTCTCGTTTGTCCTCGGAGTGATCCGGGCAGCTTTCCAGTTTGTGCATGTGTGTGAGACGGAAAATGTATCCATGTACATTCGAGGATTCCTAACTCACTTTTACACATGCAAGCGCACAAGTCAATTTTTTAACTATTATTTAGCGGTGTACCTTTCTCGGTTTGTGCACACGTGTGGTATGCATGCATGGATGCATTTGTATAAAGGTGTGTGTGTGTGTGTATGCCTGCAGGAGCATGTAAGCTGTGCGTGTATGAGAGATACCTCGTGTGTGTGTGTGTTACTGGTGGCCAAATCCTCCAGATGGGTCCAGATGGCAGTATAAATCTAAGAAGGTGTGGAACAGACTCACTGTGAGCATTTTGTAAAGCCCGAATGCAGCACTGTGTCCCCAGAGATCTGTCTGTGTGTGTGAATGTGTGTACGCATGAGCGAAAACACGCACAACTATCCAACTGTAATTTTTCAGGAGCCAATAAAACCTTTTGCTATCACATTGTTTGCGAAACCATCAACGTACAGAATGTTCCACTAGCCAGGTGTTAAAGCATTTGTTGGTCTCATTTGTTGGGTTGCATTAATTATACTACAGTATAAAACAACTGCCACCTGCTTTAATCTCTTTCATTACACATCTAAATTACAATCACAATTCTTTCTGGGGAGTGTTTGTGTTTATCCTACATACAGTAATGCACAGTATTTCTGTTGTCTATGGCCTTTACTACTTTGCATCAATATTGGTTTATAGTCTCCGTCAATCCAAGTCAATCTTGAAAATCTTTTCTAAACACATTATAAATGTTAGACATGTTTTGAAACAGACCATACAGACTATAAACTATGTAGTACTGAATTGCAACGTCAGTTTGTTAAACGGTGCATGGCCACAGGTTGTAGCAGTATTTGAGAGCTGAGAGAGATGGCAGCTTTCCCACAGGTGGGCATGGTTTCAGCACCGACAGCGGATGCGCCCCCAGCGTTTGAGATTTTGATAACTTATTTACTTGCCATTTTTCCAGCATTCAAATTTGGTTGGGTTGTGATAACACAGTTGTCTGTGGTGTGACAAACTCAGAACACATTTAATATCTGACATTACAGGGACTTTAACTAAAGCAGTGGTTCTCAAACTTGGGGGGCACGAGATGGTGCCAGGAGCCCCAGTTTTTGACATTTTGTAAAATAAATTAATTTATTATATATTTGGTGAAATTAAACCTCTGAAAAATACCAACCAACATCACTACACTGTATAACTTATTTTAAATATTATATTTAAATGTTTTTTTTTAATTCAAATCCTAAGGGGGGTGTACACCAAGGCGTGTGCACCAAGGCGTTTACACCAGTGTAGGTTTTTAATTATTTTCAATGGAGTGCCATGGTAAACATTGAAAACGTGTTCAACTTTGGGTGAAATGCTCAGCTCGCCAATGTCACTTCTCAGTCAGCAGTCCAATCACAGTGTAGTAAGGGCGGGACAAATATTACGACAACTAACCAGGGCATCGTTCAACAACTGATAAACAAAGCAGAAGTATCATAGCAGGGCTCAAAATTAACTTTTTTATTTTGTTGCACTGGTGCTCCCAACTTTAAAGTTAGGAGCACCAGCAAAAATGTAGGCGCACCCATCAAAAAATTAAGAAGCACAGCAACTACAATGTAAATGTTAATTCATTTATTTTATTAAAAATAAAACGCCCCCACATCCTACTGTAGGCCAGGATTTAAAATATGGTCTTCTATTTATTTAAATTTTTTTTTTTTTGCTGCATAGATTCCTTAAATAATACCAAAATGCTGTTTAAATAGTATAGCAGCAATAATAATTTAACAATTACAGGTAACATAATTATGATTACAATAGAAAATCTAGCTAACACGTAAAACAGTGATTGATCTCCATCAATGATAAACACATTTATCATGACACTTTGTGTGTTTGGCACTTTTACCATGTTTAAGCAAGGTCTCGCTCTTAAAATATGTGTATTATGCCACCAACACCGTTTTACCTGCAACCTCCGCTCCATAGGATTTACAGAAAACACACTACATTGAGCCATTTTCATAGCGGAGCCACTCAAATCTTTAAGCCACTCTTCGAAAGGTTTGCACGTCGACGCAGACGACAACGCAAAAGTATAAATGAAAACCAATGTGGACCCTACGCACGACCATAACAAGACCTTTAGTCTTATTTTCCTGTGGTGGGGTTGCATTTGAATCCGGATCTTCGTTATCAATTACAGTAATAACATTGGCTATTGTCGGCTTACTTTCTCTTTATCCTCCTGGACTCGCGGTTCGTCTTTTCACATTTTCGCGCGTTACATACCAACGTAGTAAGGCGAGAAGGAATGATTGACGCTAATATTAGCCAACCTGCTGTCTTCATTAAACGCAAGAACTTAATGGTGAAATTTGATTGGTTATGTAACGTTGGAGAGAACACTGAACCTAGGACAGCACACAGCATAAACAATCTAAATCAAGTCGCACCACAACAAAATGGGCAGTCGCACAAATGCTCCCAAATATAATTTAAGGTCGCACAGATTAAATTTCGGTCACATATGCAACCAAAATAGTCGCAATTTCGAGCCATGCATAGTCATAGACATTATGTACGTAGACGCCTCATAGACTGACGCTGCCTATTGGAGGGGACGTATCAGCACGGCTGCCATCTTGGATGGGTCCCCAATGCCCCCCCTGCATTTATTTCTACTGAGGAAGGTGTATCCCCAACTACAATAATCATAAATCCCTGATTTTTAGACGGTGTAGTTACATGCAAGTAACGTTAGTTACGATGACATAATATTATAAATGGTAAAATAACCAAAATTATTGTTCAACCTTACTTGTGAAAGGTAATCTCATGTGATCTGGTATCAATACTGCACCGGTTATTGCAAACGTAAGCTGCACAAAATACGGGCATAGTTGCTTGCTCTCCTTTGACTCCAATTGGTGAGTGAGGAGACCCAACCAATATGGCGGCGATGCTGGATAATGTTCGAGCACGTCGATAATGTCATGAGGCGTCTACGTATATAATGTCTATGATCATAGCAACCAAAGCACTCAGCACCCACAGTCGGCGTCCGTCTTCCACTTTCAGCCGCGTTTAAACGCTTTGGTGTACACACCCCCTAAGTTTGAAAAGCACCATACACAGCACGCCAAAAAGTTTCAGAATCACTGAGCATTTCATAAAAACGTGATTATGATGTATCTTAAAGCTGCAATCCACACATTTGCCTCTATAGTGCCATCTCTGTCTAAAACATAATATTGCAAGTTACTTTACAATCTTTTAGACTAGATTTTGAGATGTCAAACTGACATTTGCCCCAAATTCTTACCCGAGTGCCTAATTTACAAATAATTTTAAGCTTACCATTGAGAGTCCGTTATCAACAAAGATTTGTATTTATTTTGACAAAAATGTTAGATTACAGTTATAGTTCACCCCAAAAAGAGAATTATTTACCTCATTTATTTACCCTAAACTGTCATTACAAATCATGTTTAACTTCAACTCTATTTCTATTTGTAAGCATAGCTTTGTAGACTACACTTATTCTTGACTCCTCTCTTATATATATAAAAATATTTTGTATCAAAACATAAAGCATTAATCTAGACTTAACTGACTTTTGACTATGTGTGAAAGTGTGTGTGTGTTATTAGCATCTTTCATTTGATAAATTACAGTTTTTTTGAATTGCTAAAACACTAAACCCCAATCTCTGAACCAAATTCATAGTGGCCTAAACACATTTGTCAAATCATGCACTCTTTTTGCAAAATTCTAAACACAAACTTCTCACTAAAACACACATTTCACACTGCAATGCACTTGTTTTATAAATACTAAACACAGGCAGGCAAAAGTTGAACACAACTAAAACACCGTTATCATCGAGTAAACACAACAACTCAAAATTCTACACACTTTTATCTAATGGTATTTTTTACCAATTGTGTGAATTGGAAACAGTCTGAGAGGTAGATGAAGAGTATGAGGAAGAAAAGGACACCAGAGATGATGCAATTGGCAAAATTTGCAGTTGGATTGCTGACTTTTTACAAAATACAAGTGCTGCTTACAGTAATATTGAAAACGTACTATTACTTGCAGTACTTACAGTAAAGTATTCACTATATTCACTGAACTTAACTTGTGATTACAGTGATATAGATTTTTAACAGTATTTGTCAATTGTGTTGTTATGTACAGTAAACATGTATTTTTCTGTAAGCAGATCTCCTGGATGTTGTGTTTTCCATTTTTTAAGGTAGTGTCTAATGGATGCTTGTAGTGTTTTATATTATAGACTTATGTGTTTATGATTTGAAAGCTTAGTTTGATTTTGAGTACAAGTGAAATGGTTTTGAAGCAATTGTTTGATTTTGCTAGAAGAGTCAGGGGTTCTGTGAATTTTGTTTAAAATTGGGATTTGTGTTTAAGGTTTTGAGAAAATGAGTGATGGTTTAAAAAAATGTGTTTTAGCAATTCAGAAAAACTGTAATAATGCGTTCCTGTGATAATCCCAAAAACCCAGGACTTAAAAAACATCTGCGCATGAGTGTGTGTGTGTGTGTGTGTGTGTGTGTGTGTGTGTGTGTGTGTGTGTGTGTGTGTGTGTGTGTGTGTGTGTGTGTGTGTGTGTGTGTGTGTGTGTGTGTGTGTGTGTGTGTGTGTGTGTGTGTGTGTGTGTGTGTGTGTGTTTGCTGTGACAAACAGAAAACACATTCAGCCTGCTGAGACACGTTTAATCAATTTAATTTTTAAAACATTCAAGATGAATATGAAATCTATAGTAATGTGTATATTATTATTGCATATAAAACCTTATTAGACTGAATAGTTATGCAACAGTTAAAAGTCTAGCATTCAAGAATGAACTATGGCCTCAACCACAGCTCCACCTAGTGTTGTGAACATGAACTGCAGCTAAGATAACCCTAACACCCAGAGGTGCTATCCATTCATTTATTATGTTTGACTAAAGCAGGCATTATTCTTGTTATTGCTCATGTTAGAGCTTTAAACCCCCTAACAAAGTATTAATCTTTATCTTGTAATTCGCCCTGCACCTGTACACTGAGGACTGACGTTAGCTTTCAAACCAGCTCTCATGTTGTGCTATATATTTAGTTGCATATTTTTTTAAGAAGGAAACTGTTTTAATAAAGGTGATTGTAACATCTCACAAGAGGCTTTGACTTAATTAACTTTGAAACATTTATTCCACTTTGTACAAAATACTGAGATATTTATTATGAATTACATCTTGTAATTTAACATTGCATTGAAAAGATATGGTAAAATTGCTACTATGGTGCTGGTTGCTTTCATTTTCATGAAATCCTGCATGAAAACAAAGTGACTGTCTGCCTAACACCTTCCTGCTTTATCAGCAGTCACCTGAAACACTGAAGACAGATTCTGTGAGCGTGTGTATGTAATCTGTAGGGCATGCACACCCAAAGTCACTGACCTCCAAAGCATTTCTTCCGACTGCATTCAATTCTGTCACTTTCTATGGTGAGGTCACAGCCATATGTCAGAGTTGTGATGTGTGAAATCAGAGTCCTGTCAAAAGAAAGAGCCTGTTTGTTGGCATCTGTTCGGGACTTTAATACAAAAGCAGCATTTCATAATTGACCACAATCAATTAAGCAATTATCACGACAAACATACAGACAGAAGGAGGAAGAATAGAAATCAGCCCTTTATTTAATGATTGATAGACAGACAGACAGACACACCTGTTTTTGAAAAAGAATGAATAGAAATGAGTGCTTTTATATAATAGACAGACCGACCTGTTTCTGAAGAAGGAACAATATAAATAAGTGATTCATTTAATGATACGTGGCTTAACATTTCTAAAGACGACAAATCCGTGATATTGTTGGATTATTATTTATAAACATTGTTTAATTATTATTTAAAGATACATTTGTTTTAAAGATAGGTCATGCCTATGCTCTACAACGGGTGTGTGACAGTGCATGACGCGATTAATATTCACGCATGCCAAACACAAGCTCAGTTATGGTATGCTTTTTTTATTTCATCCATATATCTGTTTTTTTCATCCATTCAACAGTGTTTATTTTAATGACGACGACAAACTTATAAATCATCTAATGAATATGCACATCAGGCTCTTTCTGTTTCTTTTGACAGGACTCTTGACTTCACACATCACAACGCTGACACTTGGCTGTGTTCATCTTCATAAGATACTGCGCAGCAGGCCGATAAACGTATATTACATCAAAGTATCCCGGGAGCGATGCGAAACCTACGGAGCATGCTCTCGAATCGCTCAGGTCTCGCGGTACCTTGATGTCACGATTGGTCTGCGCGCCGTTGCATGAAACCGAAGACGCATAATTTCATTTTAAAATGGTCAATTTACATCTTTGCCAAATTCTCCAAACGATTTGCAGCTATTTTCTGTTACTCCTGCCGTACTTGTGATTTTTGGGACGAGATCGTCTGAAGAAGAAAAAACACCAACGACACGCTCTAATATTAGTGGACTTTCTTTGCCACCTTCCTTGTAAGTGGAATTCCAGTGCGAACCAACATGTTTAGTTCAAATGGAACTAAGAACAGTAGGATAATGGCATATTCATTCATACGTCACTTTGGGCGGAAGTGGAAATAGAAAATCACCCACCTGGTGTAACGACTCGTGAGAGAGGAGGAAGCAAATGCAGGCAATCAGAAATGGTTTATTAAAGATGATGGTAAATACCATGAAACACTGAAATGATAACTGAGTCCAGGATGTTGGCAATGGTGATCGATGGTCTACGGTGGCGTAGAAGTGTTGGATGGTGAAGTCGGTGGTGAATGTGAAGACGGTCAGTGGGTGAAACCAGGAACAGACCGGAACATTCACACGAAGACGACGACACGAAACACTAATCCAAAACACGAACACGGGAGACAATAATCCAACCAGTGACTGCAGCAACATGAAATGAGGATCTGACAACAGGGAGAGAAACGGGTGAGTATTTGTAGCTGAGTGATGATGAGGATCAGCTGGAGCGAGACAATCAACTAAACGAGCACATGGAGACTACGTGAGTACAAACACAAAACATGACACGGAGGAAACAGTGGATTTCCTACCGTGACAGTACCCCCTCCTCTAGGACGTCACCTGACGTTCCCAGCCTGCTTTACCTGTAGATTGTAATCATCAATAAGGCGGTGATCCAGTATGTCCCGAGCAGGAACCCACCTTCTCTCCTCCGGACCGTAACCTTCCCAATCCACCAAGTACTGAAATCCGCGTCCCCTCCGTCTAGAGTCCAGAATACGGTTAACCGAATATGTGGTCTCCCCATTAACGATACGAGGCGGGGGGGGAACCGGGGCAGGCGGGTTAAGACGGGAAAAAATCACCGGTTTAATTTTGGACACATGGAACACGGGATGAATCCTCCTGTACGCCGGTGGAAGGCTAAGACGCACTGTTACCGGGTTAATAATCTTGGTAACAGAAAACGGGCCAATAAATTTGGGAGCAAGCTTATTCGAAACGGAACGCATCGGAATATTCTGGGTAGAAAGCCACACTCTTTGACCGACGACGTAACGGGGAGGCTTCGACCGGTGGCGATCGGCCTTAGCCTTGGTGCGCGACCTAGCCTGGAGCAGAGCTCTGCGAGCTCTGGTCCAGGTGCGGTGACACCTCTGGACTAGTGCGTGTGCGGAGGGGACCGACACCTCAGATTCCGTACTGACAAAATTAGGTGGTTGGTAACCTAAACTACACTTAAATGGAGACATGCCCGTAGATGACACTGGCAGAGAATTGTGTGCGTACTCCACAATTGAGAGTTGCTGACACCAGGACGAAGGATTATTGGAGGCCAAACATCGCAATGCCCTCTCGACATCCTGATTGGCTCGTTCGGTTTGACCATTGCTCTGGGGATGGAACCCGGATGAAAGACTAACAGTCGCTCCTAACAATTTACAGAACTCACGCCAAAATTTGGACACAAATTGGGGACCCCTGTCAGAGACCACGTCTGTC
Source organism: Misgurnus mizolepis (assembly GCA_025389145.1). Lineage (NCBI taxonomy): Eukaryota > Metazoa > Chordata > Actinopteri > Cypriniformes > Cobitidae > Misgurnus > Misgurnus mizolepis. Next base: position 14,390,391 of record JAIFKI010000007.1, read on the forward strand.
GGGAGGCCATGTATACGGAAGACGTGGTCAATGACAGCTACCGCTGTTTCCTTGGCTGATGGTAATTTGGGCAAGGGAATGAAATGAGTCGCCTTCGAGAACCGGTCCACTACGGTTAAAATCACCGTATTACCCTTAGAGGGTGGGAGGGCGGTAATGAAATCTAGCGAAATGTGGGACCAGGGTCTCGAAGGGACAGACAGCGGTAAGAGTAACCCATCTGGAGGTCGATTGGAAGTCTTACCAACAGCACAAACCGAACAAGCCAAGACGAAGTCGTGGACGTCACGAGCCATACCAGGCCACCAAAATCGTTGCTTGACTAGAAACCTAGTTCTACTAACCCCTGGGTGACAAGCAACACTGGAACAATGACCCCACTGGAGGACGTCTGACTGTAACTCCTCCGGCACAAACAATCGATTCGGTGGGCAACGAGCCGGGGGCGTTACCCCTTCTAAGGCATTCAAAACCTTCGATTCGACCTCCCATCTGAGCGCGGAGATAATGATGGTCTCCGGTAAAATGGGCTCGGGAGTAGCAGTACGATCGGAACGCTCAAAAAGACGGGATAAAGCATCGGGTTTGATGTTTTTGGAACCCAGCCGGTAAGAAAGTGCAAAATCGAAACGACCGAAAAACAATGCCCACCGAGCCTGCCTGGAGTTAAGTCTTTTGGCGGTTCTAATGTATTCGAGATTCTTATGGTCCGTCCATACAATGAAGGGTACACCCGACCCTTCAAGCCAGTGACGCCATTCTTCCAGTGCAAGTTTGACTGCCAACAACTCTCGATTGCCAATGTCATAATTAACTTCTGCAGGAGATAAACGATGAGAATAATACGCGCATGGATGCACCTTTCCGTCTGAGGATGTGCGCTGGGACAACACTGCTCCTACCCCCACCTCTGACGCGTCGACCTCCACTATGAATTGACGTGAACGATCAGGGGTGACGAGAATCGGAGCTGAAACAAAGCAGCTTTTCAGTTTGGCAAACGCAGCCTCAGCTGCGTCTGACCACCTGAACGTCAAACTAGGGGAGGTCAAAGCGGTCAGAGGCGCGGCTAGTTGGCTGAAATTGCGAATAAAACGCCGGTAAAAATTGGCGAACCCCAGAAATCTCTGCAGGGCCTTGCGAGACTCTGGGGATGGCCAATCTACCACAGCCTTAACCTTCTCAGGATCCATGCGAACACCCTCAGTCGAAATGATGTGTCCTAAAAAAGAAACAGACTGTGCATGAAAAACTCATTTCTCCGCCTTGACAAACAATCCATTCTCTAGCAACCGTAGAAGCACTCGTCGTACGTGTTGCACGTGTTCCTGGAGAGACGAAGAAAAAATCAATATGTCATCCAGGTAAACATATATGAATAGATCGACCATGTCTCGCAACACGTCATTAACGAGTGCTTGGAAGACTGCTGGCGAGTTCGTGAGCCCGAAAGGCATCACGCAGTACTCAAAATGGCCACGAGGGGTGTTAAAAGCAGTCTTCCATTCGTCCCCCTCCCTGATGCGGACCAAATGATAAGCGTTACGTAAGTCCAATTTAGTGAAAACGGACGCTCCCTGCAACCTCTCGAAGGCTGAAGACATGAGCGGCAAAGGATAAGTATTCTTTACCGTTATGTTGTTCAGTCCTCGGTAGTCAATACAAGGTCGCAGAGATCCGTCCTTCTTTCCCACAAAAAAGAACCCCGCCCCCGCTGGAGAAGAGGAAGGGCGGATGAACCCCGTTGCTAGAGAACTGGATATATATTTCTCCATGGCCGCTGTCTCTGGAATAGACAAGGAATATAATTTGCCTTTAGGCGGAGAGGTACCTGGCAATAACTCTATCGCACAGTCGTAGGGACGATGAGGAGGAAGAGAATCAGCCCGAGACTTACTGAACACCTCCTTCAGGTCGTGGTACTCCGCGGGCACGTTAGCCAAATCCACTGCTTCTCCCTGAAACACAGACTCAGAAACATTAACAACAGCAGACAGGAGACAAGACAAATGACACTCCTCGCTCCAGCTAACCACAGATCCGAGACGCCAATCGATCCTGGGGTTGTGTTTATGGAGCCAAGTGTGACCGAGAACAATGGGAGTCTGAGGTGAGTCTGTGATGAAAAATGAGATCTCCTCTGTATGGTTACCGGATGTGACAAGGGAAACGGGTATGGTGGTCTGTGTGATGACTGGCAGTCTGTGTCCGTTAAGTGCAAAAGGTGCAATGGGGTGATTGAGGGAGGTGAGAGGAATGTTGAGCTTACGAGCAAACTTGAAGTCCATGAAGCACCCCTCGGCCCCCGAATCCACCAAAGCGTGAAGATCAAGTGCGTGGGTGGACCACCGTAGTCTCACCGGAAGGAGTGTCGATGTAGATGAGGTCTTCTTGGCAGAGATCCCACCCGATAGTAGCCTCCGTTTTACTATCAGGCTTGGTCTTTTACTGGACAGCGCTGGATGTGATGTTCTTGGCTGCCACAGTATAAACATAGTCCCAGGGATCTCCGCCTGATCCTCTCCTCCCGGGAGAGCCGAGCTCGCCCCACCTGCATGGGTTCAAGATCTCCAGGTGGGCTGACCGCAATCTCTGCGCGCTGACGCTGAGCCTCCGGTCTGGTCGCGAGAACGGCTCTTCCCCTCCGTCTGGCGGCTTGGTCGAGTCGGTTGTCTACTCTGATGGCGAGATCAATAAGGCCATTGAGAGAAGTGGGGAGTTCAACGGCGCGGATCTCCTGTTGAATGCGGTCAGCCAACCCATGCAGGAAGTGATCCCACTGCGCCTCTTCGTTCCACTTACACTCCGCCGCCAGGGTGCGGAACTCGATCGAGTAGTCGGATACGGACCTGTCCTCCTGACTTAGGTCCGTGAGCATTCTAGCCGCCTCCCTCCCGGCGACGGAGCGGTCGAAGACCCGTCTCATCTCCTCCGAAAGGGTGTGGAACGAAGCACAGCAGCTGTCTTGGTTCTCCCACACCGCCGTCCCCCAGAGGGCAGCCTTCCCAGTGAGCAGAGACAATACGAATGCCACTTTCATCTCTTCGGTGGTGAACGTGCGGGGCTGCAGAGCGAAATGCAGGGAACAATGAGACAAAAATGATCGACAAAACTTAGGCTCACCCGCATACTTCTCAGGGATAGGGAGGCGTGGTTCGGACTGGGAAATCCCCCCGGGGACGATCGGCGGTGCGGGTAGCGTGGGAGGCGCAGCGGGTGGCGGTGGTTGTTGTTGTTGTGCCTGGAGGGCGAGCTCAGACACCTTCGTCACCATTGCTTGGAAAGCTCGACCCATCTCATCTATCGCTTTGTCTTGGCGATCCATACGACCAATGGCTCTCTGCAGGAAGTCCTCCAGATGAGATGGGGAGCGATCGCCTGCTGCTTCCATGATGGTCAGATCCTACTGTAACGACTCGTGAGAGAGGAGGAAGCAAGTGCAGGCAATCAGAAATGGTTTATTAAAGATGATGGTAAATACAATGAAACACTGAAATGATAACTGAGTCCAGGATGTTGGCAATGGTGATCGATGGTCTACGGTGGCGTGAGAAGTGTTGGATGGTGAAGTCGGTGGTGAATGTGAAGACGGTCAGTGGGTGAAACCAGGAACAGACCGGAACATTCACACGAAGACGACGACACGAAACACTAATCCAAAACACGAACACGGGAGACAATAATCCAACCAGTGACTGCAGCAACATGAAATGAGGATCTGACAACAGGGAGAGAAACGGGTGAGTATTTGTAGCTGAGTGATGATGAGGATCAGCTGGAGCGAGACAATCAACACACAGGTGACAACAATCAACTAAACAAGCACATGGAGACTACGTGAGTACAAACACAAACACAAAACATGACACGGAGGAAACAGTGGATTTCCTACCGTGACACCTGGGGCCCGTTTAAGACACCCGGCAAATTGATATAATTTAAATTAACTATGTTGTCATATGTCTGCCAACACTTTTAACCCTGATATTGTCTTTACTTAAATAATCAAATAAACATCACTTAATATTTTCTGTTTTAAAGTCAAAGCTAAAAAAAGTTTAGTTGATTTAACTTTTAAGCTTACAAAATCCATTAAACTAAAACATTCAAGTAGAATGAACTTAAAATGATTAGTTCATGTTGTGAGGAATACCCATAATCCTTTGCACCTGAATACTTTGATTATTTTCTGCTTTTTCACAGAATAAAAACTGATAAGAACTTTCACTACTTAAATATTTGTTAATAAAATGTCATATAGGTTTAAGCTCTTATATTATTGATGTTGTTTTGTTGTAAATTATAATTTTGTAAAATCACCGTTCAGGTGATCAGTGTTTCCATACATGAATCCTGTTCAGAACACTTTGTTGTATTTCTCTCCACAGTACTGACAATGCATGTCAAAAACACAGTTTTGTGTGTGTGTTTCTGTGGAGAATCACGTTTATTCAATGACTGACTTAAAATCACTCATCAATTCTGTGTTATAATGCCATTTATAACATCAAAAGTAATATAAAATGATAAAAACTAAAGTTATATCCAAGGGGTTTCCTCACAAATTTCTAGTAATGTCAACTAATCTGGGTTAAGAGTGCAGGAATATTGGAAGAAGTCTATTCAACTTAAAATTGTTGTTAGAACAGTTTATATGTTTAAGTAATCATTACTTAAAGTTTTTAGGGCAACAAGTTTGCTTCATTTTTTTATGAGAGAGAGAACACGTAAAACTAATTTAAACTCAAATATACATAAGTCACAATATAATGAGTGGTAAAACATGTATCTTGTGTGATCATGTCACAACGTTAATGATCTAATTTAAATATGCTAAATTACAAAACAATACAATAAGTTTTCTGATTTGAGGGAAAATGCTACTATTTCACAGATATGTACTAAATAAAAAAATTTTTTTACAGTCAAATACATTCAATAAATGCATGCTAACATTTGTAAAATAACATTTTAATTTGGATGAAAAAGTATGAATTCCCAAGAAATGTATCTTAAAACATCTTAAACTTTTGTTACAATCTAAAAATATCTAAATATAATTCAGTACAATCTGTAAATAAAACAAAATCATTAATTATAAATCAAAAGTACACTTCAAGTAAACTGTTAAATTTTCCTCCAATTTTTATTAAACACAATATTACTGTGAAGTATAATAACTGAAATGCAAAACAAATTTATGTCTACAATATTTTCACTCCAAAAAAAATAGTTCTAGTGCACAACACAACCATTGATTCTAAAAATGATTCTAAATTCAGAATCCTAATTTTACAGTGTATAAGTAACATTAAAATATGCCCAAAAAGGTCAGTGAAACCATACCACAACAGACAATGTTAAGAGATTGAAAAGCTGTTTTCATTTAAATTGCTAGTAATCTACTGGATCCTACAGTATGAATAAACATATTTACAAGATTTACTAAAAGTTAGAATTGATGTTTAATTCTATTCAACATGCTTAAACACATTATTGTTTAATTTACATTAAACGTGCCTGTATTGACATTTAAGTACGAAATAATATCAGCTTTGAGTGGACTAGTTATCAGATGTTTAAGTGAATCACCAAAACATGACTCCAAACAATGGACCTTTTCCAATAGATTATGTATCATATATGTGAACAAAGTTATTTATTAAGTTATTTATACACACTTCACTTTGATGAAACTGTGCAATTTTATTTCCTGTGTGCAGGTTTAGCCACTGGTAAAACTCTAATGGGACTGCTCTCCATTCAGATGGCTTATGTGTTTTCATGTCTCACCAGCATATGGCCAAGATGATTTCAGTGTAATACTGTTTAAAGTATCTATTAGCCTACCATGTGTATTTTCTCTAAAATTAAATATTTTAGCAGCAAAAGAAGTCACAGAAGAAGAAGCTAAGCAAGTTAACCCACAAACAAAGAAGAAACAGCAACTTGTTGTGTATAATTTGAGAAGACCAGTAATGATGGAAGTAAATAAACATCGACTTTTGATGCAATTTGAGTTAAATCACTCCTCAACTTGGCTCATTTTTGTTTTCACCTTCACAAACGGAAATACCTATGACACAGTTTTTTTTACCTGACGGGAGGGGTTCTGGTGGACCAATCTGACGCGCTGTAGATAGACGCGCGTCAGTAGATCTGATGCGCTGTTAAAAATTTTGTGAGGTGCGCGTCAGGCTGCGCAGAGCTATGCACAGGCTACAGACCTACGCACGACTATAAATCGCCCTTTAAACTGACATACTGGGTGCATCCCAATTCAGGGGCTGTGGCCTTCCAAGGCCGTATCTGAAGGCAAATGACATCACCGGGCTGTGACGAAGGCTGTCACAATTCGAAGGCTCATTCATATAAAAGCCTCTTACTGTGGCCTTTTCCCCACTGATTACGAGTTAGGGCTGTAACGCTATAGCTTGTCCAATTATAAAGACCTGCCTGATTATGCATCAAAAATCATAATCATTCAAAATAAAACAAAATCATTCAAAATCATTCAAAATATTCTTTATTATCATGAAAATACCTGAAACTATTTGAAGAACAGCAATATAAATATTCTTGTAGACATTTCCTGGAACAGCGTTTGCAATGCTAGCCTACTTCTTCTGTGGCACAAAGTTAGTTTCTGCACGAGAGCGCCCCCTGGCTTTTGGATGTGGCGGCATTTCACCGTAATTCATGCAAATTCATTAATTGAGAAAACGCGCATTTGCACGATAAATCGTTACAGCCCTACCGAGGATCCATAGATGTATCCTTCACAGCCTTGGGTATCCCAAAATTCAATATGAAGTCTGGGTATTTTGAAATAAACATTCAAAACTGTATTAAATAAAATTGTATATTTTGCTAATTAAAGGTCCTTGTGTCTGTTTTACTATTATAAATGATGTTTTAGTGATGTAAATTAATATTATTGCTGCAATGTTGTGTGTTGCATTTTGCTTTTGTATATTTCTAAGGTTGGTGAATTTTACATACTGTTGGATAGTTTAATCTGCATCAATGTGTTATATTTTCTAAAGTATACAAAGAACAATTCCCGCACACTATCTGCTTGCTGAAAAAATGTATTTAATGAAAGTTGCGTTGCAACGTTTCGATCAACTGATCTTCATCAGGCAACTGATGAAGATCATGTTGCTCTTCATGTTGCCTGATGAAGATCAGTTGATCGAAACGTTGCAACTCAACTTTCATTAAATACGTTTTTTCAGCAAGCAGATAGTGTGCGGGAATTGTTCTTTGTATATTTTGAGACTTTTTGTCATCTTATCCTACGCACCCATCTATTGACTTCAGGTGTGCGACGCTAATTTGTTTGAATATTTTCTAAAGTAAAATAAAAAAATCTGCCACCATATTTATTTTTAAAAGTCTGATAGGTCTCAGCTTTTGTGTCCCAGTGACAAGCGTAGTGGGTGGGAAAAGCAAGTGATGCCCCCGTAGGCTAGACCGTCTCATTTCATTTCACTCCGTGGCGTTTAGAGGCTGCTGCCTTCAAATATTGAGCCTTGCCTTCAAAGTCCGCGGCCTTAAAAGGATCCAGACCCTGAATTGGGATGCACCCTCAGTTTGTTCAAACTAAACCAGTGCTCACACAGCAGTCATTGGCCAGTTTACTGAATGACAGTCATATTAACCAATTATACTCAAAGCAACATGACGAGTCAGCCAATACAATTTGGTAACACTTTTTTTCGATAGTCCACTTTAGACATTTTACTAATTATAAGTAACTTTGCAACTATTTATCCTACCAATCTTTACCGTATTAGTAGACTGTCTGCTTAATATCTATTCACACTTTATTGTGATGATATTGTGATAAGTATCTTTGCAGGTGCATGTCAACTTATTCCACTAACCCTAACCTCTTCCCTAACCCTAACAGTCTACTAATACTCTAAGGACAGTTAGACAGTTAGTTGAGATATAGTTGCAAATTAGTGAAAGTTGGTTCACATAAGCACTATTCGGACGGGATTAGTTTTCCAAACGACGTTTGAGTTTCAGCGTGTCCCCCAGGACGTCTGTGATTTTATGTACTGATTCGGACGGGATTAAAATGATGCAGGCTATTCCAGAGATGGGAGTGTCTGTTTCATGCATTTGGGCGTTGCAGTAGCACGTGCTCTGGATACGCGTGTTTGTAATGTTTAATATTTTTCTTTAAATGTAAAATCATGACAGAACATGTAATTTATTAATTTAATTTTAACAAATCAAAATAAAATATACAAATCCTACTAAAGTAACATTAGCCTACGTGTTTTATATAACTGTCTGCTTATAACAAACACAAAATAATGAAGAAATAATGATTAATACAATTTAATATCTTTATTAATTAACATTACCATTCCGGAGTTGAACAACTTTGAACGGAGTTTCTTATAATGTTAATGATATATCAGTGTTTAGTCTTAACAGTGTATGATATTCAGCTCGTCTTGATTTAATTACTTTATTTTGCCGAATGCGAAAAAACATTCATATCTGAATGAATGGGACTCAGGAAATACAATATACGCACATTAGTAAGACCTTACGGCAGATCAAGTTGGCCAAAACACGAAATGAACCGCGTTTTCAAAAGATATTGCGGGCAAACACAGACATTTGCATCCGGACGGGATTAAATTTCTCAGAGGACCTCTGAGTTCGGCGAAAAACAGTAGGTAAATTGCTCTGGAATTTTTACGGAGGTCGTCAGAGAAAAACACAGACATGGCCGATTCGGACGGGATTAAAAACACAGAGGACCTCTGAGAAGCACGATTTTCTCAGAGGTCCCCCTGTAAAACTAATCCCGTCCGAATAGGGCTATAGTTGAAAACTTATTTATAGATGTATAAGTATTAAGTGTAACCTACAATTTATTTCAGTGTGGTAGCATATTTAATGGAATGTTGTGTGTACCATATTGTAGACAAAACAATAATCATAGTGACTTTCTCCTTTAAAGAAATAGAAAATAAATCTAATTTGTCATTACTAGCATAATACTCAAATATAATATAATATAATAAATATACTTTAAAAAGGAATTCCCAACAAAGATTATTGAAGAAATAATTTTCTTCAGTTTATTTTGAGTATCCTGAATAAGATTAGACATCAGCATGTTGCTAACAAAAATTGTTGTTGACTGGACTTAAATACATTTACTGTAAAATGTGCTGTAACACATCATGAAGTTTGATTTCTCAGAGTTTTTCAAAATAAAACTCAATCAGGTTTAAATGTCAGGAGTTCCTGTCGGGATGAAAGTAACACTTGTTTCTCTTCTCCTACTGCCAATACTGTTGCATTATGTTGAAAATGTATATTTTTTTATTTGATTTAATTTTATTGTGTTCAAATTGTTAAAAATGTTTTTTTTTTCAACAATTCAAGTTTGTACTGTCAGGTTGCTTTAGAAACATTTGATGAAACCAAAATTTAACCGAAAATACATAAAAACAAGATCATAGTCATGTTTATTTACTAAAAACAAGTGTAACACAAAAATCTATCTTGTTCTGTTCTGCTTTTGAGCCACCTATGTGTTACTTTCGTCCCTGCTGACAGAGTCTAAGGCCATTTTGTTTCCAAAATTTCACCTGGAATTCATAGTCCACACTTGAGTTACTGATCACAGCAAAAATATATCTGTCTAAAACTTTATCTTTTAAAATTAAGTTTTTCTGAAAAATTGTACTTTCGCCCCTGCTCACCCCTACTGTGAGTCTCTACAGTACAATGTTGGTTACTGTGAGTATCTACAGTACATTGCTGGTTACTGTGAATCTTTGCAGGATATTTTATTTACTGTGATTTTCTACAGCACGTACCTTTTTACTGTGATTTTTACAGTTTAAAAACACTACTGTGATTTCACACTGAATGCACTGTAATCCACTGTGAACTTTATTACAGTTATTTGCTGTGCATGAACACAGTTAATTACTGTAGATTTCACAAGCATTTTTTACAGTGTATATATTTTTTTACCATTTAAAAAATATATATTATTTTAAATATTGAGTAGATTGTGGTCCCTTACTGTGTACCGATGTGTGTTTTTATTTAAAACTAAAACAAACGATTGTATTTTTAAAAGTTCTGTCACATTTCATAAGGCTTGTTTGACTTCATACGGCGCCGCAAGAACCGACAGCCGGATGACGTCAAAGTACTGCGAGAATGATTCATCATATTTCGTCTCGCACTCTCGATACTTTGACGTCATCCAGCTGTCGAGTCTTGCGGCGCCGCATGAAGTCGAACAAGCCTTTTAAGTTTATTGTGTTGGATCACGTGATTTTTGGTTGGCGAGCTTCAAAAAGGTCATGTGATTTCCACATCAGGTGTGTTCGACTTCATGCGGCACTGCGCAGACCGATCGGCGGCTGACTTGAAGCAGTGCATTCCGGTTAGTAATTTTGTCCGACTTGACCTGGCGCTGAATGCACATGACTGTCGCGAGAGCGATTCGAGATCAGCCGCCTGAGTCAGCCAGCACAGTTCCCAAAGAGGATCCGCACAGGCTGTAATGACGAAACAGCTGTTTCACGACTGGTCGGATTCACCACATGACGACGATCACGTGTGTTTCGTGTTTATTTTCACGCCCTCAGTTCCACGAATGCTTAGCTGAACTTACGCACGACTATAAATCGGGCTTTAATGTACTGCGCAGGTGCGTAATGATGAGAAAAGATTCGTCGCAGGTCCTGGCAGATAGATACAACTCGTGTTCGCCATGCGAGAATTACTGAAAGTAATTACTCAAATCGAAATGCACTCGTCAAAAAGTGTGTGTTTTGTAGACGCAGGCCTATATTATATTTCAAATTGAAAGTAAAGTGTTTGTTATAATCTATATGATCTGCGCGACCCTGCTTTTCTTTGATGACATTGCAGGGTATTCCAAATGAGCAATTAATACTACTGAAGTTCACTTCAGTGGAAGGAGGGAACACTGAAAGCTGAAAGATTTTTCCAGCACCCTGGGCATTTATTCAAACATATGTTTCCTTGAAGGGCCCTTCACGAAGAAGATGCCATTTGTAAGGGCGTTCCAAAAGAAAGCACAAAGAGCTCACTTTAAGGGCTCTGCACTAGGGAGAAAGGCATAGGGAAGCTCACCTCCATTTGGAAATGCCCCCTGTCAGCTCATCTTGTCGCCAATCCCACAATTTTATGGAGTCTTCAATTTAACTTACTGGAAAACGATTGTTCATTTCTTGAGTCTCACTACTTGAGACGTGCCCTTTTTGTTATTGTTGTTGGCACAAAATGCAAACAGCCTTATTGATTTACAGTATGGGTGTTACAGTATTTTATGCAAATATAAATATTTTCAATTGTTTCATATCACGCATGTTGAGCACTTCCTGAAATTGACAGGCCTATCTCCACATGCACTGCCAGTTTTCGGTGTGAATTATGCGATTTCTGAAACATTTAGGAAGACATTTGCAAAACCATGAGCGAGTTCATTGTCCATTCTCCAACTGTGATTTTAGCAGCAACAACATAACAACTTTCAGAGCTCACAAGTCCAAGAAACACAGAAAACAAACTTTGAATGACCTGTGCACATCTGGTTGTACAGTAGGCAGTAGCCTACAGGCAATGAGTTTGACAAAGTCTCAGTTTCACAACGTCAATCACATCAAGCTGATGACATTTAGGCAGATTCAAAGGGTGGGTCTCTTTAAACAGGAACCAAAAATAAATATAAATATAGACACAGCCCATGCAGAACCTAGAAAACTATGTAAAACTTGAGAAGCGCCCTTTTTGTTATTGTTGTTGGCACAAAATTCAAACAACCTTGTTTATTTATGGGTGTTACAGTATTTTATGCAAGTATAAATATTTTTAATTGTTTTATATCACGCATGTTGCCCTTTAATTAATCAACTGTTTGTCAATGTAGTGCTGCTTGTAAAACAGGTTTGTTATGTAGCTATAACTCAGCGGAGGGCAGTCGCATGTGAATTTCTATGTTTTATCATAGCACACCTATTTTTCTAATAATTAAAGACTGTGAATGATCTTAGGATGTGTAAAGGTTATTACGGTTATTCAATATGAATGAAAATGTAGCAACTGTCTCCATAGCAATTTATCCAGAATGTGCTTGCTTCTTGCCAGAGATGGGCATAAATACATGGAAATGTATTTCAAATATAAATACAAAATACTGTGTGGAAAAAATGTATTTAAATAGAAATACAAAATACTGTGTGGTAAAATGACTTTAAATATAAATACAAAATAGGCTACTGTGTGGAAAAATGTATTTAAATACAAATACAGTATTTTGTATTTTGAAAATACACAAAATACATGTGAAATTGGCGATTTAGTGCAATTATCCCTATTAGGCTGAAATCTATCTGGGTCTATTTCTGAATTCCAAAAAGCATTTACTGTAGATGTGTGCAACTGCTTAGAAACGTTCGTTTTATTTTACATAAAATCCTCTGTCACGTGTCATGAACATGAAGAAGATTTTATGGACATTTATGAAAACTGCTATTAAGTGTCATTCACTCAATTATGTAATTTTTAATGCAAAGATGACATTGTTTGAGATATCTTTGTTATGACAACTTGACATAAACCAATACAACTATTGTTTATAACTTAAGAAACTATCTAGCTTTGTGGGTTAACATTACATTAAACTGTCATTTAAATGTCTTTAAGTGTTAATACTATGTCAAATAAACATTATGAACTTCAAGAATACTCATGATGTTAAACTTTTTAAAAGATTTTTAACACTTATATTTATAATAATTATATTTGTACCACTGTAGTTGAGGTCAAGAAAAATATTCATGATTCTGTTATAAAACTATTTTACAGAGTATTAACAGTTAATGACATTTTAATGACAAATTCAATTTGTATCACTGGTAAAAAGTGGTCAGTTAGGATGTATTGGTTAATGTCAAGTTGTCATAACAAAGATATCTCAAACAATGTCATCCTTGCAATAAAAATGACTTAAATTGAACAAATGACACTTAATGATCATAAATGTGCATACAATCTCCTTCATTTTCATAACACATGTCATGTCATGGTTATGAAGGTGTTATGTCAGCCTTATGAACACCCCTTCAAGTAAAGTGATGTTTTATAAAAACATTTTTCAACGACGTTTTCATGTGTTTTCAAAATGACCCACAACCTAATCAGTTTATATGTGAAGAAATCCATTTATTTACAAACTTCTCACGAGACGAGTGTTTGACAAAATTATACGGCAAACGACTTCCTCTCATCGCTGCTTTTTGATGGTTTTGAGAACAATTACTCAAGAGTTGCCCTCTGTCATTTCCCAGAATTATACAACGGAGAGCACGTCAGGTTTACTGAGGAGCCCGCAGGTTCACGCTGTACAGTAGAGCCATGCAAATTGCAAAAGTGTAAACAAGGCTTCAACTGCACAAAGCAAAAGAGAAAGCAGCAACTGTGTGCTGATTCCACCACTTGCCGCGTCACGTGTGTAAGGGCCTTTAAAGGAAAACACCACTGTTTTTCAATATTTTACTATGTTCTTACCTCAACTTAGATGAATTAATACATACCTATCTTTTATCAATCCATTCTGTAAGAATTGAAATGAACCTGAATATCAGAGCACTGTGTTCTGTTTGACTCCACCAGAGGGCAACAGTGATCAATATACTCTAGCTTTACATTGCTTTTATATAAAATTATGTATATGGTTAAATACAAAGCAGTGGTCTTGGTTTTACAGTATTTTAATCATATACTGTAATTGGCCAAACTGTGCCTTAATTGCTTGTCTTTTGTTTAATGAAATCAGAAAACATATAGTAAAGCAGTGATAGAGAATAATCTTTTATTCTTGAATTAATAAATAATTAACAATTTACAAATATGATTTTTAAAGGTTTAAAAATAAGTTGTCACAAAGTGTAGTGCAATACATGACATTAAAGTACTGTAGCTTTTCTAGTGAAGCTCTGACTTTGGTTCAAGAAAACTGGTACGTCCTTCACAACTTAGTAAGGCTTGTATGACTTGCCAAGAAACTTTAGTCCATAAATGAAGTCTGTTTTCTTTGTAGAGATGAATGTGCTGTGGTCACAACTGATCTCAATGATGAATAATGGTTTTAGGCTGGTCTTGTGTCATTCATATAGTAACAGTTAATACAGTTACTTCTAGCTCAGTTGGTGAAGCATGGTATTGCAACACTAAAATTGTGCGTTTGATGAGTAAAAAATGCACAAACCATAAATGTGTACCTTTAATGCAGCGTGAGTCACTTTGAATAAAAATGCCTGCTAAACAATAAATAGAGAGATCTATAAATATATTTTACGTCCAGCCCATATGTCTGCTTTTACCAAAGTGCCACAGTGTTTTCCCCTTCATACAATGTCATATATTTAAGAATATCATATATTTTATATTTTATAAGAGGCTGGAGGAGTCATGATATTCAATATTCCCCCCAAAATTATATGACTAATGTGTCAGTGTTTTTTTCAGATACAGATTGTCAAGCGGTCCCCCACAATTTGGTCCTACACAAATTTTAAGGTTACATTCGTGATTTGTCCCTGTTATAATAACCGAGTTGTCACACTGGAAACATAAACCACTTCTTTATAGAAAACAACAAGAAACAAAGACACAAAAGGCCAGGTTCTCTTCCAAAACCTCACAGGCGCATGATAACAGGTTATTTTCTGAGATAGGCCTACTGTAGGTAAACCAAATCACGTCAAAAGAGAAAGTGCAAGTAAAAACAATAAATGGTTGTTTTAATAGAGTCACACTAGGTACAATTCTCCCACACCAAATTGTTTTATAGAGCCAAAAAGCAAGGCTCTTTTGACTACCCAAATATATAAAGAATGTACGATTGCAGAATTAATGATGTTTTTCATAGCAAAATAGATCACAGTAATTAAGTTTTGATTCAGTAAAGGTGTTTTGCCTTATGTACACTATTGTTCAAAAGTTTTAGTACACTTACTCATTCTTAATTTTTTTTATATTTTAGTATATGGAATAACAAAAATGTGACTATAGCAATTATGTTGCAACTAAAGTCATCCAAAATAAATCAAAACTATTCAATCTTCATCTTTTAACTTGAAAAGAGGTCTTTAACTTTTACCGCTTAGGGGGCTTGCACACCAAAGTGTTTAAAAGCAGATGAAATGCCAGGCAGACGCTGACTGTAGGCTTTTGCCAGCTTTTTTTCAGCTGAATGCTTTTGTGTTATTATCTTCTGCTTTGTTTATCAGTTCTTTAACAATGCACTGGTTGGTTGTTGTGATATTTGTGCCACCCCTCCTCCACTGTGATTGGATGGCAGAGTGAGAAGTGACATTGACGAGCTGAGCATTCACCCAAAGTTGAACATTTTTCAACTCTCAGCGCTCAGCCGTTTTTGAAAAGCGGGGCGCTTCCATTGAAAAATTTTTACACATTCCCCGTGTTAACGCTTTGGTGTGCATGCTACCTTAATGGCCCCCCGGTACATGCATTAAATAAAGAGTGGATTAACATACTTTACTATAGTGGTTTCATTACAAAAATATTAAAATAATTCTTTGTGGTATAGACGGTTTCAGCAGCAACAACATAAACAAACAGCGTTTGTGGCCCAAACTTAACTTCCGGTAGACTTCCGCAAAGAATCAGTAACAACAAGAGCACTTTTAGAGTAGATTATTTTGAATAACAAGCTAAATAAATAACCAATAAATTACCTTAGTTCAAATCATAGCTAAAGCGTAGCAACCATTACACCGAGCTAACATTACTGTGTAAAATTAATGTATTTAATGTTAGCTACAGATCCTTCAATTCTCGCCTGGCTGACAAATCCGCACAGCGGATGATCCATGCTCACTGTCCTTTGTGTTTTGGAAACTGAAACCTTTTTAATTTCAACAAGGTATTTGTTCCAGAGGTCTGTTTAGTCACTAGAAATAACAGTAAACAAGGAAGTTAACTTTGGACCAGATGCATATCGGCGGCAACGCACATTCTTCCGATGAAACGTTTATATACAGTTGCATACTATTAACATGCACTAGTAAACATTTGAAGTGGATCAAAACATTTACGTTGTCTTAAAACCAATACCCAATACACATTCTTGTCATAGGACAACTTTGATGAACGTTTTTGATCCACTTCAAATGTTGACTAGTATACATATCATAATTTTACTGAATACATTTTGAACTGGAAACTTTATCCTCTCTTTTAATTTCCATTATTTTCCTATTAATGCATAATTTATATTATTTAATTTTTCCACACAAATAAATTATTTTGAATTCAAACAAAATTTGAAGGGCCCCGGAAATACCACCACGCACCATGAGTTGAAGACCCATTTATCGAGAAACTTTTTGAGGTTTCACCCTGAGATGATTTTGCACTATATTAAAGGTGGGGTGCACGATCTCTGGAAGCCAATGTTGACATTTGAATCACCTAAACTAATACACCCCTACCCCAACTGAATCTGGAACTTCTTTTGATTGACACACCCCTTACTGCTGATTGGCTACAACAAGTGTGTTTTTGGTAGTTGGCCCGACTCCCTTTTCCAAAGTGTTTTTCAAAAATTAAATTAAGGGAGTTTTATCTATTATGGGCTCCTTGCTTTTTCTGCATTATTTGTCTTCCATTTCAAAAATAGTTTTTTTCAAATACAATTTTAGTTTTCTAATAAACTAAATTAATATATTGGCACAATAATATTTTTGTCTACAACATTCATTTCAAACATTTAAAAATGCACCTTCAGATAAAACATTTTTAAATAGCTCTTAAGAGTCAAGTGTGTCTAAAATTTTGCACGATAGTGTACGGCATCTTTGTGTTTGAGGTTTTATTTCTTTCCTTAGTTTCCCTACATCAAGATCCATTTCGTTTGTCACTGTGAACAGTAGAATTAGTTGTTTGGTGGGAGCTGTTTATCTTTATTGTTTACATGTGTGTCCATAGGTGCTCGAACATTCGTCTTGCTTAATTTATCATCGACTGGCTTAACATAGTGACCTTTGATAAGAATTTTTCTTTTAGCTTCCTCTCTTTTTTTTGCCGCAGCGGCCAGGGCGGCTGCTTGCTGAGGGAACTGTTTTTTGTACAGAAAAGATGTGTACTGTAGTTCAGGGAGAATGAAACGCTCACAAAGCTGACGAGTTTCATTGCTTAGCCCCGGACGGAGGTTATATCCTTGAATAACCGCTGCGCCGTACTGAAACGGCTTTAGCGCCTTATCCTGAATCTGCTTCGGATCTACAGCTCCTCCATCCAGGAGGCACGTTTGCTCGAGCTCTCTTCTTCTTTCCCTCAGAAGTTTTACCTCCTGTTGGAGCTTCGTCCGCCCGAGCGTTGAGTCTACGCGTTTCCAAAAAGTTGTATTGAAGTGCTGGTACAATCGCCAGTCAAGTGAACTCCAACGTTTCACACGCTCTGCCATTTCTGGGCTCAAAGGTTTTCGAGAGTGATTGCTGCGACTATTGAGGCGGAAAGACATAATGTCATCCAGCGTCCAGCAGAGAGCGTGTTGGAGAAGTATCATTGATTCATCAAAATACTCTGAAAGGATGATCAGTGAAAAGTCCTGTTCTATGGCGGTGATGATTTGGGCGCTACGCCGTTCCAACTCGGTTTCATTTTTAGGCGCTGTATTATCCTGACCAAAGTCAAAGGTCAGGATGTTACGTGCATAGTGGTTATTAGGCGCAGAGGCGTTGAATTTCTCTACATCCTGGTTTAGGAACTCTTCTAAAGTTTTGAACAGACCGAATGCTGGGATGGATCTGTAGTAAGTAAAGAGAGATTCCATCATTGTAACAGGATCACGGAGAATTGAGAAGTAGAAAGTGTCCTTGGGCATGAACTTTCTCAGCTGTGAAAAGGAGACAAAAACAGAGATAGTATTAATACAAAATGTGTACTTTCTAAATTTCTATGACTTTCAAAAATAAATTCTAGTTGTATGAAATGGTAAAAAGGTTTGGCGACACTTTTATCATAAACTCTTTCGATGCGTGTGCAGTAGGCACGTATTTAGACATGACCAGTGTTGGGGTAACGCATTACAAGTAACGTGCATTACATACTAAAAATACTTTTCTAAAATAATGCGTAAATTTACGCATTACTTTATAAATGTACACATTAATATTTGAGTTACTTTTTTAAAAAAAAGTAATGCAAGTTACTTTTCAGTTTAATTCATTAGATTTTTTTTAAATATTATACTGAATTAAACTGAACCTAGTCATGTAGAATTACGCACTTTTTACGTGCGCGCCTGAGCGGGATAAGTTTGAGTCAGAAATGGAGATGGCAGGCCATTTTTGCGATGGAAATATGCAGTTTTTAAATGCAGAACTTCTCAGTCATAAAAAACACCTGCAAGGCCTGAAAGAGATCAAGACTCAGCCAAGTAAGAAAAATTAACGCAAAAGTAACGTAAGTATTACTTTCCATGAAATGTAACTTAGTAACCCAATTAGTTACTTTTTTGGCGAGTAACTTAATATTGTAATGCATTACTTTTAAAAGGAACTTTCCACAACACTGGACATGACACGTAAAAATATAGGTTTTACAATTGCTATTTAACATTTGTGTCATTCTTGTTGATTTTATTTTGAAACAAATAAAAGGGACAACAACGTTGCATTGAAATTAACCCCAAAAATTTGTTCTAATTGTAACAAAGAGTTGTGTCTAAATGTGTTGTCCCTAAAATAAAATAAAACAGATTGAGAGCATTTGTAGACTGTGTATTGCAATAAAACCAGCAAGGGTTTCATACACCTTAAAAAGAAACACTTTACTTTTAACGTCCTAATTTATAATTTTATTGCTTCTCATTGTGCCACAAAGTTGCATCTGGAAATGTATTTCTCTCTTTAGCATGTTATGAATAGGCTTGCAAGATATATCGAAATGACCGCAGTGGCACAAAGGCGCATAATATCGCAATACACATATTGGTTTACGATAACAGATTCATTTTAATACTTCAAAAAGTTACGTATAGTCCAAGTTTTAGGTCTATCTATGCAGATAGCAAAGAGACTTGTAAGATGGAGAGAGTGATGCTTTTTACTAAAAAAGAAACTGAAACGTTTGTTGTTACATAATATTTAGTTTTTAAATATAGTTTAATATAATTCCAATTTATTTAAAAACTTATTATCGCATATTGTGTATTGCATCATTTAGCAACTTCTAGCATATTGCATTTTACCTCCCAAATATCATGCATCCCCAGTTATGAGTGATAGTCCCGTACTGACCTGGTCTGATTTGAATCTCATATGATTGCACAGGATGTGAAACTCCTTCACGCTTCCAGATTTAAATCCCTCCACAAAGTTTGGAGAAAAAAAATGTGGGTAGGATAACTGATTGTACATGTTCAGTGGTAAAGCAAAGGTCAAGTTGTGACTGTCCCCATAACGATAGAGAATGTTCAGTATGGTGCTGCTGGCAGTCTTGTGTGTCTTAAGAAAAACAATGTGTTGCTTGGGTTGACACTTGGGACTTTTTGTCAGCAAGGGCATGCTAGCTACAGTGTTGTCCTGGCTTAAAGCTTCTTCGATAAATGGTGGTGGTGGATATTCATCCTGCTTGTCCATGTAATCGAGAGTGTCCATGCTATCGGGATCCGTGAGAATAGATTTGTCCAGATTTTCGGCTGAAGGCTCCAAGACCTGGTCATTTTCCTCCAATTCAAATTTCTTTAAGAAAATACGTAGATCTGCTGGGTCACTAACAATCTCTGCTAAGGCAGCCCGAACCTGTTCCAAGTCTTCCTCCGCAATGGGCCCTTGGATCTCTCCTGGTAGTCTGTCCACCTGGTTACTCACTAGTTTCAACATCTCAAAGCTCCTAGGAGGGAGAACAGAAATAATACATTTTATTTCTGAAATCTTAACAAAACAATACTATTTGAAGGCCTGCTGTATATAGCATGTAATAAAAACACTTTTAGCCTTAAGGTTTGTTTTTATTAAAAATAAAATTTTCTTCTGCTTGTTACCAGGGGTGCGCCACATGTCCTGAAAAGTGAAGAATTTTGATCGCCCCCTAGTGGTAAGGGTAACTAAACCCCTGGTCAGAGTCTGACTCCACCCACTGGTAATATTTGAAAAATGCCCAACGGAAATAAGCGGGACGAACTGAGCTCGTACCAAGGGTGTAGTGTGATCGTAACGAGGGCGTGGTGAGCTTGAACCTGCTTACGTAGGGTCGTACCGCTTACATCACGCAGTACCGCAACATCCAACAGGAAAATTCAACTGCAGTAGCCACCGTTCAACCTGAAGAGGGCAACACTTAGACGTTTTTACACCATATATTGTAGTATTGAAATACTTTATACCCAAATGTCTAATAAAGCCCCATTCTTACAGATCATTAACTAAAAACTTTGGTTTAGGGTATTATTTCTCTTTTAAAAAATAATTACGATGTGAGCTGAACATAAAAATCTAATTACACTTTAACATTTTTTCCAATGATATTTTCTGTTATTTTAGTTATTTCTTATTACGTTGATTTATTTTTAAGTTTTCATTTCTCAAATAAGTTTGGTTTAAGTAACTGGATGGTGTTAAATCTAATGAATCGCTCTCGCTGTACTTTGACTTCATCCGCTTGTCGGTTCTTATGCTGCGTTCAGACCAGGCGCTGTAGAGGCGTCAAGCGTGAGTGATTTCAATGTTAAATCAATGTGAAGACGCGTTGACGCGTGTCCAGAGGTCTCGCGGTGCGAATTAAGGGTTGCCACTGGAAACATGCGTTGAAAAATTTGAACTTTGGCGGAAAAACACACCGCGTTAACCAATCAGTCACAGAAGCCCCTCCCATGACGCAAATTTCCGTGTGAATGTCCCGATGACTAGAATTTCACATGCGGCTTTAACACGCGAATGAAGCCAGTAAACTCAAAATGTTCAAGTGGCAATAAAGACACGATAGACGTGAATTTGACGTCTCAAACGCGCCTGTTGTGAACCCACAGTTACAGCGCCGCATTAACTCAAACACAAATATTGCCGCAAGATCTCAAGAGGCCATTTTTAGATTTTTTTGTTAAATGTTACAGGACAGCCACATTAAAACTATCATCCTTTTTTGCTATAATCTTCAAATGCCATTTATCAATAAATGTCACCCTTGTCAAATATTTAAAAGCTTTCAATACTAAAACATGAAAATCATTTGTTCTGTACATTTTGCATTTTTGGTAAAGCTTTACAATAAGGTTGTATTTCTTAACATTATTTAATTCATTAGCTAACAATAAACTAAAACTTCTAAAGCATTTATTAAACTTAGTAGTTGTAATTTCGGCATTTACAATTTTTTTTTTACTACATTTGCACAATGAACTAACATGTACAATTGTATTGACATTAACTAACATTACCAAAATGGAATTAACAGTTGTAACAATTATGACCAATGATTTGTGCAAATTTGAAAATCTTACTTAATTGCATGTATTTAGGATATATACAATGCTATAAAGGTAGGCTTAACATAACAAAGGAATCTTTGATATTCAAAATTCCATTTCAATTACTTTCATGTAAGAATGATCCAAAACACTCACCTGTCCTGTCTGACTACGCCCATCAACTGCAGTGTTACACAAAGCGCAGTCAGGATTGTAAGAATGAGCAAAATGTACCGCAGGCGACTGAAACACTTTATTTTTCTGCACCTGTTTAACACAGATAGAAAAAACAACAGACTAATGAACATCAAAGCAAGTGTCAAACAAGAAAAGCTGCAATTATGGTATACATGTACATGCATTGTTTATAATAATAAACCTTACTGAGTTGAACTGTTTTAGACAATTGCCAAAGACATATGCAAGCATTTGTGCAGTGTGCACTCTCATGAAAATATGGTCAAAATATGTACCCCAGCTGTCACTGGGGCGGTACCCTTCAAAACATATACAGCTTTGGGCTTAAAAAGTTCATATTAGTACCTCAGATGTACATATTGGTACCACATGTATATATACTTGCACCAAATTGTAAATATTAAGACATCTTTAAAGGCTACTGCTTAGTGTATAGTTTTATTGACTTATTTTTGTTTTAAGATTAAGTCTTGTATTTTGATGTTTCGTCATTGGCTTTGTTCATTGTCACACTACTCTTTTGTGTTACCTCACCCTGATTTTATCCAGGTTTGTCTTGTTTCCTTGATTGCTATGTAGATATTAACACGGGTATGTTATTGTTTGTGTAGGTTATAGAATGTGTTACAGAACATGTTGCTTCTCTTCTGGTCTTGGGCAATGTGTTTGTCAGGTGTTATGGGTTGAAGGGACAGGACAGGTCCTGCCTCCTTAATAAAGAGCCATTTGTGGATTTTTATAGGTTAGTGGCCGATGCCAATACTGAGAAAGGAATTATTAAAAAAAATGTAATTACAGCAAATCAGACAAACTGAAAATAAGTTAAACTAAATATTAGGTTAAAAATTGGTCATAAATACACCTTGGGACACATGTAATGTGGTTCAGACACCTCACGGTACTAATTGAATTAGACTTTGCAGCACGCCAGAGTGTTGTGAACACAACGTAACCTTTATGGGTAATTTTATTGTCTGTAGACTAATTGTCTTTTCATTATGAACAACAAATATAAGGGACAAAAAGATTTATTGTCCGAGAATTAAAATATTCCACATGTTGTAAAAAGTGTTTCTGTGGCTAAGTAGATTTAATTATTAGAAAATAACTGTATTTAATTTAATATAGTTATATAGTTAAAATAACATAAAAAGTTTAATAATGTGAGTAATTTTTGAATTTTATCATGTATAATCCACTTAAATATGTAAGAAGGAAAATTAACTTTTTTTTGTGTTGAAACTACATGAATGATTTTAGTGAACATAACTAGGCAGTAGACTCGTAGTTCCCAGCATGCTTTTTTGCATTGGACTGCATTTAAATTTTAATTTAAATGCTTTTTTATGTATCTTTAACTAAAAAAAAAGACTTGGTAGTGTTTAATGTTCGAGATTTAGAAGAGTTTCAGAAGACTGGTGCTTGTGCGTAGACTGCATACTCTGAAGTATGTCCTGCTTTACAGCTGCCCAAAACAAAACTGGGTGGGTGCGTTGATTGAATAAATAATTTGTGTCCTCATCCCACAGAAAGATGAGGTCTAAATCAATGTTTATGGAAACAACAACAAACCATAAAAAAGTTACCTGTACCAAGAAAAGTAAATTAAACTGAGTAATACTAGAACTATTAGTTAACTCATCTTAATTTTGTGGCATTTTGATTAAGTAATATTACGGTGTTTATTTGTTCAAAATGTTGCAAGTTGACTCAACTTAAAAAATCCAATGCAGCCACCTGCCTCAATTTTTATAAGTTAGATTTGGGTATTACTTTTTAAAATGTATTGGCCAATATATCAACAACTGCAATATGTTTCTATATAATTTGTATTTAATATATGTGTGTGAGGGGTTGTGGTTGTTAAGAAAACATAATATTTTTGTAATTTCACAAAAAAAGAATTGTAAACTGAATTTATCTGTTCAGTTATCTGTAATAAGCAAAAAGAGCAATATAGTAATTTGATTTTGACTAACAAAGAAAACAAATAATCTTTCCTAAATTTCCCAATGGCTAATTTGGCTATTACTTTGAAAGATTTTGAAAATAAAATTATTGAAATTAAATTAATAAAAACATCATTTAGACCAGAGGTCTCCAATCTTTTTGTGAGCAAGGGCTACCACAATGGATTAAACAATCTGGAGGGCTACTTTTTTAAATAATCTATTTAAAACATTTTGTTTTACTTGTTGATTTTATTTTATTTTACTTATTGATATATTTTATCATTGTTTAAAATGTTAACATGCATAAAAGAAGCCAAGGTAATAAAAATTGTAATAAATAAATATTTAAATTGAGGCTATTAATAGAAGCACAGCACCAAGTTGCCTGCCAAAGCAGTTGGAGATCACTGATTTAGATGCATTTACTGAATAATGTATTTTGTTTATAAAAATGAATACTGAATGTCTACTAGTTATACAAAATATTGAACACAATTTCAAAAATGTAAAGATTTAATATATCCAAGGAGAATATTTATATATATAATATAGTTATATATTTAACAAACTGAAAGATATATTTAATAATTTCTGTGCATTTGCCCAACAATACTCACAAAACATAAATTTTCAGTTAATCTTATACTTTATGGGGTGGTTTCCCGGACAAGTTGTAGCTTAATCCAAGACTAGGCCTTAGTTTAATTAGAAAATACACCAAGTTTTAACAAGCAGGCCTTACTAAAAACATTACAAGTGTGCATTTTGAGGCAAAACAAAAGGGCCAATTTTAAGATATGTCAGTGCAAGTTGTCTTCAGTGTGGACAACTCTTATATATATTTTAGTCTAGGACTAGTCTAATCCCTGTCCGGCAAACCACCACTAATATGACAGATTTTTATGTCGATCTAAATTGTGAAGGTCTCTTCAACGAGATGTTTGTGTGGCTCTGGTTGCCCATTTATATCACACTTAGACGCAGCTCTGCGGCTAGGTTTGCATTTGCAAGGGTTTCACCTTGCAGGTAAGTGAGTTTGTGATTATTAGATTTCCACTGAAATGCTTTGTGGCTGGTTGCATAATGGAAAAATGTGCTTCTTATTTGTATAAAGAGAAAGGGCCTTCAAGCATTGTAATATTCTCTCTCTCTCTCTCTCTCTCTCTCTCTCTCTCACTCACACACACACACACACACACACACACAACTTCATCTATGTTTTTTTTGCCACACCATAAATTGCTTGGTTTGAGTCATCTTACAGATCACATCAGCATAAATGAATTACAGACAGCCGTTCCCTGAGTTAAAATTAGAGACTGCTGCTGTCATTGACTACACTTGAGTCAGTACTACACACACACATAATGTTTTTCTTCAGACTGAGAAAACCGCAGCAATGCTGAAACGGCAGTCCTGAGGTTAACTTCAGCAAAACTCTGCCAAGTCAATTCACAAAAGGCTGCACTAAAACACATAATGACTGTCTGCTAGAAATCACAGTCTGACATGAGAATGCACTTCTCATATTTTGTTAAGATAATAGACACTGACAGCAAGTCAACACTACTTCAAATATAGTTTATGACGAACAATTGCCTCTCTGCATTCTGAGAAATTAACTTGCAAAAATGCTATGGGAATAAACTAAGTTGGTAGTTCAAACGGTGGCTTTCAATAATGCGGTAAAAATACAAAACTAAATACATTCTAAATAAAAATATAAAAATATGCTTTTTATATTGAAAAGTTCAATGAGACTATTTCTGCCAGGAGCATATGAGTGCAATATCACCGTATTACAAATCCTAAAGTATCAACAGCTGTTTAGGCATCCCGGCACCTTACTAAAAACCTTTCCTTTAAAAGACCAAACTTTTACATTTTTTAAAGGCTTATAAATGCTAAAAAAGTATTTTTACTTCTAAAAACATAAGCTTGTTTATTGTACAGAATACTTAAAATAACTTACAAATCACTTGTTGTGATCACCAGTTTGGGCCAGCGTGCATTTCATGCTGATCTTGGTTATTTCAGCGGGTAATTATACACAACAGCAAAAACACAAGCAGCGCATTAAACCAAATACATGTCATTATCTTGTTTTCCTTTTAAAATAGCAATTACTTATTACAGACGAGCAGAAGAATACACACATCATGGAGGAACTCTTTACCAAAACTTCACACATTCCCTCAGTTCAAACATCTGGAACGGGGAGTGCACTCCATTCGCTTTAGTTAAATACTTTTTTTTAACAGTTTATGATGGTATCTTATATTTAGAGTTAAATCTCAAGTATACAAAATATGTTTGTTTGCGTAAGCTGTGCATGCTTCTTGTTTAAGGATTTGGGCTAACAATAACTGTATAGGATCTTATCCAAGTCCCAGACTAAAATGCATGTTTTGAACTTGTACTGACCTATCTTAATATATATCAGTACCATGTGTTTTGTCTCAAGATGCACACAGTATTGTTTTTGTAAGGTTTGTTTGTAAAAACTACTTAAATGTCCTGGATTAGTCTAATACCATTTGGTAAACTTCCCCAAAATGTAATTGCTTGCTTGAGCAACAGCCACCAAACACCAAGATTCGAAAGTTTTATTGATATAGTTAAGAAAAGTATTTACATTACCAAAGCATGGAAACATTGAATATACCTATTTACAAACATAAAAACATAGGTATAGATTATATTTTCACAAGAGGTACACAATGTTTTGTTACAAAACTAGCAAAAAAGTTTTGTCTGCTGTATTTTTGGAGCATTTGTGTCTTTGTTTTATTACAATTGTATCCCTGTTCTTTGTGTTATTAAATTCATAGAATCAATTAATTGGAAGCCAGTGAGTGGTGTTTACAGCAGTCAAGTGTGCTACTTGGTTCTGTTCAGCTGCCCACAGTCCTATACCTAGGAACCAACACGTTTTCGAGGCCATGGACACATTGCCAAAAAGCTACATTTCCAGAGGACAGAATTGCAGCTCTGGAGCCCTCCAGTTTTGTTTTCACTGATATGAAAGACATGCATGAACATTTTGTTGATCTCACTAGGTTCTGTAGAACAGAAACTGAAGAAAATACATAATGTGTTATTTTTTTATGGTAGGGTAACTATTTTAAACGTGTCAGGTTCTATTCTATTTGCTAATGCTATAATAGTCTTAAAAAATATAGACTTTTAGATCATGTTGTTCTTATTTTTTTTATTTTTTTTGAAGGTACATTTTTGTTGCTGTTTAGACTCAATACTATCCTTGATAATCATTATCCTAGCTGTTATTGAGAGTGCAATACTGCAGCCAGACCCTTCTCACCAATTTTACTAAATAAGATTTAGCAAAGGATGAATTAAAGGCTGCATCCATGAAACTATATAAAATTCTGCACCCAACATAAATGATTTACATCTGTGGTAAGTGCTTCTCCACCCTTCTAACATGAGATCCTGGTGGAAGCCTGATAAGTTGTAATAAAATAATAAACATTGCTTTAGCTTTTAGGTCAACACAATGGCTTATGAGTTCACACAAGGGACGGGAGTAGGCTAAATCATTAATAAATAAATAGTAAATAATATAGTGTGACACTTTACATCATAGTTTCCATGTAACACATATACATGTTATTTTACATAACCTAATTACTGTATGCAAGTAATTATTAGCAGTGAAACCAAACAACTACACACTAAGTTTGCATTTCAATTATCATAATGCACCTGTAATTGTAAACAATCAGTAATTTAAATATTTTTCATCAAGTAAATTGTAAATGTATATCTTTTAACTGTCAGGGTTCTGTCTCTTGTATAAGTCTTGTTATGTTTTTATTTTGAAGTTGCGTTTTTAGTTGGTTATTGTTCATAATTGTTGCCAATTGTGTTTTGCTGTCCCTAATCATTGTGTGTTTATACTGTATATCCTGTGTTTGCATTTGTTTCGTGTCGGCTATTATTTTTGGTAACCTAGTGTTTAATGTTTTGTCATGTTCATGGATTGTCTTACAGTTTAGGATCCATTAAATGCATGCATCTAATCTGCATATCGATAGCATGTCTCAGGTTTGGACACTATTGTTACATTAACCAATCAAATCACTTGAATTTTCCAGCCGAATATACAAATAACGTTAGTACACAAACAACTTATACTCAAGTAGGCTATTCATTAAATAAACAATAACATCACCGCTTAGTTAACAGTTTCTTTCTCAAATAGGCTGCTAGTTCAGAAATCAATGGATAAATTTACAAAGTATAAGCAAATCGTTTGAAGAATATAAACTGAATAAACATTTTAAACGTGTGTAAAACGCCGCGCTAGAGTTTCAGGTGCGCGCGCTTTTCACAAACACACACTGGAATGAATTCTGACGCGCGTGAGTGATGGAGAGCAGCAACAGTTATTTTACTCAGCGCAGCTCGCGCCACAGGCGGCAATATACTCGGCTTCCTCAGTCAACGATCGTTGAAATAACATTTCAGCTCACACATTTTTACCTCAGCGGCCATATAAATGGCTTTCTGGGGGTAAACCTATTATGAAGCATAATTTTAACCGCAAAAGCGCTTACTTACGTCCATGGTAAAGCGCCCCGCCGGCTAAATGATCTCCGATCGAGGTTGGTGGTGCTGTGAGGTAAGTACATGTCGCTCGCTTAGACCGGGGACACCCCGTTAACCCCCGAAAAGACTTTGGATTCCTCCGTTGAACTTGAGAAAAACTGCTCTCCGTCCCTCAGGTTGTTGGGACTCCTCCCGCTGACAATGGATCTGGGAGAGAGGAGAAGGGAGAGAGGTACGTTACAGTGGTGAAATGTCTCTCTCATCTGTGGCCTTTAACACCACGACAGAATTTATACAAGTCGTTACAATTTTTAAAGGGTGTTGACGTTTGTCTCTAAACAGTTAGTCAGAACTAACTCCCCAAATAGCAGCACTCAAAAGTGAGAGAAAGATCCGTTCTGTGCCCTTGTTGTTCTTCCCTGATGAGGGAACTTGATGCCGAAGCTTTTGAGCACTGCAGCACAAAGATATCTTTGTGTTTTACCAAAGATACATTGCTAATACAAGGAGAGCGGGAGGTAAAAAAAAGTCAATTCTATTTCAGGGACTCAGTCCAATGGTGTTGGTGCCCGGGTATACTCTTAATTTATGGTCCTATTCTAAAGTTGAATGCCCTGTAACAGTGACATGTAAAGAGTCTTGCATATTTAGTTCACTTTAAAATGGGCCAGTATTGTCACTTAACATGCTTGACCTCTCAGCAGGATTATTGTGAAATTAATATGATTTATAAATATATTTAGAAGTGGAACAGTACTTGTCATCTAATAAAGAAGTGGGTATACTCTGTATACCTGTGTCTGTACCACACCACTGACCTAGTCTGTGAAAAAATTCATTTTTAAAGTCATAAGTTGAGAGTTGTTTACCATATTTTTGACTGATGATTGCCAGTGTGTGCAGAAGATATAGATGAGAATTGTGTGTTTCGTCACTCAGTGAACAATAACTATGCCAAAATCAAATACTGAGATCAGTCTCTTCTTGCTTGCTTTAAATCGAATGATATTTGCACTAAATTATATCTTACCTTCAGTCTGATATGTTTGTTGGTTCAGAAATGGTAATATAATAACAAGCAATCCTTAGTGATAACTAACCTAACCCCAACAGCAGTAAAGTAATTCCACACAACGCTCCTCATTCTTTTTTTTTCCGCTATGCCAACGTTCACTCAAAGCAGTGTCTGCTTGAGCTTGTCACGGCTGAGTCACGTGATGGCAGGACAACAAGCTAAGCTTCTTTTATGTGGTTTGTCAACTTATTTACATTGACGAGCACTGTGTGGCTGCAGGCAGATATAACAGCAAGTGGGCACAAAGATAAAAACAAAGTATTGTAATTGTAATTATTATAGGGCTCAACGCAAATAATTTTTTATACTGGCCCGGTCGGGCCAGTGGTTCAGGTTTTCACTTGCCCTGCCAAAATTTTCACTGGCCCCAATAAAAAAATGTCAGTGTCACATATTTAAAAATAATAATTCAAAAGTCAAAAATAATTGTATACATATACAACAGACATGTTCCAACGAAAAAAGGCTCCCAACATTTCTGCTTTACCTGTAAACTGACAGCAAACTGTGCAAAATATTGCAACGTTTCTTTCGTCGTGTTTTACCCAAGCAAATGTCTGCTTCCAAGATGTTAAATAATATACATTGATGAAAATATATTTTAGTAACTGAGGATGAAGCACTGGCCCGATCGGGCAAGTGACAATTCTTTTTACTGGCCCGAACATCTCTCACGCTTGCCCCGGGCAACCGGGCAGTCCTTTATGTTGAGCCCTGTTATATGTGCATAACAGATATTTTAAAAAAGGATTTATCTTTATGTCGTTTTAAAGCCTTACTATATTTCTCGGAACACAAAAAGTAAAGTCCTGCTCGCCCTCCAGTTTTTAATCATTGTTATCATAGGTTGCACGTATCATAAAATTATCCAATGCAAATTGTGCCATAGGCTATAATCCAGTGATATGAATGTAGGCTACTGTCTGCTTGAGCTTGTCACGGCTGAGTCACGTGATGGCAGGACAACAAGCTAAGCTTCTTTTATGTGGTTTGTCAACTTATTTACATTGACGAGCACTGTGTGACTGCAGGCAGATATAACAGCAAGTGGGCACAAAGATAAAAACAAAGTATTGTAATTGTAATTATTATATGTGCATAACAGCTAGCTGGCCACACTGCCCACGGGAAAAGTTCCCTACAACTGCACAAAACATGAAATTACAAGAGATTACTCGACTTAACTATTTTTTGTGATGGTATTTGGGATATTTTAAAAAAGGATTTATCTATCATTGTTATCATAGGTTGCACGTATCATAAAATTATCCAATGCAAATTGTGCCATATTCCAGTGATATGAATGTAGGCTACTGTATAATTTGGGTTTGGAAAAAAAACAAGCTGATCAAAAGTCAAAAGTATTTAAAATCCTTATAGTGTACCACCCATAAAATGATAGACAGCAAAATAACACTAGCAAAGTAGTTTTACAATAAGGTCTGCAGTTATTTTTTTTGATTGACAACCATCAATTCATTGTTTACCTTGTTGAACAAAGAAAATAAATAACAATAAAGTGAACCGTTCAAAGAGGAGATAGCAAAAACGAATAAAACTAAAAGTGACAGAAATAAAATGAATAATCAAATGAATTAATGACGAGCACCAAATAGGTCATTATATTATATTTTCACAGAAAACAGTAAATCACAAAAATACTTTAGCTAGGTTTTCACATGTACACTTAAAAAAATTGGTGCTAAATAGCACTACATGCTCGTAATCATAGGGGAACCATTTTAAGTACTATATAGCACCTATGAAGAACCGTATGGGGGTGATATAGCACCACTATAGCACCAGATATGGTTCTATAGGGCACAATAGGGTTCTTCACAGGTACTTAATGGGTGCTATATGGCACTTAAAATTGTTCCCCTATGATTATGATCCGAGTGTATGAGTGTATACTCTCTATATGGATAAATAACTAGCAATAACCAAACTGTGAAAAATGGAAGGCCACCATGCTACCATTAGATATGTTGTTTTTGGAATTGTTTAGTGATCATATATTATTATTTCTCAGTCTCTTTAGAATACTAGAAAATACAGGTAATGTGTATGTAGTATTGAATGAAGCAATAAGGTACGAGAGGCTGTGCTGTATCGTGAATAAGTAACTGCTGAAGGGCGTTGTTAGGCACGCCGCGAACCCCTTCAGCCGTTACTTATTCACAATATAGCACTTGCCTCAAGTACCTTATTGCTTTTATAAAACAGTTACCACACAATATTAAAGTAAAAAAATATTAGTGCAATTTTCATGAAGTTAAATCAATAAAAAGCATTCCTTCCGCTAGAAAAAATAGTCCCTGACCATGAACAAAATGTGTTCCAATGTGTACTATGCATGAAAGCTCAAATAAAAACAACAAATCGATACGTGTGGTTGCTAAATGTGTTGCTAAGGGTGCAGTGATAAACAGAACCATTGGGTGAAGCTGTCATAGGTGTGTTTTATCGTGAATCAAAATCAAGGATTGGAACTAACCGTTTTATAAATCAGTATAAAAGCTGAAGTGTCAAGTATTTAGTGTAAACTCCCCTTTCACTTGAGCAATAGCAGGAAACTTCAGGATCTTTTTAACCCATATGAAATGAAATTTCCTAATTTTTAATTCTAATCGAATGATTTCAGGACTTCAGTCTTCTCAAAAAAGCTCAAGATGTGTTTCGTGCCAAGAGGTCACACTAAATACTGACTGATGCCTGAATAAGACATTTAGTTCAGAAAATTATTTTGTTTTTAATTTTGTGGACACATTTCCTGTATTTTCTGTTTGTATCTTAAAAAAGAGTGAAAAATAAATATGGATGGACATTAAAACTTTGCTAAACCAACAAAGCTGGTGATGATGGCCTAAGAATTTTGCACAGTACTGTATGTGATAACAGCTATAAAAATCATTGTAAACTAAATGCACAATGCACCTTTTAGACCCCCACCTTGTTGTTTAAAAGCCATATTACCAAGTGATGCTACCACTTAAATCAACATCCCTAAATTTAGCAACAGCTATTTCACTTGTAAAACTAACATTTTAAAATACTTATACATGGAAAACTGTAGCCTCATACAAAGCCACGTCATTGTCTAATGCATACGGTGCACTTCACCGAAAACACTTAATTGGAGTAATTGAACAGGATTTTCAGGAGACGTGTGTGGTGCGTTTTTTAACAATGCACAGTCGTCTGATTGAAGGAAGCTGTCATGTTTAAACTGTTGACATTATTAAGATTGATTGAATGCTGAATTATTAAAAGCATGCAAGGTGCAGAAAAAAACTCATTTTTGAGGTTCATGAATGCACATGGACCTGTTGCTGTGGGGACTTTCCTTAAATATGCAGCGACATAAAATGAACCCGTGATTTTTTTCTGCTAAGGTCTGGCTATGCAAGATTATTTTATTCCTATCTTTGACTATAATATTTAGTCTCAGATGGTGCAACAGAAATCAATTCTATAGGACTTAAGTGCATTATACATCTAGCCTAGTCTTACGACAGGGTGTATTTCCAGCTTGTGCAAACAGCCCCTGTTGAATAAACTAGATTCTGTGTTTATAAACCGCACTGTGCATTAATTGCATTTACATGCACAGAAAAATCGTTTTTCTATACGTTTGTTATTCATTCCACTAAAAGATCGATAATGATGACATAATGAGTTAAAGCCTGCAGACTTTTCCACCAATCAATTGGTCCGGCTCAGATATGCCTGCCAGATTGCCTGGGAAAGTTTTGCTGCCACAGCAACAACTCCAATAGGATCCGTGGTGACCAGCAAACCATATGACACAGAAAAATTATTCCTTAGCACGTCTAATCTTGTAAGGACCGTCATTGTCATATGTTTAGTCTTCATCGTGTGTAGTGTTTTCACCTGTGTGTAATCATCACCCCATTACCCTGATTGTCTCCACCTGTAGTCCTTTGTATATATTTCCCTTTTGAGTTGCAGTGTTTGTCGGTTATTGTCTATTGTGTATGCACGTTCTTGTTATATTCCTGAGTTTTATTAAAGTTTTGTCATTTTTGTAAATCCGTCTTCATCCTTGACGTGACAAATCTGTACATTAATGCCTAAAGATAGGCAGACAGATACTATACATCAGCATGTTGTATCTCTTTATCCGTTTCTGATTGTAAACAGCTTTGAAATCCATGCTACATCTTTTTTTTTTTTTAAAGATTGTCGTCACTCTTTTTATTGTTTTATTCCAGTCAGGTTTTTTAATTAACCAAACCGACTGCTTTAGATCTTGTTTTTTACCTTGATTAAAACACTGAGTCGCTCATTGCCATGTATGATGTATCATCACAATGCCTGACACAATGGCAATTAAAAAGCATTTAACTTATAAATGTATCTGTAATATATATATACATTTCAGTGTATTATACCTGTGTGAAAACATGGTTATGGTACAGTTCCATCATATGCCAATGGCAGAATACAAAGAAAGACAACAGTTATAGCACTATACAGTCTTATTCATTATTTTACCATAAGTACAGTATTTGGATACAGTATTCTGCCTTGAGCATCTCTCTAAAAATAGCTGAGAATGAAATAGGGATGTTCAATAATTCAATTATTGTACCACATTAAAAATGAAAGAGAGGAGGTTATGTATAAAAAGTAGGTTTCTCTGTTCCTCTGTGGTTCATTTATGAAAAGCTAACTCAAAACCAGATTTATCTCCTATAAGTTTTAGAACATTAACTCATTTTTTTTACAATTACATCAACTAAACTATGGAATAACACAAAATAACTATGGCAACTGTGTTGAGATCGAAGGCACTCAAAATAAATCAAAACTGTATTGTATTATATCATCTTCAGTGTAGTCATTTTATCCTTAAGAATTGAACTGAAGTTTCCCTTAAAGCGCCTTTGCGAGGACGATGTTGTGTTGTAAACAGTTGTGGTTTATGACTTTGTATTCGCGGCCTGTATTTTTGTTATTTCTACTTCAGGGGCACTGCTGACAGATCTTGCCCAAACAGCATTATATTAGATGACATCAAACTGAAATGTAGGAAAAAGAGTCGCAATCATGCTCAAACATAAGGCTTCACAGAGAATATGTGAAGGATGTGGGCAATGCGGCAAACAGATAGTTAACTGTTTTAAACAACTCTGGTGAAGAGATTTTGCACTTTAGGTGTTCGACTTTAAGCAACAGGTGGACTGTAAAAAAAGATTTTTTCAACTTAAAAATAAGTCAACTGGTTGCATTAAAATTGAGTTAATTCAACTTATTCAATATTAGTTTACTCAATAAAAGTTGTGTAAAAATGTTTCAACTAATATAAAAAAAAAAGTTGAATTAACTCAAAATTTTAAGGCAACCTGATAACTTACTTTTTCAAGTTGAACCAACTTTTTATTTTTTACAGTCTGTGAGGGTAAAGGCATCACCTTTATCAGAATCTTATGATTGGCCTAGATTGCAATAGACTTTGGGGGTGACACATCAGATTTCTATTTTGTGACATCTCACCCTGAGTTGGTTTATTTAAAATGGTATCAAGAGCTTCCATCTATTATGGACTTGTACTCTTCATTATTCAGTCAGTCAACCATTGATTAAAGATAAAATAAATATGTTGGCACAATTATATTTTGTCTACAAATGTAATTTCTATACCTTTATCTCTTTTGAATGGTAGTGTAAGCATAAGTCAGAAGACATTAATTCGAAGGAGGACAACACAGTAGGATTAAAAATCCCATGGCGCTGTCCGAGTGCTGAAATGCTTCGGCTCCCCCGCACGTATGTAAATTCTTTATCTCTTGTATGTATTTTTAGAGTACAAACCTTATCTCTGCATATATTGCAGATTACAATGATTATGTAGGATATCAATACATTTAGAGCAATTAGAAGCCTGCTATTTGTACTTCTATGACTGAAAGAAAAAGGCTTTTAAAGGTTTTAATCCAAAAAATTTAAATTTCAATAAAAATGAAAACAACAAATTTTTTTAACATTATTCTTAAACTGGGGGTCTTCTTTCTCCGTTTAGTTTTTCAGTTTACAAAGTCCATCATCTAAATAGGGATTAGATAGCGCCAGCACAACTAGTTTTTAAAAAGGATGAGAGACTCATTGACTTTATTACTTTATTGCTCTCATTGGTTTATTGCACGTTACGCCCATAACACACCCATTACTCATTAGGAGAATATGAACAACCCTTTTCGGCCGTTGCGCTCAGCGCACAAACCATTTTTCCCGTCGTTAATTTAGCAAAAGTGGCATCGGACATGCCCATTTAGACCTTGCGACGTGCGCTTTAGACAATGCGCTTAGATTGTTAAAA
Source organism: Misgurnus mizolepis (assembly GCA_025389145.1). Lineage (NCBI taxonomy): Eukaryota > Metazoa > Chordata > Actinopteri > Cypriniformes > Cobitidae > Misgurnus > Misgurnus mizolepis. The sequence continues at coordinate 14,426,048 of JAIFKI010000007.1, forward strand.
TAGGGCCCTAGGTGTGTTTGACTTTAAAGCAACACTATGTAGTTTCCATGTAAAAATGACTTGCAGCTCCCCCGTGTGGTTGAAAAGCACAACAGTGCCTGGTATCATACACTCTTCTGCAGGCAGGGGGAGGGGCGGGGCTGTGTTTCCTACCCTCCACCGCCACTTTCAGAGTGTGCTTGTAGCAGCTAGGAGGCTGCTCAGGTTGCAGCAACAGTACAATTTGTCCAGTTTAAAGTTGTTCTATCACTGAAATAATTTTAGAAACATTATTTAAAGGTAAAAAAACTACATAGTGTTGCTTTAAGCAACAGGTTCACAGTAAAAAAGATTTATTTGCTCAACCTAAAAAAGTAAGTTAACTAAGTGCCTTAAAATGTTAAGTTGATTCAACTTAAAATAATAGTTTATTAAAAAAAATTTTTTTTTAGCTATATTTATATTTTTTTTAAAGTTTAAAAACTTTTAAGATTAAGGCAACCAGGAAACGGAACCTACTTTTTACAGTGATGGGAAAAACTTCCCTAAACAGTGTGTGGTTAAATGCGTCATCTGAATAAGAATCTTATAATTGGCAAGCCACAATGGTTTAAAAAACAGAAACAAATGAGAAACCAATAAATAAAATGACACAAAATGATGCGCCATATAAGTTAACGGGAAGGACTGGCGAAATTGGAATTTGGCTTATGTATGGTACGATATTCACACTGCGTGCTATTTATACGCATTTCATGATAATGGGTTGAAATTTACTATGTAACTATGTCTAATGTCTGTTGTTTCAAGAAATGAACACAATACACTGTAAAATCTTTTTGCACTTTCATTTTTAAGTTAAATCAACTGGATTTACAAGTCGTTTAAAAAGTAATGAGTTGCTGCAACTTATTAAATCAAGTTGACTTTGCTGTAGCTATGTCAACTTAATTTCATAAGTTACAGCAAATTTTCACTAGTCAATTCAGTTAAAATGTCAAGTTGATTAAACTTGAAAATGTAAGGGCATTTTTTTTACCGTGTACTAGTTTTATTAAAATCTCTTACAACTGAGGTAAGTCATTACGGCTAATAAAGAGGTTCAAATAGTAGCCAGCCATATCCAATCTCTCTCTCCATTCGTTCTCCAGTTTACTTAATCTTGATTAATGCATATTCATTGCAGTGATAAACAGGATCCCTTTGGTATTTTTTTTTTGCTGATGTCACACAAGAACTTGGAAAGCAAAGTTGCAGATTTATTACCATGGAACAAATGCACTCAAATAAATTATGTTTTCTTAAATTTGTCTGTGCGCACACATGTGCATGCAGTGAACAAGTGAATTTCCTTGGGGATTTTCTCACAGCCATATGTGATTCAATATAACGACTTGCCAGAAGTTCATAATAATATCCAGCAGACTGACCAAGCTCGGCCAAATACTCCCATAAGTCTTGTTAAATCACCGCTAACTTTCCCACTGCAGCTATTAAAGTCAGACTTCACCTATAACATTCAGTTAACCTTAACAAACATATACGCGAAGCTAAAGCAGAAGGTACAGTAGCAAGTTCTCAGCGGTTCAGTGTTAGTGTGAGTGTTCTGCGGCTAAAGTCGTGAATAATGCACCAAACATTTTAAAGTTTCATACGGAAAGGCGAACACTCAGAAACCAGATACAACACTCCCTCTACCTCTCTTGCTCTCTCATGCCCTCGCACTACGGCATGTATAGCTACTGACCCAAAAACAAAGAGTACCCTTAAATCATGCAAATATATGAACTATAAAGTAATAAGGATGGCAAAGATGTGTGAAAAAATCTAGTTTTAACAGATAACAGAATGAAAGTCAGAAGACGAAGAAAGAGCAATAAGACTGTGAATGATCGAGTCCTACATGACAGGAGTTAGAGCCGAGCTGGCACATTCCTACATCAACCAGTTCGGAAACTATTCTACGCCTTCCATTTTGAAACGTATTCGGTTTTCACATCACAGCAAGCCTGTGGTTAAAAATAATATAAATAAAAAACTCAGTAGGAACCGTTGCCCTTAAGCTTCAAGTGGAGCAGTGTATCAATCTGCTCCCCATCAGAACCAGATGCTCTCCATCCCCATTTTGACGAATTGCTGCTGCTGCTGCTCAGGAATGTCTAGCTCTCTGATTCTTTGTCCTCAGATTCCTAAACAAACTCAAAATGATTGTTTATCCTGCCTCTCTTTTTGTCTCTTTTGACCCTTACATACCTACCTCTCAAACATACATAAAACCTCTAATTTACAACAAATAGTTATAAATTATTCAAAAAAATTTAATCCATAATAAGAAGACATTAAAATTATTTTATGTTAGTTAAATGTGGGTGATGTTTTTGGTAATCTATATGTTACCCATTTAAATATTTTTTCTCGTATAATGTAACGTAACACCGTCAGATTAAACTGTATGACTTGGTTACACCAGGTCAAGATCACAAATGTGGGAAAGGCTAAATTCAATCCTTTTAGGGGAAACTGATGTGTCTGAAACTAGTTACAGTTCATGTTTTGCCTGCAGAAATTGATAGCACACTAAGTAGTGAAGTCTGGAATCTGTACACTTTGAGCTGTAATAGATACATAAATAGCTGAAAAGCATTTTCAAACGCAATGTTAAGAGAGAATTGGCGCTGTCTTGCTAGAGTTGAGTCAAGTCAGTCAAGAAGTACTAGATATAATTCTCTTTGCCCCATGACATTGGGTTTATGGGTATGTTTTTTTCTTCCGAATAATTATACATTTTTGTACGATTCACTTCGTACGAATCCATACTGTAGGAATAAGGACAATGCATACAAATTCGTGTCATTTTGACTGGAAAGAATTCGGCAAATTGTACTGCAGTGATGTCACAGAATTTGTGTGTGTTTGTGTGCTATGTGTTATATTTTCATGATGAATCACTTCTTTTATAACCACACAATTCCAACACTGTCTGGGCCTCAGCAAACACACACACACAAGTCCTTGTGAGAAGCGAGCTGCTTTAAGAAAAATGTGCCATTTTCCATGTCGTCTTGATTTGTGTGTATTCATCATATTCAGTTTGTTCACAACATTCAGTACTCTATTTAGGCAGGATTTGTCATGTAAGAATATAAAATCTACCGCTCCTCTCTTTTATATCCCATCTGTTCTCGTTTTTCATGAACTAAATCAATTATCGTCAGGAAAAGTGTCAGTGGTCACTACGGAGACGGTGTTCCCATTTGGACTCTCTTGGGAATACTACAAAGTCAGGAGTTTTATTTTAAGAACCCATTTTATAGTTAAGAAACACACTGGGTCAAACTGAAACAAAAAAGCAAATTGATAATGGTGTGATTTAACCCACTGCTTGTTTATCAGAATGTGCAGAATGACTGATCTAGATCAGTGCTAACATACTAATAAAATCGTATCGCATTGGGAAATCACCTAACCTCCCTAAACAAAGTTATAATTGTTAAATAAACTAACATGAACAACTGTATTGGCATGAACCAACATAAAGATTAATTATTTCTGGAAAACGATATTAGTCATTTTTAGGTTATGTTAGATAATGCTTTTACTCGTGTTGACAGACATACAAATATAAGTGTTACCGAATGTTTTATAAAGTTAGATTTAGATGTGAACAACCAGAAAAATAGCAAAGATAAATTAATTAATTAATTTAATACTCGGTTCTAGTACCCATACCGTATGACAAAAACAAATATATTTGCTGAAATATGATTTGGAAAATGTTTACAAAAATATATTTTTCACCAATATTTATGTATTTATTTAAAATATATTTAAATTAAATATATTTATATACAGTTTTGTTATATTCGCTTTGGTACTATTTTCACATTTGGTAAAACCTCACAACTGTTAGTACAAAACTCAAAGCATAAATGTCAGTTTTTTCAAACATGTAATCACATTTTCAATTGACTTAGTACAATACACAAAATTATACATTCACTTTTTCACCACACCTAATCATTGTGTCATCAAAGAAATACCTTTCATGTGGAGTAACTGTCTTTCACAATGCAATGCTCACAATACTTTTTATATGCTTTTCATCTGATTAGCGTAAATATATTTGACCAGCACCAAATCCAACTGATCTTAATGATTAATCACTGAACCATTTGGTAAACCTATATATTTTCATTTCAGCAATATACAGTATATGGATTTTGAGAACTACATAAATAAAATGTGTGTTTGTACAAACATATAAATTATGTGTAACCACACTGCTAATTGATTTTACATAGTGGTAACCACAACTGGTCATTACAGTAGACATACTGTAAAAGTGGAGGTGTAAAGACTGGCAAATTCTTTCAACATGGAGCAGGACAGACAGCAAGGAATAAGAAGAGCTTGTGGACAAGGGATCCATCAGAGAGGTGGGCATGGGCACACGGGCATGGGCATACAGCCAAATGCTCGAGACAGGCTTGATCCAAATTACAGTAATGTAATGTGTGCACTAAATGTTATGTTTTGTTCTCATTTAGCTACATTATATAAAGTATACACTGTAAAAAAATTGCTGTAATTATGCAGCTGTTTGCCAGTAACTTACTGTAGAAGATAAAGACTGAAAATGTTTCATGTTCATTTAACTTTGAACAAACTGTTGCCAGTAAATAACATAAATGTAAAATCTACAGTAAGTTACTGGCAGCTAGTTGCCAGTAATACCCAGTAATACTGTAATTTCTACAGAAATTTTTTACAGTGTACCTATGTTACAATTATATACAAATGATTTTAGAGGATGTCTTCATTGATCCTTCACTTGATTACACATAGGTTGGATATTTTGGAAATTATAGATGATGTAAATGTTGGGTAATGTAGGTGTATTGCCTAATGTGAAACAGTGTAGTCTGTCTTTTATAGTATTGTAGCATATTAATTCCAGCACTTGTTGTTAAAAGTACTAAACTGAAAGAAGATCATACTGTTGTGTTTCAGTGATTAAACCAAATGTTCTCATTACATATATTACAATAATCTTGTATTTGGAACAATGATTATGTGGACTGAAAACATGTGCAACTTACTGAAAGCATTACATCAAGTTTTGAAAGAATGACTAGCTGCGTTACAAGTGTGATCAGTTTGGATTTTTGTACTAAGAGTTTTAAAAATGCACACCTTACTTGTGAAAATAGTACCAAAGAGAATAAAAAAACTGTAATTTAATCCAAGGAAATATATTCACACCGCAATGAAAGAAAGAATTTGTTTATGTTAAAGATAAAATGTTTGACATCAAAGCATTTATAAAGATGATTAATATAAACTGACTTCTATTGCTTACGTTTGCTAAGAAATTTGTAAAAATCTGTAATATCAAACTCTGAACTCATCCAAATTACATCCTTCAAAATTATTGGAAGATTATAAATGTAACAATATTGGCTGTTCATATAGCACAAAAAATAAACACCAAAGAAGGGTCCTAAACCATATGATGGGACTAGAATTCCACCGAGAGTTGGTGGCCGCCTGTCCCCCCAACTGCACATCCTAATATTCCAACAAACATCTATCAAAGTCCTAGAAACATGTTAACATTCACAATTAGTAGCAATACAATCAATTATACTTTACCCCCTAGCATCATGTTGTAAATACAAAAGCAGCAGAATAAACAATATGTCTATTGGCTTACATTTTGGTTCTCTACCCAGCTCTCTCTTTCCACTCTCTGTTCAGCTCACAGATTACCAGTTATTCTTCTGTCACATTTGCCTTCTCTCTTCAATCTTTCTCTTTTCTCCGTATCTTTTAATTGGACAGTGATCTGGTTTTATTTAACAGTAGATCTCCGCTAAGTAAAACCCAAACCAGTAAAACCAGCCTCTTGATGCGTATGCAAGGATGCTATTACACAGAGGCATATGATGTGTACCTGTTAGTGGAATGTGATGAAAAACAGGGACGTTTTTTAATTAGCCGCAAGTATGACAGACATTATGTAACAAGCATGTGCTGGCAGTGAACACCTCTGGTTATTGGAATCTAGGTTGTTAAGTGTGTAGTGCCCTTTCCTTATATAAGCCAAATAGCACAACATCATCAAATATATACAAATAAATACGGTATATAAAACGTAGCACCCAATCCATTTGTTACGGCCATATTATTGTCTGAAACAAAATCTTTTTCCTGTGAACACCTTTGAATAGGCTTTATGCCCAGCTGCACTACTTCCTGAACTTCAGCCAGCTCCTTGTTTCCTGTCTGCCATTATTGGACAAACTGATTAATCCTGACCTCAGTAGTCACAAACAAACTGATTAATTCAGGTGTGCCTGACCTCAGTTGTCACAACAACAATAATCAGACACACCTGGATTAATCAGTTTGTCCAATAATGGAAGACAGGAAACAAGGAGCTGGCTGAAGTTCAGGAAGTAGTGCACCTGGGCATAAAGCCTATTGTTTACAGTTATAAAACTTGACCGTTGCAAATCTCATGGATGTCCAATCCTGCTCCTGGAGAGCCGGTGTCTCTGCCGAGTTTTATTCCAACCCTAATCAAACACACCTGTTTCAACTAATCAAGGTCAGATACTTTGAGGCAGGTGTGGTGAGGGAAGTTTTAGCTAAACTTTGCAGGACTCCGGCCCTCCAGGACTGACTTTGGACACCCCTGGTATAAAACATTATTTTAATGGGTGAAGTAAGAGTGAAGAAACATTTATAACGACTGGTGCCCGAAGACAGGCCAGACAGGTTTTTGTTGATCAACTATAACGTATCGAAAGAATTCTATTGTGGTGGCACAACATTAAATGTCATAGCTGTAAATCAGTTTGATAGCTCAAAGGGTTTTGTTGGTTTGATTCAGAAAATAATTGCTCCAGATTCATCTGTGTGACGATTGCACTACGTACATCAAGTCAATACGTACATTCATAAATGCACTTCTTTATTCAGAGCTTGATAGTTTGAGCATTTCACTCGCCTTTGCGAATACAATAGATGCGTTCAAATTGATAAATAGATTTAGGAAGATATGTGCAAATGCATGCGATGGTAAGACTTAAACACAGAATTACTCTTTTGAAACAAATACCATTTTAATCTGAAATGGCAGAAAATTATTCCATTACTCATTTTGCGGAGAACTTAATGTTTTGAAAATGCGCGCTTAAATACGTAACGTGACGATTGCGAACCACACCTTTTTCCAGGCGCGTCGGAGCCGCAGCGAGTTGAAAATATTAAACTTTTTAGATGCCACGTTCACGCCGCAGGTTATAGAAAGAACCAACCGATCAGCTTGACTCTACGTATCAATATTGTATCACATAAACATTGTATCTTTCCATATCAACTTAAGATGGAGCAAGAGCTGATCACAGAGGTTATAGTGTGGCTCATTGTTGCTTAGCACAGTGTTTCCCAACCTTTTTTCAGCCAACGGCACAGTTTTGATAAGTAAAAAAATCATACGGCACACCACTATTACAATAAACATTTATAGAACTGCACAAACCTGTATTGCAATGCTTAAATGACTTGTTAAACTGTAATATTATACTTGATCTTGTAATGAACACAAAGATGATATCCTGCCTGGAATTGATGACAGTGACACATGGACCTGTGACCAACCCCGCAACCTGGCTTCAAGGGCTTTTTCAAACACTGTGGCAGTTTTATTTTCCCACGGCACACCAAACAAGAGTTCACAGCACACTAGTTTGCTACGGCACAGTGGTTGGGAAACACTGCCTTAGCAATGGAAGACGCTACTAGAGCGCAAGCGCCCAAGCACTTTGAAAAGAAAGACGTGAAATGCGATGGACCCATACAGTACAGATATACAGTAAATGATAAAGACATGAGATGCGTATATAGTGAGTGAAAACAAAGGCACAGGAACCTTGCAGGCAGCTGTGGACTGCTGGCTCAGCTCCAAGTGTTTAAGGTACAGTAAATGAAGTCTTTTTTGCTTGTAAATGTCTTTTTTGATTAAGGAAAACACACCATTTGGTACATTTTCATTGCCCCACTAAAATGTTTTTGCTCCTTGGGAAAAAAGTAAGCATCAAGCCCTGCCTTTATTATATGCATTATTCATAAATCTAGACTGATGAATTATAAATGGCAAGCATTCACAATATAATCACCATTAAGACCACAAATGTAATAAATGTGACAAATATGTATGGGCCATTCTACCGAATTGGTGCAAATTGACACTTCAAAACTTCTTGAAAAAAGTGTGTTTTTTCCTGCAAGCTTTGTAGTCATAAACATACTAGAACATCTAAGGAACACTAATCTACTGATTGGACACTTTAGTTTCCTAGCGTGTTTTTATACAGTTTCGAAATGTTTTCTCTCTCCCAAAATGTGTCACTACCGAAACACAACAACATTTGATATAAAAATTAGGTTTTTAATAGCCTATTCTGATTTTCTTTACATTAACCTTCTAAATATATTTTTTACATTTTTTTAAAGACAGTTTCATTGTTATATCGATTAGAAATATAATTTTAACAAAACTATAAGAGTGGTTTATCAAATGAAATGCATTTTGAAAGCATTATTTCTCTGTAATTGCCATACATGCACTGATACAGATTTGAAATTCAAGGATTCATTAGTTAAAATTTTTATCTAACTAAATAAAATTATATCATCTTTTCTGATAACAAAACCTATTTTATTTTTCTAGAACATTATTTGTTTCGGTCGTGACAGTAATGTTTCGGTAGTGACATCCATATTGGATTGTCCATATTTTGTTTAAAAAAAAGTAATTAGTTAGTCAAAAATGATTGGCATTATGCAGTCAAAACATACAGCACAAAAAATATCTAAAGCAACACCACATAAAAGCACTTTGCACTGACATTACGCTGATGACGGATAGTTCAGACCTTAAAGGGATGCAAGATAGCCGATTTTTGCGAGTTTTATGTGTATCGTGTATATTTTATGTGTTTATTTGTATATTGGCCAATATGTGGCTGCTGTGTTCACCGACATTATCACTGGCATTATTTACAGACAGAGTGCTGGAAGCCACAAGCGATTGCAGGTCATGTGACTAAAAACAAACAACCTTTCCGTGACAACATTGAAAGCTCGGCCTAACAGCTGATCATAACTGGACAAAGCGGGTTTTTATTTATATATAATTTTTTTATTTATATATATTTGTAGTAATAAAGTGCTAGAAATCAATATCCTTTGCTGATAGTTCCTCATCATTGTGGAGAGTGCAGTTCATGGTTCCATAGAACCATCACCTTTTTTTACTATTTGTTAAATATAGTTTTTTTTTAAGTTCAATAAATGTTACTTTTTTAAATTGAGACATTTATAATGTAAACTGAGTGAGCAAAAGCAGTATCGGCTCCAAGTATCGGCTCAAGAAAATAGGTAGCCTGTCTCAGCTAAGGCTAATGAAACAAAAATCGGTATCGGCATTGGCACAAAAAAATCCATATGGGTCAATCTCTAAAAAGAACTATACACACAGAACTGTCTTTTAACCATCTTCCTGTGTTTGTCCTGTCTTTTCCTCCATTCTTTTCTGACATTTCTTTGCTCCCTGTCAGATAATTCTTTGATACTTTTCAGCATCCCTTCTTCCCTGCGTTTTTGATTTCGTTCTCTTTGCTTTTTTAAGTATTCTTGGTCAGGGCTCCAGACTAACTTTTTTTACTAGGAGCAAAGTGGCCCCCAACTGAAAATTTTAGGGGCGCAACCAAAAAAATTTGGGGCACACACCGTAAATCAACATGCTAACCAAATAATCACATTTCTACAAAATTCCACTGTATTACTAATACATACTTTGATGATAGATGCAGAAAGTACAATGTGCTGTTTCAAATTCACTGTCACATCAGAAAAAAAGTCAAATTTACTAGTCGCACATGTACGAATAAATGTAAAATTCAGTGGCACACTCTCAAATTTTGGTGGCAAAATACCACCAATTGGTGGCAGTCTGGAGCCCTGTTGGTACCTTTCTGGGTCCTCCCTCGATCTTTGTCTGTATTTTCTCAGTCTGTCCACTCTACTTTCATCTTTCCGTCTATGCATATTGGCAATTCCTCTCTCTCTGTAGCTATCTCTACAAATTAACCAAAGATATTTACATTTACATTATTAGTGTGAGCCTGCCCTGTCTACACTTAACAATGACATGTCAATTTACTATGATACCATGTGCTATCTGTTATATAAATTATATGAAGCAATCAGTCAAAGTCCTGCTAAATTAGCGCAGAAAGTTTTCCATGAGACCAGAGGTAGAATCATATAGCCTTCATTTATCTCAATAATAAGTCAAGCTACTATGAATTAATTAAATTAATCTGGCCTAGTTTGTAGTCCTAGTCAAATCACATACAACATTACAGAAATATGACTGACAAATTATTTGTACTAAAAAAGAATATATGTGCACTTGAAAGTTTCTATTTATTTATTAAAATAAAGAAACAAGTGTCATTTTGTCACTACCGAAACAATCACGTCACAACCGAAAAGTCAACAAATGTTTCGGTTGTGACTGTTTCGGTAGTGACAATTTAAGCTAACTTTGATCCTACTGCTAAGAAGCTAATTAGTACGTAGTTAGCCAGCACAGTTCTCGACATTGAAACATGAGTAAAACCTAAATGACCAGTAGAAAAAATTTAAAAAAATTTATTAATCATTAAAAATGTGTGATCGGTAGTGACATTGATAAATGTCACACACTGATTTCCAAACTTTTGATCACATTTACTTCAAAACCATGGGACTGATCTAATCACCATGCCACCACGAGGGAGTGAGGCACAGACAAAGTTTCTGGTTCAAAATTGAGGGGAGTGGCTTAAAGCAGTATTATATTATTGACCGAACTATGCAATGTTTCGGTAGTGACGTGAAAATGCGGGACAGTGTTTTTTTACATGATTATTCATGATTTTTACTGAAAATATCCAATAAATATATTTTTGGTTTTAATTAACAAAAGTATTCAAAATGATACTTCTTTAAAAAATTATAAAAAATTATAAAAAAAATATTTCATATTTTTTTTTCTATGGTGAAATTCAGACCTTGGGGTTTGGGACAACCACCTCTCAATTGAAACCACTATATAAATGATGATATTTTATATATAAAGCCTGCAGCTACCTCAAATATTACTTTGGGTTTTGATTGCTATTTGCTTATATTTTTTTATTATCAAAAATTTTCCTACGTTAATGCTTTTTAAATTAGTTTTTTGGTTCCGGGACAGCAATTTGCACGAATTCGGTAGAATGGCCCGTATACATTGTTTATATCTTACAAGCAAGTCTTTGATAACTTTATGGTTAAGTAGTTATAATCCATTACAGTATTGCCTTTTACTTTCGCTATTAGCAATGTGCCATATTACCTACAGTCAGTCATGGTTTGTTTTAAATCATATTGAAAAAAACACATAGACACAGATAATATCACTAAAAGCTTGTTTTCATAGGGAAACCATTTTTAGTAGCGATATAAAGAACATACAGTATCACCTATGAAGAACAAAACAGGGTGATATAGCAGCACTTTAGCACCTATGTATGGTTCTACAGAGCACAATGTGTTAACACAAGTGCCAAAGGTGCTTAAAATAGTCCCCCTATATCAGGGGTCTTCAACTACTTTTCTTTGGGGTCCTGCAATGGGTCGGGTACCCACGGATACCCGCATAAAAGTGTCTAAAACGGGTGGAATTTTTTTTTTGGATAAATTTTTTCTTAAATTCCTAAAATGAGCAAAACAAGCAGATTACATTTTGATAAAAAATCCCTTATAATTCCCTGACTTTTAGTATCTGGAATAGACCATCTAAAATTCCATGATAATCCAGAAATTCCATAACCTGTGGGAACCATGTTTTTAAAGGAAAATGTGTGAAAAGTAAATGTTTACGTCAAATGTTTATTACGTGAACATGTCAGTGTTTTTGAATGTCAATATTTTTAGATTGAGCACGTCACTGGAAAATTTTGAACTGGAGAGGTTTTAAATATTTACAATAGCAAGCAGCCATTTGTGCTATACTTGCAATGCTGAACTAAAGTGCATATTGTTTTATACTACCTGACGTTCAAGTCTGTCAGGCTACATATGACTTGCTTTCCAAAAACATCTTAAGTGATGTCTTCCCTTGCAATGCACTTTAAAAAAGGACCGCATGGAATGTTTTCACAGTGGATCAAACGCTTCAGGCATTCCCCTTCATAAGAGAAAAACAAGATTCAGTTGAGACCAATCTATCAATTCAGTTCACAATTATGAGTTTCATTGAAATCAATAAAATACATGCTTACTGTAACAGATTAGGACAAAAAGGTCAACCATTATGCATTTAATCCTGGAGTACCCACAGGTTCAAATTTGGCCAATGTTAATTGATGCTACCCAAAATCTTCTTGGGTTCTCCAGGGTTAATAACTCATGCATTGAAATTGAAAGTTCCTAGATGTTTTGAGGTGTAAGACTGTTCAACAAAAAATATTTTGATGAAGCTGTTGAAACTAGCTGTAGGAAACAGCAGTTAATTGTATGTAACCAACGAGATGTGCCGTTTTTTGACTTGCATGTTAATGTTTATTAAGAAATCCAGGAAGACCGGCATAATTTGTACAGTTAGGGGTGGCCATTATAGCTGGTACAAATGCAGTAAATCTCTACAAAACATTTGATTTGACCATAATCCACACACAAGAGCTGAATATGGATGTGGTGCACATGCACCCATCTGTATCTACTAACGTGATCTCATGCGAATACGTGTGTATTTTTACGTTTCAGTGTGGTTGTACAATACGTACATTTACTTACGTTTAAAACACACTGAAACGTCTAATATCAACGTTTTGACAGGACTAATACGTAAATTGTTTACGTATTTACAGCTTTACAAACGTGCAAATTTGTACGTAAGTTATTCCTATTCATAAATATTTAAATCGCGGGCATTGGCGTTTCTTACTCATAACAATGACATGTTTTCAGTCATATTTTCTGACTTATTTATTTAAGACATATTTTACCTATTTACCTAATGAAATGATTATGATATTCAGAGAATTTCACAATATTTAACATTTTAAAACTTCAAAATGAATAACATTTCTGTATTTATTTAACTATTTTTTAATATTTAGTTTGTTTGCCATGACACACAAAAACGCGTTTTCTCCTGCTGTCTTCTATGCAATACGTTATTATTACTACTAAGCAATAATTACAACATAAATTCACAAAAGATATTACTTTTATTCATTTGCTGTAATCCACATCTTTAAAATTCATACAATTGCGAGGAACAGATCCAAATTCAGCCCTTTATCCAGCGATCTGATCTGAGTTCTCATCAGTACCCGTAAAGTCAGATCGCGCGTTCGTTAATGTGAATTCAAATATCCCGCCTCAAGAAGCTTTACGACACATTGCTTTACGGCAGTGATATCAAAAGCTCATTGGCTCTTTGAGTGCCACGTGACATATTTGCGTCATTTCCATTTCCGTTGGTGTACGTTTGAAATTAAAACAGGCCGTGACAGAGGGAAGCCGGATCAACGCTGATCAAACTCTTGGATTAATAACTTTAATATTTCTCTTTACTTTACTTCATATACTCCAGAGAGGACCCTTGGCTGCAGCACATCGTCATTTTAACAATTTTTTTGGTACTGATTTTAATATTCACAATAAATAAGTTGTGTGTGATTACACTTGTCTGTCTGTTATGATTTTTTAAACCGTAATGTTAAATGATTTTAATTAACTGTTTTGCGTAGGACTGTAGCACCTTAAAATATCTTTTGAATGCTATAGTTCCTCTTGCAGGTTCCAAAATCTTGATTAAAGACAAGAGGAAACCGTGCCATAGCTTTAGCCGGTCCTACCCTCTGGAATAAGTTACCCTTGGCAATTAAAACTGCTTCTACCATATCGGAATTCAAAAAGAGGCTGAAAACTTTTCTTTTTAATTGTACTTTTAATTGACCCTGAAGGGTTTATTTAGATTTGATTTTTTTTATGTTTTTATTATTTTATTATGTAACTAGTCATGGACATCCTGCCTTTTCATTTGTGTTGTCGTGTGTTTTAAGTTTTATGCCTTACTATTACGTTTTTACTGTGTGCCTGACTATGTACAGCACTTTGGTAGGTTTCAACCTTTTTTAAAGCGCTTAACAAATAAAATGAACTTGTCACGACCTGGTCTCTCCATTTCTTATCTTATCCGAGTTTGAGAGATTAGGTTGTGACAGTACGTGTCTGCCCTGAGAGAGTTGTGTGACATGCCCTTCCGCGGTCCACGTTTCTCTCAGGGTTCGTGAATTGTTTCCCGCTCCCTTATGTTTGATTAGCTTCAGGTGTTTGTTGTTTAGAATTCCCTATTTAATATCCTTCTGTCCTGTCCTCCGTCACCGTGCGTTGGTATTATTCTCTGTTCCCTTTCTAGAGCCTGGTGTTTACTCTCTGTTCCTGGTCTACTGTGTAAGTTTATGTAGTTTAGTGTTTCCCAGTGTTAATGTTAGTTAGTTTAGTTCTCGTGTCTGCTATTGTAATGTTTTACCCCCTCGTGGGTGTTTTGGTTCTGTGTGTTCGTGTATATTAAAGTATTCTTTATTTAAGTCTGCGTTTGGGTTTTCCTCGTCTCCTTTAATTCCTACCGTGACAGAACTTGAACTTGAACTATATTGTTACTAATATGTTCCTAAACATCTGTCCGTTACGTTGCATAATATAAAAAGAATACATTACGTATTTAAACATTTTGTTTAAAAAGAGTTTGGGTTTAGGGTAAGGTTTGGGGTAGGGTTAAGGTGGTAACATATCGCTAAAATGGTTAAAAGGAAATTATACAGCAATCTTTATGGAATGAAAGATACGTAAATGTTTTACGTTTTTTAGCTGTCAAAACGTAATAATGCTACATTTAAATGTTGTAAATATGTCGCATTGTACGTTTTAGCATCTATTTAAATGTACAAATAATACGTTTTTTGTTTTTTTAAGTTACGTGTAAATACTACGTATTAACAGTGAGACCAGGCTGGTATCTACACATCTATCCAGTAAAACCTTTATAGAAACTGCCAGTAAATATTAATAATAATAAGCTGATAAAAATATGCTAATTCAGCTGATTTATTTATTCTGCTACTAATATATTATTACAGTACAGAATATATATGACATAAACTGCTTATTAGTAATAATTTTAAAAGTTCTTAATGTGCATACTTTTGTTATGTTTTAAATGAAAAAGTATATAATTTCCTAAGCTCATGCAGGACTTGCAAAATTTCTAAATTTCTAGTAGCTCTTCGGGCAGGTAGTGTTCAATTTTTGGTAGCCCGAAATGAATATAAGTAGCCAGAATAAGAAACACATGTTTAATGTAGAATACAATTTTTGGTTCCCAAAACGTTCCTTAACGTTAGTTTTTGGTTTCCAGAAGATTATTTTCTTAGGTTTGTTTTTGGTTAGCCAGG
The DNA here is from genome assembly GCA_025389145.1 of Misgurnus mizolepis. Lineage (NCBI taxonomy): Eukaryota > Metazoa > Chordata > Actinopteri > Cypriniformes > Cobitidae > Misgurnus > Misgurnus mizolepis. Next base: position 14,441,590 of record JAIFKI010000007.1, read on the forward strand.
AAGGTTTTCTTTCTTATTTTTAGGTTAGTTTAACATTCCCATAACGTTAAAATAATTCAATAATTCTATTACTGAAATATTATATGAGGTTAATGCTTTGATTTACAACAATCAAAAGCTTCTAACATCATCTCTTCATATAGATGGTTTTCTGAGGTAAAACGAAGTGTAAAATAAACATTTCATTTACTTTAGGTTAACAGATCAGTTTAACGTTAGCCGCCTAGCTTTCTGTTTTTACTACAATTAAAAGCTTCTAACATCATAGGTGCAATATGGCAGATGGGACCTTGGCACATTTATTTTGGTTTTGCCCTATTCTTTATGATTTTTGGTCTAACATTTTTTAATTGTTTTCAAGCGCATATGGAGTTAAAGCTCACGTAACACACGCTGTTTCTGCATTTCTGATATTAATCTGGAGTACCTATGGAGTAGTATGACATCCTTTATATCTCTGAAGAGTCTTTAGTTTAATCAGATTTATAAAAGAAAGATTAGCTTTACCGAATCTTTCCGATAACGTACGAAAAAATGAAGAAGGAGGAGTTATAACACGGGAGGAGCGAGTACGAGTCATGCAACACTATACAACACTGTTTTAACTTATGATTCACTACATGTTCGTGTCATTTATATAATATACACGCGCTTATTTCCAACATAAGACAGAAGTCTTACTTACCACGTGTAACTCGTCATGAAAATCCACCGCATCAAACACACACGCAAAACTCCGCTGCTAATCCGGATAATAAACTATATCCATTGTTTCCATAAGGCTGGATGTCTTCTCCTTACATCCAAAAACACACTTCTTGTTGTGCCATTGTTGACTTTTGAAATTAAACAAAGCTGAGTGGCGTGATAAGCTGTTAGCAAGCTCTAGCGTCTCCCGCTGACTGACGGCTGGGCGGGGTTTTCCGGGGGAAGTTTTCCGGCGGAAGCCCATATAAAGAAGTGATACGTATCGAAAACCCCTGAAACGTCAGTTAGAACCATAATCGAAAAAAATTAGCCGAAACTTGTACGAACCCTGGCGAAGTGCATTCGGCACAGAAATACTCTGAAACACGCCCAACTGCATTTTTGACACTTTGCCTACGTTTAGCATGAGGAAACAACTCTATAACTGTGTTAATAAGTCAGAATGCTTGAAATACCATTAAACCCCCCCTTTAACATTCAGCCCGACCACAATCTGGCCATTTTGGGCTATTCTGATGTTATGGATACTATCCCTCGTACTCATCAGCACGCGCTAATGGTAGGCTTAATCGCAGCCAAAAAGATTATACTCCTCAATTGGAAAACCTCACAAGCACCTTGTTTTCAGAGATGGTTAAATGAGATGCTTCATACAGTATCATTCAAATGGAACAGCTACGTTTTGGTGAGCTTGGCGCACTAAAAAGATTTGAAGCCACTTGGGGACCTCTCTTGAGTCTTTTGGAAGTTCAAAAATAATATACTCTGTAATCATCTTCTTTTATTTTATTTATTTATTTATTCATGTTTTAATTCGTACCAGTTTTATTTACTTCTCCAATGGTGATATTACTGATTTACAACACAACTGTGAATATTGTCAGCTATGCCTACTCTCAATAATTATTATGTATATATATTTGCTGACTGAGGCAATCCAGATGTTTTTTTGTGTGTGTATCCTTGTTGTCTACTGTTGGTTGTTTATTTATGTTTCTGTGTTTGTTAATGCAACTTTAAAACTTTAAATAAAATATAAAAAAAAGCTTCTAACATCATATTCCTTCTCACATATTTAAGTTACTAAATGAAGAAAGAGAAAAAAGAAACGCTAATACAATGTTAGTATGTGAAAACTAAATGACTGTTATTTTTTTTTTTTTTGTTTTTTTTTTTGCTGAGCACAGGAGCAAGTGGGTACTCATGAAGAGCGGAGCCAGGAGGAGTACGCATACCAGACATGAATACTAAAGGAATAATGGGTTTAATTATGCTTTCACTTCATTTGCTGACAGTTTCACTTGTTACGTGAGGATGTAATGACTGACAACAACAACTAATAAAACCAACAATATAATTGAAACTAAACCTGAGAGAATTCAAAAACATTAAAATATTTGTTCCTCCCTAAGATAGGCAGGGCGGAGATACATTTTGTTAGCCCGACAGGAATTCGCAATAGCCCCGGGATGTCAGGCTAATTATTTTGCGAGCCCTGTCATGTTTCCCTCTAGTGCGTTAGAATTGATGTAATATTTTTTCATAAAATGAAAAAAATACTGAATAAATGTTATTGTTTAATATGTTTATTTGTTGAACTAACCTACAATGTGTTGAATGAGAAAGATACTGTTGCTGATTGCAGGAGGAGGATTAATGTGAACAAGTCAATTAAAATTGTCGTTTGAAAAAAACTCACACCAGGGGGACAGTTGTGTCATTTTAAATATATGCCTGAAAGGGTTAAAAACACGAATTCTTGGTCTTTTCAGGTACACAACACTTGACTGACTCTCCACATTGTACAGATACTGGTATGCCTCTAGCTTTGATCGTTGCGCATTGAAGAAACCTCATATCTGAAATACGTCACATCACCTCTGTGTTCGAAAATGAGGTGGATAGGAGTTTTACTTTAGATCACCCACACAAAGATAGTCAAAGTTGTTTTATAAAACGGGCAGTTCTGGTTCTTCATTCTGATTGGTTGAAACGCATTCCAAGCCGTGATAAAATACCTCGGTAAACCCATGGTTCAGACCGCATTACAGAAGTATCACTGCGCCACTGTTGCTGCGTACTGATTTATGAAAATAAACACCACAGTCTTTAATCAGATTTTTTATTTGAATACAATTGCACAATTATGGCGATATCCAGATACATGTCAATAAATATTGTTGAGTCATCTAATCAATAAAGAGAAAACGTTCCCTGAGGAGTTTCTACCTCAAATTTATATTTCCGCTTTTATCCACTGGGTAGCGATCTTACCCAACTTAAACACTGACGCATTCACTCAACACCAAAAACAGCGTGTTTTGATCAGGCTCTGAATCTGATCTCTTACAAAAGTTATTCACATAAATGGAATTTTCTCCGCTTTTAGCTAAAAAAATCTGAGAGGTGATAAGAACAAATGAAGGTATGATGAAATGTTTTTTTTTTTGCTTCACGTCGTGCCTAACAATGCCCCTTAGCTGTTATAAAATGCACTGGTAACCCACTGCTTCTTGGGGCTTATTGCTTTAATACGAAATACGTAACGCATGTTTCGTTTTGGTTCTTCACTTTCATACATCACTGTTTTAGACTAAAGTGAATAGTACACAGTTGAATTGCTGAACAAAATCTGAAATTTATTGATAAAATTAATCCAAAAAAAATTGCAGAACAGGTCCTCAGTGCACTATGTTTCCATCAACCCGGTCTTGTGGATTTGGCCACATTTTCTTATCCACATTACATTGGATGTTTTTATTAGCTTACCATCTTGGAAAGAATCTTCTGGCATTGCGAATCCAGGCCTGACGCTGATCTGCTGTGATGTCATCAAATGCATTCACGGCCTGGTAAAAGAGTGATTTGTTTATGAGGGCATCTTTTGTAAACCTTCCACATCCATGCAGAAAAAAATTCTTATATTGGGTTAAAGAAAGGGGAGTTACAAAGTGATATATTCTGGATGTGAATTCTAGAACTGATTTAGCTCATCAAAGAAGGTTATAAGGAGAGCTACATTGTATGTTTGCGTCCTACCATACCATCTTCTGATATAACCGCACACAATGGGATTTGAGTTCCACGTTGTCCGGTTACTTGGATGGTTGCCCACTGGCAAATTAAATTCCGACCTCTCCTCCTTATCCTGGCCAGGTTAAAGTCAGCCTCATCCAAAAATATGAATTTGTGATGGTTTTCTTTAGCATTCAGCACCATCAGCCTCTAAAAGACATTTAGGAAAACAATTACTGATTACAATGACGTCAAATTGCAATCAGTTTTAACAGGCATCTGGAAATTGATTATACAGACTCAACCCTCTTCACTTGATCTGCATTGCATTCAAATGACACACAGTAAAGCTGTTTCAAAGACACATGAGCACATGCACATTGCTAAACATCCACATTGTTAAACGCGTAGTCACTGTCCAAGATGTGTGAACAAATTTTGCAAAGGTAAATATGATTTCTGGCCCAAACCAAATAGACCACGGCCTGCTCTTATTGGTCAAAATTCTGCTTATGCCTCCCCTATTTGGCCTAGTCTCTTTTCTGAAGGGAAGAAGTCAAAGTAAGATTAAATTTAGTAAATCACATTACAATCTGTGAAACACATTATCATGCTGAATACACTCATTTAAAAATTGCAAGTAGCTTAAAGTTTAGTGCATTCTGGAGATTTACCGGTTCTCATTCTGGAAAGTACCTATGCTTGAGGCCACAGTTGATCTTCTGAGATTTGTTTATATCGATGTAGCTGCTTCACTCATTCTTACTCCACGATTTATGACAGTCTACAATTAGCTTAGAATTTTTAGAATAGCATGCAACCATTTTTGTTTTTATGTGCCATGCTTAATAAGGAACTACATTGCTGATATGTTTCACACCACCTGACATTCTAGTCTGTCAGGCTATGTTTTCTTATCCAAATCACAATGGATATCTAAGATAAGATAATTGTAGATAAGCTCATTGCTTTTGCTATTGCTTCTTGCAGTATTACTTGCAAGAGTTTAAGGGATTGTTCACCCAAAAATGAAAATTCTGTCATCATTTACTCATCGTCATGTGTTTCTTTTATTTTGATGAACACAAAAGAAGATATTTTGATAAATGATGGTAAACACACAGTTGATTGTAACCATTGATCTCCAAAGTAGGAAAACTTATTTAATGGAAGTAGTGTGATAAATAATAAATAATATATTTTGATAAATGATGGTAGGCACACCGTTAATGGTACCCATTGAATTCCATCATATTTTTTCCTACTATGGAAGTCAATGGTCACTATCAGCTGTGTGCTTACCATCATTTATTAAAATATCTTCTTTTGTGTTCGTCAAAATAAAAAACTCATACAGGTTCAAACAACATGAGGTTCAGAAAATGATGACACATTTTCATGTTTGTGTGATCACTTTAAGATGCCAAGCAAAAGTACATTTGTGTCATTTGCATGTTGGTATGTGCACACACCTTATGACCAAAGATAATAGATATAACAAGATCGAGCACTGCTATCAAGGGACAATGCAATGCTCAATATGCCCGTTCTGGTAACAGAAGTCCCTCCTTCCATTTGAAAAATAATAATAATCTTCAAACTGTGTTTCTAGTGCAATTTGAGCTTAAGAAATTAAAGCCATAGTTCAGTTAATGTCAGATTTAATTGTTGAATAGAAATATGTTGTTTAATTGTGATTTTAGCACATAAATTCAGAGCCATCTTTCTTTTCACATGCAGGTAGATAGGACTTTTGTCTTGCATAACTGTCCAGGCATTGCAAACATGGCAAAATGACTCCTTTTTACAGTTAGAGATTGAATTAGGTGTGAGAGACTGTTTTACAGAGAGAGAGGTAGCAGCATTTGACAAACCATTCAGAAGTTGGGCAGTTAAAATCTCACAGTAAAGTTTCTCTATAAATATGCATAAAAAGGTGAGCTAACTGGAGGCTAATAAGTTGCAAAATGGGATTTATTAAATGTGAAAAATCATCACTTTTCTAAGCATATATGGAATGGAGTTATGTAATATATTCATAAATAAATAGGCGGAGGGGGGTTGTGGTTAGGGTTTGCCCCGGGTATCAGAAACAACCTCTGTGTGTTCTGATCATTTGGATACAAAGTGTTAGTGCCGTCTAGTGGCCATTTTGTGGAATTGTGCAATGATGTAGAAAAAAGCTTAAAATGTTTTGATATTATATTGAAGTAAAGGGGTAAACACTTTGTTGGAGTTCATGCTTTGAGACAACAGTTTTTCTGGGTTGCTCTAGGAAATCTTCAGTTAATTTTTATAATACAAAAAAGTTTTGTATAAAAATTTAGTTCCAATATACTTGATTACATATATTATTATTTTTTTATTTTATTTTTTGCTTTCATTTCTCCTATTATTGGACAATAATGCCCCAAAAGTGTCTCCTTTAAGAAGGTACCACAGCTTTGTCTGTAGGACAAATAGTTTAGGAAGGGATGATGTTGTGGATGAACAGGTTAACTGAACCAGCAGCCTCCTTTGGGTTGAGTAGATGGCTCAATTGCGCCATCTGCTGTTATTTTTATATTAAAACATCTAATGTCTCATTTGTGGCTACTTAAAGGGATAGTTCACCCACAAATGAAAATTCTGTCAACATTTACTCACCCTCATGTTGTTACAAACCTGTATGAGTTTTTTTATTTTGGCGAACACAAAAGAACATTTTGATAAATGATGGTAAGCAAACAGCTGCTGTCACCATTGATCAACATGTGGATGAAAAAATTATGACATAATTTGCATTTTTGGGTGAACTATTCCTTTAAATATTTACAATGACAACTTCACTGAAAAAAAAAGATTAATTCAATTTACAAATTTTTTCAAGATAAGTGGTTCACTCTAAAAACAAACGGTGCCATATAGCACCAAAAGTGGTTCTTTGCTCGTAATCATAGAAGAACCATTTTTAGTGCCATATAGCACCTGTGTAGCACCTGTGTAGAACCATATAGGGACCATATAGCACCACTATAGCACCACATATGGTTCTACATAGCACTATATGGTTCTACACAGGTGCTTCACGGGGGCTATATGGCACTAAAAATGGTTCTTCTATGATTACGAGCAAAGAACCACTTTTGCCGCTAGCTGTAAAAGTGGTTCTTTGCTCGTAATCATAGAAGAACCATTTTTAGTGCCATATAGCACCAGTGAAGCACCTGTGTAGAACCATATAGTGCTATGTAGAACCATATGTGGTGCTATAGTGGTGCTATATGGTCCCTATATGGTTCTACACAGGTGCTACACAGGTGCTATATGGCACTAAAGATCTTTTTTTCACTACAAAGAAACTTTTGTGAAATTGAAAGGTTCTTCCGATGTTAATGGTTCTTTATGGAACCATTTAACCAAATAGATAGATAGAAAGACAGACAGACAGACAGATAGAGCAGGGGTTCCCAAACTTTTTTTCCTGCGCACCCCCTTCTATGTCCCAACCGGGTTGGCGCACCCCCAATCCCCATTTAAAAAAAAATCCAAAAAAGCTTTGTTTTCTCACCATAAATACTCATGTTTAATCATGCGCAAATAACCAAGGGCCGGTTGCACTAGCCGGACGTTAAGAAGTTGGGTGTAATAGTCCTACGTCGGGCTTAGCTACGTCCAACATTGTGAAAAATATTTAGCTACGCCTATTACACCATCTGAAACTACGCTCAGCGTAGATGATGAGCGCCCCCGTGTATGCGTTTAACCACTGTGATATTTAGACACCATTCGAGTTTACTATGGTAACTTACACTTACTGCCGTCAGCTAATAGATGACATATGAGAGGTTTCCTCATGTTTACCAGTGCGTCACGTGCAGACCCATCAAACACATTAACGAAAGCCTTTACTGTTCGCACAAAAGGTGTATAATAGTTTGCAGATTCATTATAACAGCTTAAGTTTCAAACAAAATTAAATGAAAGCTTTTAATAAGTTCTCTACAGTAAGTATTTATGTATTTTATTATATAATTCATTGGCGGTCTCTTTACCATGCATGAAAACACATTGCTCGCGTATCCTGTGCCCATGTCTCGTCACATTTCATTATTTCTATTTTTGCCATAAAAAAGTCTCTCTCTCTTGGTCCCTCTCCTCCTTCGTGACTAACAACTTTATCATAAGACGTCCCACATGACAGTTTCCCTGATTTCAGTCAGTTAAGCATATTTATAATATATATGGAATGAATGAAATGAGTTGGCACGCATATAGCGGCTGCAGTGCATAACAGAAGAGCAGTGCGTAGAAAAAGACAGCAGCTGTCTTCTACGTTTCTATCAAAAACTAATAAATTATAGTTTTTTATTTAAAATAAAAGCGATTACAAAGGAAATGTTTACTGTTCATTTTTTTATTTATTTATTGTATGGAAAAATCCCACTTAAAGAAACAGACCGCCATTACATTTTTTCTCGCGCGCACCCCCTGGTGGCAGCTCGCGTACCCCTGGGGGTGCGCGTACCACACTTTGGGAATCCCTGAGATAGAGCAACACTGAAAAAAATTATTCATTACATTTACTAAATTTTTAAGGCAAGTGGTTGCAATGAATTTATTTAAGCTACATTTAAACAAAAATTTTTTCTTTTGTTTTGCTTTTCTATTTTTTTTTGTTTAAATGTAGCTTAAATAAATTGATTGCAACACTCTAAAAACAAACGGTGCTTTTTCGTTACATAATCATGTATTTTTTAAAATCTTTTTTCGTGCTATTATCACGAAATTTCCTGTTTTTTCGTGATCGTATAACGAATTCCTGTTTTCGTGTGATTATCACGTATTGGTTACTCAACTGTTTTGTCCTATTTTCTTACCATTGTCGCTTCGGTTTAGGGTTAGATTTACATAAAATGACATCCCTAACCAAACCCAACTCTAACCCTAACGCCAGGCGACATATAAAAAAATAAATCAGAAAAAATAGTATAAACCAATATATAAAGTGACATTCTAATGCAAGCACCAAATCTAACCCTAAACCGAAGCGACAATGGTTTAAAAATAGGAAAAAGCAGTTGAGTAACCAATACGTGATAATCACACGAAAACAGGAATTCGTTATACGATCACGAAAAAACACGAAATTTCGTGATAATAGCACGAAAAAAGAATCAAAAAAATACGTGACTATATCACGAAACTTTGTGAGACTGGGTAGTAGTTTCAGATGGTGTAATAGGCGTAAATATTTTTCACAATGTTGGACGTAGCTAAGCCCGACGTAGGACTATTACACCCAACTTCTTAACGTCCGGCTAGTGCAACCGGCCCTTGGTTATTTGCGCATGATTAAACATGAGTATTTATGGTGAGAAAACAAAGCTTTTTTGGATTTTTTTTTAAATGGGGATTGGGGGTGCGCCAACCCGGTTGGGACATAGAAGGGGTGCGCAGGAAAAAAAGTTTGGGAACCCCTGCTCTATCTGTCTGTCTGTCTTTCTATCTGTCTATCTATTTGGTTAAATGGTTCCATAAAGAACCATTAACATCTGAAGAACCTTTCAATTTCACAAAAGGTTCTTTGTAGTGAAAAAAAAATCTCTAGATTATAAAACAAAATAAGAAAAAAAATATTTAGTAAAAGGTCCTTTGTGGAACCAATTATACTTCCTATGGCATCGCTGTTAAGAACATTTTACCATTTTAAACTTTTAATATGTCTATCTTCACAAAGATGTCCCCAAATGACTTTAAAAGCTTCATAGTTTTCTGACAAAAACTCTCATTGCAAGTCCTGTAAGATTTTTGGTTACCTTGCATGCACTTCACGTTTGAGTTCTCCTCACAGCGGCTCAATAATGTTGAGGCCCAGCTTTGCCTTAGGACAATTGAGGGACTCATGCGCATCTATTATCACAAAAGGCTGCAAGCAGTCACTGAAGCTCGATGAGGCAGCACAAAAGATTCAGAAGCAAAGGTAAGAAAACATTAAACTCATTAAATCTTTAATCAACACTTTTTTTCTTGGTTTCTCTGATAAGGTTCTTGAATCTTGAATCATAACATTTGGATCTGTAATAAAATGCAGCATGAAGTTAAAACAACTTGGTTTGCAAGTCAATTCAAACTCCTATTTTAAGTTTTGACCTGTGATAAGCTGGCATAACTTATAAACACAAGTTGAAATTGTTTCACTTAAGTTAAAGTGATACAAAAATATATGTTGATTTGACAAAAATGCTGATTTTTTTACAGTTATACCTAGGTCAATACTCGATACTCTGTAAAAAGGTCCTAATATGTCAAATTTTTGTACAGATGTGTATGTTTAAGGTACCAGTATGTACCTTAAGAACAAAAGTGTACTTTTTAAAAAGGTACCGCCTCAGTGACAACTTGTGTACCTTTATTTCTGAGAGTTTGCAATTCTAAGAAATGTATGGAAATGATGCTTGACAGATGTGACAACTAGTTCAACCACTTTGTATTGAATGATTGAGACACAGTGACGAGTGACCTGAATGGGGGGCCTTCTCTTAGGCTTAACATTTTTTTAACCAAAGGTTAAATATATGGACAACTTCCTGCCAACAATGTGCATGTTTCTGTGATACTTGTTTCAAAAATATTTAGAATAAACAACTGTGCCAAGGATAAGTAGAGGGTGGACAGTTTCACTAATAATGTGATTATTTATTTCGATTTAAGGTAGTAAATCTTTTTAATTCTTTTGGTGTAAAAAATACATATTTACACTAAACTAAAAAAAAAGAAGTGTTGCTGCTATGTTGTTAATTTCACAGGAGAAACGCTGCAAAAATAGTGGGAAAAAAACACAAAAATACAGCAACTAAAATTGTTAAAGGAAATCTGTTACTTTTGCCTTATCTAAACTTAAGAAAACGTATTACATTGGGTGGTTTATCTTAAACCAGGACTAGGCCTTAGTTTAATAAGGAAATATAGTTTTAACAAACATGCCTTACTACATACATTACTTGTGTGCATTTTGAGGCAAAACAAAGGGCAATGAAGTATTTTAAGATGTCAGTGCAAGTAGTTTTCAGTTTGGACAGCTCTTACATTTATTTTAGTCTAGGACTAGTCTAATTCCTATCCAGGAAACTGCCCCTATATGAGTTATGTTAGCAAGACACAAGTTTACTACATGTCTTTTCTTAGCATGTGTATCCGCGCAGCTTCCAAAGCATACTCAACCATGGATCCGCGCGGATGGCTGTGTTCAACATAATATGCAGTACAAATGATTTCTTATACAAATGAATACTCTATCAGACTCTCAGGGCTGCACTGATTTGTGTCATTTACAAGACATTTACAAATTCAGGATAGAGGAAGAAAAGTAATGGACATCTGATAAATCCAAATCTTTTCTCACTCCTCCTGAACTATGATGACTACTGCCACCCACAGTCCGCTCGATTCAGCGCTGGGTTATTTGCGCTTAAACAGTTATATAATTATTTAGATTTTTTTAATTAAATTTTCTTTCTGTTGCTTGGGGCCCCAAGTGCGCGTGGCCCCTGGGCCTGTGCCCATAATGCCCAATGGATAATCCGGCCCTGCATGTAGTCGAAAACACCTCTGTAGAGCATGCAAGCCCTGTTCAACAACAGCTAATTACTGAAACCTACTGACAAAATCTAACAATATATCTGAATGTATTAACAAAAAAATTAGGAAAATTAAAAGCCAAACATTCTAGAAAAAGAACTCTAAATGTTTGAAAGTTGATTAATTAAAACTTAATAACTTTGACCGCTTGCAAATACTAGTTTAAAGTTATTGTACTAAAAAATAAAAAAGTGCTGCTTTACGGTATATTTGTAGTGTGTTGACATTTAAAATTTCATGCAAAGCAAGCTGTGAAAATTCACTTTATAAGGCCTCAATAAATCTTACTCGTTCTTTATTTAGTGGTCGTGGCGTCATGCACCAATTATTTATAAGGAGGCACGTTGTGCACAGCTCACCGAAATTTGTGCATAAACAGACATCAAAAGAAATATTATAGAGCGTTCACACTTCCTGGGCACTTTCAATTACATTTCTAATAATCTTCTGAGCCCTCCTGCCTTCACTTAACAGTGTTGACTTTTATGTCAAATACGTATATCGATGACATGCGGAAGTTACATCTGAAATGGCATTTATGTTTATTTACGTTTTGTTTAATGGCTTTGTTTAATGCTGCTCAATTGTTCCAATAATGCATTTCAACAACAACTGTGTTATGTTATAAAATAAATGTAATTTTAAATGCATAAAGTAAACAATGAAAATGACATAAATAACAATCACGTGATTGATATTAATGTTTAACGCTGCAAAAGTAATAATGCTGTAATCTACAATTTTCATTTATTTTCAATTATTTCAAACTTAAAAATATGTGTGTTTGCGCAGTTGTAGTGGGCTGGGTCTAAATAATAATAAAATAATAATATAATGTTAACAAAGCTCTTAAGACCAGGTCATGGACAGATTACACTGTTAAATTCTGAATACATGTTGGAGGAGAATAAAAGAAAATGACAACAAATATTATATCAACCCATATCTACAACTCATTATAAAAAATTTATTTGTTTGCTTTCCTGTTAAGTGGTTGTAAATGAATAACCATGATTGCTATCTAGACAGCAACATCAAATCTTACTTGTTGTCAACTGTTATCTATATTTCACTTTACAGTAAATACTTTTATAATCCTTATCAATGCAATAAACTGAGATTGTGTGATGCAACCATACTGCATTCAAATATAATGTCTTTGATGATGATGTTTGGCCATAAAAAATACGATCACTGCCCAGACTGGGAACGTGAGACACTTTTATTTGTTGACATTTTTAATGTATTGGTGTGTTTTACAACATTGGCTCTTGTTACGCAACCCAGGCAATGATGTCGGTTAGTAGACACGCCCCTTACTGCTGATTGGCTACAAGTGTGTTTTGCTACTCGGCCAGACTTTTTCTAAAGCATTTCTCCAAAATCATGCACCCTGCCTTTAAAAGTCATTATGATGTGACGTCATATAAATACACTTAAAAAATTAGGGGTTATTTGGGTCAAAAAGTGAATGAACAAAAGTTTTAAATTGTGTAAAATTAACCCTGAAAATTTTATTTGACCCAACAATGGCTTAAAACAACCCAGCTTAGGTCCTCATCCACGTGCAGGTTAACAGCTAGCTTACATTTCATCCCTACACGTTGGGTTCATCCCTTTTTGACTCAATGCTGGTTTGATGTTTGTGCATGTTAATTTATTTATTTATTCATTTAAACAGGAAAGACATCAAATTCTGTTAACTATTTCCAGTGTGAAAAGCATGTGACGACTTGCCCCAAAGTCATTGAGACAACTTGCCCCAAACTGACATGTGTGCCAATGTTAGCTAAATCTCAGGATTAGCTCAACATCAGCTAAAGTATCAAAAGACACGTTATTATCTCCTCTATTTTTTGCAAAATAATATTTTTTAACATTCATACCTCACAAAGTTGTATTGCATAAAATTTAAAGTAAATTTTTTTTGAAGCCGAAAAATAAGAACATTTTGCTAACATCAGATTAGAGAGATCTTGAGAAGTATAGGTCTCTGCAGAAAAAAGGGGTGTTTCCCGATTTGGGGGGGCATTTTAAAGCTGGGATTAGGTGTTTTTAACTATCCAATCAAAAAAGTATGGAAGCCCTGAAAAGCCCTACATCGTTATTTTTTAACACCTATTAGTGTTGTAGTCAAGACCGCCTAAGCTGAAACCAAGTCATGACCAAGACCAAGACAGGCCAAGGCCGAGACAAGACCAAGACTTTGAAGGTTCGAGACCAAGTCAAGACCAAGACAGGCCGAGACCAAGACAGGCCGAGACCAGAACAAGACAGGCTGAGACCAAGTCAAGATCAAGATAAGATGAGACCAAGTCAAAACCAAGACAGCCCGAGACCGAGACAAGACCAAGACTTTGAAGGGTCGAGACCAAGTCAAGACCAAGACAGGCCGAGACCAAGTCAAGACCAAGACAGGCCGAGACCAAGTCATGACCAAGACCAAGACAGGCCAAGACCGAGTCAAGACCAAGACAGGCCAAGACCAAGGCATGACCAAGATAGGCTGAGACCAAGTCAAAACCATGACAGGCCGAGACCGAGACAAAACCAAGACCAAGACAAGCCGAGACCAAGTCAAGACCAAGAAAGGCCGAGACCGAGTCAAGATCAAGATAGGCTGAGACCAAGTCAAAACCATGACAGGCCGAGACCGAGACAAAACCAAGACCAAGACAAGCCGAGACCAAGTCAAGATCAAGATAGGCTGAGACCAAGTCAAAACCATGACAGGCCGAGACCGAGACAAAACCAAGACCAAGACAAGCCGAGACCAAGTCAAGATCAAGATAGGCTGAGACCAAGTCAAGACCATGACAGGCCGAGACCAAGTCAAGATCAAGATAGGCTGAGACCAAGTCAAAACCATGACAGGCCGAGACCGAGACAAAACCAAGACCAAGACAAGCCGAGACCAAGTCAAGACCAAGAAAGGCCGAGACCGAGTCAAGACCAAGACAGGCGGAGACCAAGTCATGACCAAGACCAAGACAGGCCAAGACCGAAACAAGACCAAGACAGGCGGAGACCAAGTCAAGACCAAGGCAGGGCAAGACCAAGGCATGACAAAGGCAGGCCAAGACCGAGACAAGACCAAGACAGGCCGAGACCAAGTCAAGACCAAGAGAGACAGAGACCAAGTCAAGACCAAGACTGGTCGAGACCAAGTCATGACCAAGACAGGCCGAGACAAGACCAAGACTTTGAAGGGTCGAGACCAAGTCAAGACCAAGACAGCCTGAGACCAAGTCAAGAACCAGACAGGTCGAGACCAAGTCAAGACCAAAATAGGCCGAGACCAAGTCAAGACCGAGACAAGACCAAGACTTTGAAAGGTTAAGACCAAGTCAAGACCAAGACAGGCCGAGACCAAGTCAAGACCAAGACAGACAGAAACCAAGTCAAGACCGAGACAAGACCAAGACTTTGAAAGGTTAAGACCAATTCAAGACCAAGACAGGCCGAGACCAGGTCAAGACCAAGACAGACAGAGACCAAGTCAAGACCAAGACTGGTTGAGACCAAGTCATGACCAAGACAAAGACAGGCCGAGACAAGACCAAGACTTTGAAGGGTCGAGACCAAGTCAAGACCAAGACAGCCCGAGACCAAGTCAAGAACCAGACAGGTCGAGACCAAGTCAAGACCAAGATAGGCCGAGACCAAGTCAAGACCGAGACAAGACCAAGACTTTGAAGGGTCGAGACCAAGTCAAGACCAAGACAGGCAGAGACCAAGTCAAGACCAAGACAGGCAGAGACCAAGTCAAGACCAAGACAGGCCGAGACCAGACCAAGACAGGCCGAGACCAAGTCAAGATCAAGATAGGCTGAGACCAAGTCAAAACCAAGACCAAGACAGGCCAAGACCGAGACAAGACCAAGATAGGCAGAGACCAAGTCAAGACCAAAACAAGCCAAGACCAAGGCATGGCCAAGACAGGCTGAGACTTTGAAGGGTTAAGACCAAGTCAAGACCAAGACAGGCCGAGACCAAGTCAAGACCAAGACAGACAGAGACCAATTATAATAATTATTTAATAATTAATGATAAAAATAATTTCATGATGCCATCAGTTGTGGTCTTGACCCGTCTTGAAATAATAGTCCTCTTCGTCTGAGACCGAGACAAGACCAAGTAAAAATGCGTTCGATTCCGAGACAAGACCAAGAAATGTAAAAAGTGAGATCGATCTCAAGTACTACAACACTAACACCTATTTCAGTTTGCAAACGCCCGAAAATTGGAAAATGCCTCTTTTTGTTCTGCAGAGACCTCCTTCTCCAAAATGCATTTTAGAATCGCACATTCAATTTGAGCCAATCAGACAAAGAGGTGGAAACACCAATTTCAGTTTGAAAACACCCCTCTATTTATTCTGCCGAGACCCCAGTCTCGATCTCGATTCAGACTAGCCAAGATGCCATAGTTTGCAGTTAAGGTTAGTATGAACATAAACATTTCTTATCACGTTGTTCAGTGATTCCATCTATATTAATTTTATAGGCCATATTGCAAAGAACAACTGTCTCATATGTTTCTGTTTATATTGCTACAAAAGAATTTTAAGACAAATTACATTCATGTCACAACACAGGATAAAGTTGCGGCTGAAAGGGTGATCCTTTCCTAGAAATTTGGGATATTGCATAAGAATGTACGGAAATGTATGCAGGAACACAAAACCGATACTTAAAACATCTTTAACTGAGAGAAAACGATTTGTTCAGACTAGTTAAGTAGTCAAACCTGCTTTGAGAAGATGGGTCAGATAAACGAAATTACTTTCCTTTCATAACACACACATATCTCTCTCTCTCTCTCTCTCTCTCTCTCTCTCTCTCTCTCTCTCTCTCTCTCTCTCTCTCTCTCTCTCTCTCTCTCTCTCTCTCTCTCTCTCTCAAGCACTCCTAATTGGCCACATGCTGAGTAATGTGACCAATGAGTTGCAAGGCTGCCTTTCTTCACTGTTTGTATTACGGCTCTCATGAGTTCTTCTGTGCATCTAAATTTTTGGGCTCATACAGAAAGATCTGTACTGGTTTTACAGACTGCCTGAGGACCTACAGTTCAGGCTTCACACCGTTTTCGAAAATTGAGCAATTCACAATAAGTTAGGTAAGTCAAACTCTATGATCTGGGTGAGTTTTATGATTATTGCAGAGACATTAATAATATATTTGCAGCAGAATATATTTGTTTTGTTTTTACTGGCTGGCTAACCAAAAAAGCTTATTTAAAAACAACTCATTATCTATTTCTATTACAATGTCGGTGTATACATGTGTATTTGTAAATTAACCGTTGTTTATTGAAAGCATGCATATTTTAAGTACTTCTACCATTTTATGTGTCTTAAAAACATTTCTTCACACTTAAACACGTTTCTTCATGCTTGTCTATCAGTAACACACACACAAACACACACACACACTCAGTAATATAATCATTTACCCATCACCAGATTCATTTGCACTCTGACACATTGAACTATGCGCACTGGAGGGTCATCTCTGGTTAAACTCATAACTGATCAAACCAAAACACCACACGTTTTTCCATTCTCATTTACCCAAACATGCAGATGAGTCAATCATGCACTACATGTGCTACACTTCAGCAGATACACTGCTTACAGTCAATGACAGCAAATACTCTCTCTCTCTCTCGCACACACACACACGCGCGCGCATACATAGCATACAAAGGTCCAAGTTAATCTTACATCCAGGAATCAGCTGGTCATTGTTTTGCTATTGTTTCTCATGTGTCACATTAAGCATTCACAAGGTAAAGTGTTTAAGAGGTAGCTTAATAATTGCTGAGATTGGCTGGGTGTCAATCAAAGATATACCTGATCAAAGAAAATGATTATCAAAGAAAAGCAGGAATTCATACAAAGGCAAACTGTAAGTGACAATGAGATGATGTCCTTATAGCTCTCGGACAATTAATCAGTTTGATTTGTTTAACCTAGACCTCACAGCTAATGGATTCATCAAGCGAGAAGGCTTTATGCTCCATGAGTAATTTACTAAATAGCATGATATTGTGTAAGATCACACACTGTTGCCTTTGATCTGCTAGAATCACAAAGTTGATTTTGTATCCCATAATGTATATAAAGAAAGAAGGAAAATGTTATATTAAAACTTATTTAATCTTTAAGACAGTGGCTTTTGAGAACAGGACACAAACTTAATAATACTATAAATATGCTCCCATATATTAGCGTTAAAGCATTGCGTGGAAGTGCAAAAGGCTGTGGGTTCGATAAAATGTATAGCCTATACCCCTGTACTGTATCCTCCAACAAACCCGATTTGATCTTACATTTCAGTCTGAACAATTAACTGAAAGTCATTGAAAGCAAACCACAACTTTTGACTTTTCTCTTTAACCCGAAGTATCTTTAGAAGATTCAACACAAAACCAAATAAAATATATATATATAAAGTGCAATATTTGAAACATTTAACATGATAAGATTATGTAGAGTAATCTTTCTCATTGTATCCTATGTATCGTTTTACACTGCCAAAAAATGGCTTTCTTACTTAGTATTTTTGTCTTAAAATATCTAAAAATTCTTAAATTAAGATGTATTTTCTTGATGAGCAAAATGACCTAGGAAAACAAGTCGACTTTTTAGACAAAAACATTTAAGTGAATTTGTGCTTAAAAAAAAGCAAATAAATTTGCCAATGGACTTGAATTAAGTGTTTATGAAAAGTAAACTTATTTTCAAGAAAAAAATTCTTTTTTTTCTTATTTTAAGCTCTAATATTTACTTAAAGTTTATATTTGTTGTCTAAAAATTAGACTTATTTTCCTAGGTCATTTTGCTCATCAAGAAAATACATCTTAATTTAAGAATTTTTAGATATTTTACTGAAAACAAGACAAAAATACTAAGTAAGAAAGTCATTTTTGCAGTGTACTATTTTTAAAGTAGAAGTAATTCAATTAAAGTGCGTACTGTGCAGTGTTTGGAAATTGTAAACTAGTATAACATTCTAAACAAAACCCCAGCGACCAGTCCATCCTTTGCAGAATGAAATCTATTTTGTATATAAATTTGATTTTCTGATTGTAATAACTGTGTAGTTACTAATAGTGGCCTGTCAATGAAGGCATAAATCATGTTTTGTATGAATAAAGCACATATATTTTTTTATCTGGAAGTGCATACAGCATCAGTTTTCTACAGTTAAGAGTATAAGCTAAAGGTTTATTTGTTGCAGAGACGGCATAAAGAGATATGTGTTTCTGACACCCCGGAGGCCGGTCCGGGTCACATGAAGAACATGCACTGTGATGTACAAGATACAGTTTAACCCTATCTATCTTGCATCATTAGTCATGTGATAGATTCTCCTAGGAAACTTTACATGTGGCAAACAATGTTTACATACAGTATATGTTAACAATATGTGACCAATATGTCATAAGTTGCACGGGTATATTTGTAGCAATAGCCAACAACATATTGTATGAGTCAAAATTGAAGAGTTTTATATCCTTGGGATATTATATAAAGATCGTGTTCCATTAAGATATTTAGTAGATTCCATAACATAAATATATAAAAAAAATTATTTATCACTAGTAATGTGTGTTGCTAAGTAAAAAATATTAGTAACTTAAATATATTCAAAGTAATTTAATACACATATTGTGCACTAATGGCCAAAATTAATGTCTGGGTGGATTTGTACAATATTTGCTTTTAATCGCCCTTCAGGTTAAACCATCAAAATATGGTGTATGGTCCAAAATTTACAAATAATGACATTTTTGAGGTGTCAAAAAGGCAAATCACAGGGAATCTGTACCAACATGATCTCACAGGTTAATTAATACATTTTTTCGTGCCTTGAGCACGAATGTCTTTTTCACAAATTCCTATAAATAGTTTTGTCATGTCCATATCAAGACTTTCTTTTTCATGCCATTTTATGTATTGTTTTCTCTTTTTTTCCTATTTTTAAATTATTGTCCCTTGGAGTTAGAGTTGAGTGTTTGGGTTAGGAAGCCTAAAAATGTAACAGAAAGTGATTCTAACCCCAACCCCAAATGACAATTGTAAGAAAATAGGAAAAAACAATACATAAAATGACACAAAAAAGAAAGTCGTGCAACGGGCACGAAAAACTATTTATAAAAATTAGTGCGAGTGACACGAAAAAGAAATTTGTGCTCAAGGCACGGAAAAAAGCTGAATTGTGTGACATGGACACAAATAAATCAAATTTTGCGTGACTATAACAACTTTCCGTGAGATCAGTCTGATCTGTACTGTAAAAAATGCATCATGAAGAACTTGGTTTTGCAAGTCAATTCAACGTACTATTATACATTTTTTACTTGTGAAGAGTTGGCATAACTTATGAAAACAAGCTGAAATTGTTTAACTTAGTTTGTTAAGTTTAAATAACAAAAAATATATGTATACTGTAAAAAAATTCTGTAGAAATTACAGTATTACTGGGTATTACTGGCAACTAGCTGCCAGTAACTTACTGTAGATTTTACATTTATTTTATGTACTGGCAACAGTTTGTTCAAAGTTAAATGAACATGAAACATTTTCAGTCTTTACCTTCTACAGTAAGTTACTGGCAACCAGCTGCATAATTACAGCAAATTTTTACAGTGATATATTTACAGTCTGGGTTTTATTTCAATATACAACAAAATAAAATAAAAAGCTCACATAGACTACAATTTTGTGGTAATATTTTGTAGTCATTGTCCTGGGCTATATCTTTATGAACTTTGAACAATTTATGTGTAAATGTTTTTGCCATCCCTTCTTATTTTTTTTTTCGAAGCTGAGCTACTCCAAACAAACCAACATGCATGCATAATGCATCTTTAATAAAATATTTGAATAAAGAGCAAAGATGTAGATTGTTCAAAGTTGAATACATCACTTCTGGCAACTAGTGTAAATATTTAATGAAAACCAATCGCTTTTTGGACATTTTATCTTAAACATCAAAAACGCATAGTTTATATTTTACCGGTATAATTAATGTAAAAAGTAAAAGGTGGATCAACTTAAAAAAGTACTTTTTTTTTAAATCGTATATTTTAGGTTGCTCATTGAAGTAATTTTTTACCTTAAATTTTCACCTAAAGTGAGAGGTGTTACCAATTGTAGTAAGTTTTTTAAGTAGTGCAGCTTTCTTTTCTTACAGTGTATATATACAAATATCGTGACAATATGAAGTAAACTAGCATGTTGTAAACAAAAGTGTACTTTATGAGCAGGGGTTAAGATCAGGTCAGGTCTGTACTAACTTGTTACTTCACCACCTTTTGCTTCCCTCAAAAAAGATATGAGCCAAATGTCACCCATCTGTTAGAAAACATCCTGAAGTGAAATATTCTCATCTTAACTCTGAGAATACCTGCAGGGCAAGTTAACATTTATCTATGTAAAGAAAAATGTTGAGAAACTTCTTATAATTACAGTTTAACTTCGAATTGTCATTCAGACACCTTTATGCTTAAACTCGTTCATTATTTTCACAGTCTGACACAAAAAAATGTACAGGTTTCCCAGCCTCCAGTAATATCATGCACATTTAAAATACATTTACATTTTGGTGATTTACTTTATAGTGGCGGACAAACTACACAATGTAGTCTGGTAGAAAGAATAATAGAGAGAAATAGACAGGGAAATATTCAACGGATTAAGCTGACATTCCTGCTGTCCCTTCCACACAAACACCCCACTGAGAAACATCACCAATTAAATCACCTTGAAAGCACATGAGCACAGAGTTACACAAACTACACAACAATTTCATCTTTCTCACTTTCTAAAGAACAATGCAGGTGACTAACATCTTTAATACCCCATGCTTGTTATGTTTTTACCTTGACTCATTTTGCAAGACGGTTTTATCGGAAACGTCTTTCGAGGAATGCTTTTCTTTATCAGTATGTGTGTGTGTTTCCTGGGTTCAAACTGGTGACCTTTTGTGCTTCTATTGCAATGCTTTACCACTAAGCTATACGGATATGTTTGCAATGCCTCTGGGCAGTTATTTTAGTCATGCAAGACTACTTGAATGAATGGAGAAAGTCATGTCTACTTCCATATGTCTTCCCCCAACTTATTATGTATTCATTCAGTAAAAACTGTTCTTGCAAACCCTCTCATGAAACTCTTATGTGACTGCTTATCCTTTCAGATGCCAAGTGCCTCCCAATTCACCATGACAAACACCACCAGAGAACAAAAAACTGCTTCATGTCCCCTGGTGACCAAACTTCCCTACCAGCGATTGGTCAGCAAGGATGGCCGGAGCTTGATGCGAGGCCAAGCCCAGGGGCACAGAGAGACGTGGATGCGCGCCCTGCGGGACATGTGGGGGACTTGGCTAGGGTTGCGGTGGAGATGGGTGGTGTTGGCATTTTGCAGCTCCTTCCTGCTTCACTGGTTGCTGTTCGCAGTGCTGTGGTACCTGCTCGCCCTTGTCAACGGAGACCTGGATGTGCTCGACCATGACAACCCACCGCCCGGGCACGTGCTGTGCGTCAAACACGTGAACGGATTCACAGCAGCCTTTTCTTTCGCCCTGGAGACGCAGTTGACCATCGGATATGGCACCATGTATCCCAACGCTGACTGCCCGGTCGGCATTGCATTACTCGCTCTGCAGATGCTGCTGGGTCTCATGTTGGAAACCTTCATTACTGGTACACAGTTTGATTTTTACAAGAAGATATGCATGAGATATAAATTAAAGAGAATTAGTATATAAATTAAAGTGTGCATATGCAACCTCAGGTGCTGCACCCAAACACATTTAAGAAATAATTTGATATGAATAATATAAATCCAAATATGAAAATACTACACAAAATACTTCCTTTCTTTTAGAGGACACACATAACGTAGATGTATTAGAGGTCTTTTCAGGTACTCGACCCCCGATATGACCAAATCACTTTTTCCCAAAACCTGATGTGCATAAATAATTTTTTATGAAAGACCTGACCCAAGCATAACCCAACAAAATAATCCGACCCGACCCTGGCGCTTTTATTTAACCCGACTGGACCCGAATGTAAACGGCACCGACATGTTTGCAACCCGGCACCCACCAATCAGAAAGATACCATGGTGGCCTCCCAACCCATTTGGCCCACTGCTTCATTTATTTTTATTAGATTTTATTAGTCATATTAGGGGGGCCCCCAACCAACCTAATAAATAAATAAAACCCTTATCATCATGAACACTTCAAAAGCATAAATTGTATCAATATTCTTAAGAAATACGTTGACACTTTGAAATAGTAGTTAAAATGTCCAGTTCATGTTTATCTGTACATACACCCCCATTTTACACAATGAAATGGACTAGTCCGTAACGGTGAGCGCTGTGGGCGGCGAAAGATAAACTTAATGACAGGAGAATTGGGAAAGTTCACGAACAGACGAATCAAGACAAAAATAAATCCAAAAATGGGGCTTTGGTGAGTCAACCACCTAGTTCTGCTAGTAATAGCCTTAGCCCTACACTGATAAAAAATTATTTTGTGGTGAAGTAAATAACGTTACTAAAGAAAAAACTAATTGAACCCTTATGTTATGTTGTATTCGTCCACTATGGGTGCTGTTAAGTCTTAATTTGGCCACAACTTTCTCTGTGTTTCAGCAAATGGAATGATTTTTGGTGACAAATCTTATTTTGACACATAATTTGGGAAAATGCTTATTAATTACTTATATTCAATATAAAAAGTGATTGTGGACTGGATTTTTACCTTTTATCACAGTCTTGGAAATGTGAAAGATTAGTAACAACATTGGCTTTGATGCATTGCTAGTTTTTGTGCAGCATCAGATTAGATTTTTTTCTCCCTCATTTACTGTTCATGGCTGTTTTTGTCCCATTGACTTATTCTCTATTGGTTTGTGTAGTGCTACACTTTGTGTGTTCTCTGCTTTTATCTTCATTTTTGGAGTAAAAAAAAATCTTTCTCTTTTATAGATCGGATAGAGGGGCCCCATATATACCTTTGCCTTGGGCCCCCAATTTGCTAAATCCGCCACTGCTCATTGGTACACTCTTAAAAAATGCTGGATTATTTTCAACTCAGCGGCGGATCAAAAAGGATTGAACTTAGCCATTGTGTTAAATTAACCCAGAAAATGTTATGTAACAACCCAGCATTGGGCCAAAAAAGGGCAAATCCAACCCGTTGAATTGAGGTTTAGGCTATGCTGGAAAATAGCCCAGCATTTTTTTAAGAGTGCACATATCTGTACCTAAATGGTGGGACATTTTTATGGGTACCGCCCCAGTGATAACTTTTGTAACTTTTTTCCTAAGAGGATAACAAGTTTGGGTAATGGAAGGTTATTAGGCAAAAGCATTTTGGGGTTTAAATTTGTGATAAATAAATGCTTATAGACCAACATGCACATATGCATTAAACATTTTATCAGCAGAAATTTTTCAACAAAATGTCAACATGTTTTCATGCATGTAGCTGTAAATGTATGCATAGTCAGTCAAACTGGACCTTTCTAAGATGACATGCAGTGCATCTAAAAGAAATTTAAATGTGTAAGATTGTAAATTAGACAACTAATCTCAAAGTGATTTCGCTAATATAAGTCATAGGTTTATAGATCACGTACTAGTCATGGGTCTTCAGTTTACGTGCTTAAAGCATGGGGGTAAAAACCAAGATATAGAACAAAAACTCTTGTACACATATATAATCTATGCATTTATTATATGATTTATTATACAAGGCTAGATATGACATGACCCAAGTCGCACCAAGAGCACAACAGGGTTTTTTTACATAGTAAGCAATTCACTAACCTTTGCACCTCTATTTTAAACAGACGCACACATTTAAACAACAAATCATCACGAGTACTGTGCCTCAGAATCATAAGCTACTAAATGGGCAGTCTTTACAATTACAGCTTTGTAGTTTGCAGATCTTTGGTCCTGGGCTATTCACTGAGTATTCAAATACATCTGAGCTCAGTCTTTTAAACTCAAGGTCTTTCATAGATTTAACGCAGAATATTTGCTGCATTGACATTTGTTATTTATACAATATTTTTCTCATACCGAAAAGATTTAAACTGGCACAACCCGCAACAAGTAAAATGTCTCTGCTGGATAGCTTTCATTACAAACACCTTTGAAATCCTGAACTTCTACGATGCAAAAAATTACCCTATCTAACCTAAAGTCGTATTATAGTCAAAAAATATTTTATTAATTTATTTGTCATTGACATGATTTCCGCTATTTTTCGCGCCACTGGAGCACAAATGTCTTTTTCATGTCACTCAACACAAATTTCTATAAATAGTGTTTTGTGTTTGTGGCACGACTTTCTTTATCGTGTCATTTTATTTTTTTTCTCATTGTTTTTTCCTATTATTAAATCTTGTCGCTAGGGGTTATGGTTAGATTTGGGTGAGGATGCATTTTTATGCATTGGTTTTTTTCTTCAAATTTTAAAAATATTCTCGCCAGGAGTTGGGGTTAGGATGTCACAGAAAGTGATTCTAACCCCAACCCCAAGCAACATTGGGAAAAAACAACGAGAAAACAAGAAGTCATGCCACAGACACGAAAAACTATTTAAAGAAATTTGTGCTGAGTGACACGAAAAATACATTTGTGCTCCAGTGGCACAAAAGACAGTGGAAAATCGTGTCAATAACACAAATACATTAATCAAATATTTTGTACTATAACACAAATTACCATGATATTGGGTTGGAAAAAATATATTTTTAGTTATTTTGCCCTGTTCTCTATGAATACCTAAAAATAGATAGATTTACTTGAGAAGCAAAATTACCTTGGATATTAAGTCTTGGGGCTCTATCTTGCACCCAGCGCAATTGACTTTGTCCGTGACGCATGTATCATTCGTATTTTGCCCCGGCGCACAGCGGGTTTTTCCCGTCACAGAAGCACGTCGGCAAACTAGGGAATGAACTTGCGCTCCCTGGGTGGTTCAGCGCAAAAAAAGAGGCGTGTTCCGGCGCAAACCATCCCTGATGCTATTTTGCAGTTTCAAAAAACAATTGCGCCACTGACCAGAAAAAAAAAGTTTAAAGTCAGTGGCGCGTTGCGCGTTGTTCATTATGCTATTTTAAGGGCGCATGCTTGACCATAATGTATAGCGTGCACAACGCGCATACACTTTGCTTATCTAATCTACACAGATGCAACAGTTATTTTTGCAAATCATAAATTGTTACACTTAAAAATATTAATACACGAGATAAGGGGAATCATAGTGGTGAGCATTGTGGTGATAGTTTTTATTTATTCTCATGCAAATAACGATTAAAATATTTTCATAACTTTGTTGTGTGGCTGTATTACGTTTATTTTATGTAAATAATAATTAAAATGTTTTCATAAGAAACCTTAATGTATGTGAACTTGATTTGTAAGAGTACTTTGGGGTTGGACCTTGCTTGTGTTTCTTGGGTCCGATTTCAAAGCCCCCAAACCCTTTCAGCGGTGAGGGTGGACGCAGCGATGTCCTCTGCTGGCGTCAAGTCCTGAGGCAGATCCACCTCCCGTTACACGGCGTGCCCGATTTATGCTGGCAAGCGTGGGATTCCCCCGTACAAGGACGTCGGTCTCCTCGGCTGTGAACCGCTCCTGGCGTGCGCCTGGTAAATCCGTCATAATAATAGCAACCCGCCATGGAACTTGCGCCCTTGCGTTTAAAGGGAATGTTGGCTAGCGTTCTGATTGGTTTATTTGACGTTACGCCCAAACCACACCTATGAATAATGAACCTACTTCAGACCAACCCCTTATTGATTTGCGCCCGGCGCAAGAGTTATTTCTCACGCCGGGAAAATAGCAACAGCGCCCAAGATCCGCCCACAAACTCACTTGCGCGTTGCGCTTCGCACTTGCGTTTCAGATCGTTAAAATAGGGCCCTTTGTGTCTAAAAAACAAATGATTGAAATCAAATGAGTTTATTCTTAAAACAAGAAAAAAATGTATAAACGTGAAATAAACTTACGCTTCACTTCATAAAGATCTGAAACATAATTTAATTTAATTTAATTAAGAGTAATTTTTATTTTTTTTATTTAAAGGTGCATTAAGTAACTTTTAGAATGATCTCTTTTATCTATAACTATATTATCAGTGGTACATAATGAACTGTATTGTGTTCAGTGGCGGCTCGTGACTCCTCATCCGAGGGGCGCGAATTCAAAATAAGTGTTCGGAGTATCATGTGTGTGGTTCCCTTTTCCAAAATATGTGTCCTGCGTGTTGAGAGATCATGTGTGCATCACGTGTTTTGTCAAAATAAGTGCCTGCTGCACACGCATCAAAACCGTTTATGATAAAAGAGACGCTCATGTTACAAAAGACACTCCCTTAACATTAAACTCTGATTACGCATGAGATTATGCGAGTATCTGGCAAACGCGAGTGTCTCTTTTATCATAAACCCTTTGACGCGTCTGCAGCAGACACTTATTTTGGCAGGACACGTGATGCACATACGATCTCTCAAAACCCAGAACACATATTTTGAAATTACGTACCTCACACATGACGGGCTACATACATGTTGTGACGAACTTCGCATTGTGCGCCTCAGAAAAAAAAGTCACCAACCGCCACTGCCCAACCCCAAGCAACATTGGGAAAAAAGATGGGAAAAAACAACGAGAAAACAAAATATAAAATGACACGATAAAGAAGTTATGCCACAGACACGAAAAACTATTTAAAGAAATTTGTGCTGAGTGACACGAAAAATAAATTTGTGCTCCAGCGGCACAAAAAAACAGCGGAAAATCGTGTCAATAAAACAATTACATTAATAAAATATTTCGTGACTATAACACAAATTTCCATAAAATTGGGTTGGAAAAAACTTTTTCTAGGTATTTTGCCCTGTTCTCTAGTATAATAACATAAAAATAGATAGATTTACTTGAGAAGCAAAATTACCTTGGATATTAAGTCTTGGTGTCTGAAAACAAATAAGTTTATTCTTAAAACAAGAAAAAAATATAAACCTGAAATAAACTTACATTTCACTTAATAAAGATCTGAAACTTAATTTAATTAAATTTAATTAAGAGTAATTTAGATTTTGTTTTAAGGTGCATTGTGTAACTTTTAGAAGGATCTCTATTATCTATAACTATATTATCAGTGGTACATAATGAACTGTATTGTGTTTATTACCTTAGAATAACATGTTTTTATCTACATACCCCGTCATGTTTCTAAGTAGCCCTACTTTTGTTCTTCTACAAAGCATGCTTCATCCCTAGCTTGTCTCAGATGACGACGTGTTTGTCCTTTGGCAGCTACCATATGCGTTTTGAAATTGAGGGGTGAGCTGTTGGTTGCAATTCGCAATCTCACCACTAGATGCTGCTAAAATGTACACACACCACCTTTAAAGTCGACAAATTTTCTCTATAAAATCATCCTCCTTTATCAAAATGAAATAATAATTTTTCCTCTGAAAAATTTTTTTGTGTCTTTTAAGTAGCTTTAATATAACTCTACACCAGGGCTAGTCAACTGGCTGCCAGCGGCCAAGTGCGGCCCAACAATGATCTTTATCCGGCCCGCCGGTCATCTTTGGCCGTTTCTCAATCGGAAGGCTGCAGCCTCCAAAGGTCGCATATGCAGACTGCATATCATCATCAAGTTTAAGTTAACTGAGCATTACATTCACAAATCATAAGCATATTACAACAATTTACGATTAACTAAGAATAATAGTCAACTTTATAATCATGGGCGTGGTTTTCAGATTATGATACTTGCGCTCTGTCTCTATTCAGTCACACCAGCTCAGAATAGGGCTGCATCTGAAAGTTAATACTCTCTTGTTTCGAAAAAAGTAAATAGTAAACAAGCTCAAAAAAGTATGTTCTGTACTTATTTGGTGTGTTGTTATTGTCATGTGACCTACCAGCGTCAGTTGTGCTGTGTCATCTCTATTTACAAATAATTTCCCATGGCCTTATGAGATAGAACAGTGTCCATCGAATGCGCACTTCAGAATCCAGCCGAAAGTAGCCTACTTTTTTGAGTACTGTAAATTTGGACATGTTTATTTTTTATCACATACTCTTTCTCACCTACAAGCTGGGAGGAAAGTATTTGGTTTCGTTGATTCGCTCATGGTTGATGTGACTGGTTACATGTTTGTAGATAACTTTTATTGAGAAATTACACAGCAATGGTGCTGACTGATGAATTTGCACTTGATTTGATTCTAATAAAGCAATTAGAAACAGCACATAGTCATATAAACAACATTAAAAACTTAAAAAAACAACAACAAACAAGCCCAATGCCAGCTAATAATTCACTATTTCTCTCTCTCTCTTTCTTTCTATCAGGTGCATTCGTGGCAAAATTTTCTCGACCTCAAAAGCGCTGCGTCGGAATCCTGTTCAGTCCGCAGGCTGTAGTGTGTGAGGTCAAAGGTCAGCGTTGCTTGATGTTTCGTGTGTGCAACCAGCTCCCAATGCCACTGGTGGACGTAAGCGTGAGTGCCATTTTGTACGAAGAACGTGACGATTGCACGCTCCATCAAACCGCCCTGGAGTTCACCACAGATAACCTGGGGTCACGTCCTTGCCCCCTTTTCCTATCACCTCTGACCTATTTTCACCCCCTGACCCCGTCCAGTCCCCTACACGACATTATTCGATCAGCCAGCCAATCGCGTTTCGAATTAGTGGTGTTCCTTTCCGCCTCTCAGGAAAGCACAGGCTCCGGATACCATAAGAGGACATCATACCTACCCGAGGAGATCCAGTACGGCCGTTGCTTTGTTAAGGCGACACCTATGCACGGAAAAGGCCGGAGCAAGAAGGAAAAACTGGATTATTTCGAGACTCAGCCGGAGCTAGAGAAAGAATATGTAGCGGTGCAGATTAACGGAGAAGGCAACGAGCAACGTGTTGAATAGGAATGTTTGTTTGTGTACGTGTGTATAGTTTTGTGAGTTTGTATGAATTGGTGTGCCATGACTACAGATCTTGTCCGTTCATAATAAGGGCATTTCATTTCACATCAACAACCTCTGATTTCTGACTATTTGTCAAAAAATGCAGCTTTAGTAAGGTGTAGTTTGTTATGTTGCTTTTGTCAAATACACGACCAGACCAATGTCTTTGCTGCTATGGACACTAGGATTCACATTTGCGATTTCTACTGAAATGGAGACACACAGTGACATTGTTGAGATGTTTTTTTGCCAGTACTGATGGGAACAGATATTTGATTTGCACTCCCTGATGTTTGATCATGAGAACCTCAGACTTCACTTTAAAAGTGACACCACAAACCATCCTGTTTGAACCTCGGATTGTTTTTATGTGTTCACTACAGGGCTCCAGATACATTTCACTCCACCTTGTCAAGTTGATCACCTGGGTCAGTTTTTGGCCCAAAATATGCTCTGTAATGTAGGCTATTTCTTATAGATGAAACACAAATCAGGATTGTTCCCCTGAAAATTTGAATGAAATTTAAATTTTGTGAGTGCAAAATGAGATAACGTTTTCTATACAATAGAAGTGAAATGTCACTTATTATTTTCCTACCAGTTGTTATTTACTACCATGTACAATTTTGGATAAACAGTGCCTTTAAAAACACTCCTAACAAGTGCCTGAGGACAAAACTATTTTTAACAATTTAGACTTTTTGTTTGAACGGTCACGTACTGAACAGGGACAACGATTATGTAACTATTTGTAAATATATTAGGTTATGTACGGAGGAAGAAATCTTAATATTATCAGTGCAATATGCAATCTATGCAAGAAAAAATAAAATGTAGAGAATCAGCACAATTTTATGGGTAGCACAACACTGTATGATCTTTTGATGATTATGTAGCACATGTACTGTCAATCAGAAATAAAACCTGATTGCTTTCACTTTATAATATTATGTGTAAACATTAATGATTGAAACTTTTTAAAGACTGAAAGTGAATTGTGTGGAAAGTTTTCTGCATATAAGCTACTAATCATTTCATCACATTGGATTGAAAAGAAATGCCTTTATTTTGGTATGTGAAGCACGAAAACTATTAAAATTTATGAAAATTTGTGTGGTGTTTATTTATCCTACTGTAGATGTTTATACGTGTATCGATTCTGTTTAAGCAAAATATTAAGTGTATGTACAGTTGTAATGGAGAAAACGTTGCAGTGCTGCCACCTATTGGCAAACGGGTGACACTACAGAGAGAAACACCTGTACGTAAAAAAAATAAAAAAATAAAAAAAGAATAATTAAAAATAAAAAATAAATATTAATAATAATAAAATAACATAAAATAATAATAAATAATACAAAATACATCTGTAAGTTAATGATGGGCGATTTCAGAGCACTGCTTCATGAAGCCCCGAAAAAGTTAAGTTAAATAGAATAAGACGTATGTGGAGCACGAATACTATTCAAATTAATGAAAATTTGTGTGGTGTGTTATCCTACTGTAGATGTTTATATTTGTATCAGTTTAAGCAGAAAATTAAGTGTATGTACAGTTGTAATGAGTAAAGTTGCAGTGCTGCCACCTATTGGCCAACGCTTGACACTACAGAGAGAAACACCTGTTAGTGATGGGCGATTTCAAAGCAATACTTCTTGAAGTCTTTAAACATTTACGACTCTTTTATTTTGATTTTTTGTTCCAAACTGGCCAAGTCACGTGATTTTAGCAAACGAGGCTTCATTAGCCCCCGTTTTTCATTCGCAAGGCTGCAGCATCCGGAGGTCGCATTGGTAGGCTGCAACGTCATCAAGCCTGGTTTATTCACATTAACTGAGCATTATATTCGCAATTCATAAGCATATTACACCAGTTTACGATTAACTAAGAATACAAGTCAACTTTATAATTGTTAATATTCTAAAATAAGACTGTCTTGATGACGTATGCAACCTGCAAATGCGACCTCCGGAGGCTGCGAGAAACGGCCTACGTTTGAAAATGTGTACTTTATTTAATATTTTATTGTAAATCTCCCCTAGCATATTTTGTATTTGTATTGTTACGGTCAAGTTTTGTAATTGTTGTATGTTGCTAATTCAATTTAATAAAAAAACATAAATAAAAAACTGCCTACGTCACACCGTTTCGAAAATCCGAAGGTTCACCACTAGGGGAAGTTGATAACAATGTTAATACGGTTAAGTTCCTAAAACATAAAAAATTAATTAATTAATTAAATAAAAATTTCTAAAACATTCATCCTTCTGAATGACGCTTCCATTTTGCCTACTTTTTGTTTATAGACAGATTTAATGACAAACATTTGCATAATTAAAAGAGGAGCTAGAGTGTTAATGATCTGTTTGCCCTTAATCGAATTAAAAACACAGAATACACTTTTACTTAATGGCTAGTTAAGTTAAGTTAAATCATTTATTTTTCCAAAAAACATATTTTTAACAAACCCTTTGCATTTATTTTGTAAAACGTGTTAAATGTTGTGACTGAGATGTTGTTGCTTTACAACGTTTTCACCAGGAGATGGCGCCATATTTACGTGTTTCGAGCGCTTCGGTGAATCATTTTTTGAAGCAATTGGTTCAATTGATTCGAAGCTTCGAAAAGCTTCGTTTCTCACATTACTAACTGTAAGTGCTTTAGAGATTTCAAAAGGAAAAAAATACAACACATGTAAGTGTTTTCTGATAAATACTGTGATTTAATGGAATATTTTATTTAATTAGCACACAAATAATAATATAAAATAATAATAATATAAAATACACATTTTAATACAAAATTAACTCTTAACAGCAAAACTTTAATTAGGCGTTCAACAAAAACATTATTAAAATCTATAAAAAATAAAAACAGAAACAGTTTTTATCTTATTTAATGTTGGTCAAAATTAATATTTGCTCCACAATACCAATGTCACATGTGTTTAAAATTATGACTAATACTATGGGGCAGTTTTTCCGGACAGGGTTTCGAAAAATCCAGACTATGCCTTAGTTATATTAGGACATTTAAAACGTTTTTACAAACAAACCTTAAAAAAAACAATACTGGTGTGCATCTTGGGACGAAAACAATGGCACTGATATACGATAAAATATCATGCATTTTAGTCTGGGACCAGAATAAGACCTGTCGGGAAACTGCCCCTATATAACTTTACAATAAATTTTTCGTTTCTAAAAATATAGTTACTTTAATGAATGAGTAAAATAGAAGCACAATTAAAAGTCTATCTTTAGATTCACCTGCATTATAAGCCTCATTGAAACCTGCCTCAGTCTTTTCAACAGCCCTGAATACTATGACATACACATCTAATGCACACTTCAGTATAACTGTGATTAAATAAAGCTAATAATATGTGTTTGGTGTTCCCCTGTGGCTTTCCTTACGTACAGTATATGTATAAGGTGTACTGGGCCATATTTATAGATGTGCATTTGTGTGCTTGTGTCCATGTAAGATGTGCTCATGAATCAGTGTATATAGGTGTAGATGTGCTAAAGGTCAGATCCTGTGTGTTTACGAGCAGAATGTCGACTGCAGTTCTTTAAATGCGGCTCGTCGTTGTTTCCTTTCGAGTTCAATCCTTTTCCTCTCCTCCTGCTCCTCTCGTATCTCTGCCTCGAACTTACTGCGTACAGACAGGGCCTGAACCTGCAACACAGGTTCCACATTAGTCATTTTACTAAATGAAAAAATACACAATCATACTGACTTACACTATTGCTTAAATCCTTGAAGTATGTGAAATGCCAATTATTTAGTCTAGTGTTCATGAAACTCTTTATTTGTGTATGGATGGCCTTTCCACACATTTATTTTAAATTAAGATGATAGATCTGGGTTTTTCACAAAACCATGTCGGCCTAATTTAGCTCAATTCTACCAAATGAGATGAAGTGCACTTACATTTATACAGATGAGATATATTACACACCGCCTTTAATGTTTTGTGTGCCTACAAACTGTGTACATTTCTTTATTGTGGAAATGTTCTACAATGATATGGTTAGCTAAATTGTATTGTTTTCATATAGAATTGTTTACCTCCACAACCTGCCATATAATTTTGAGTTGGACACTTTACTTTTACAGATGTAAGTCTTTCGTGCGTTTACAGAAAATGACCACAAGAATAATGACCAAAATAATTTCAGCTGCACTGAATTTACCACTTAAACAAAGAAATGTGAGGCTGTTTATATAAATTAAATCTCTCATTGAAGAGATATGGAAATACACACAACCCTTCCTGCCATACAATTTTGAGTTTGACACTATTTTGACACGATTTTTATAGACATTAGTCTTCGTGAAGTTACAAAAAATGACCACAAGAGGGCGCATATAAGGCCAAAATATTTTCAGCTGCACTAAATTTACCACTTAAAGAAATCTGAGGCAGTTTAAATAGATTAAATCTCTTATTAAATAGATATGGAAATACACACAAACCTTCCTGCCATACAATTTTGAGTTTGACACTATTTTGACACTATTTTTATAGACGTTAGTCTTCGTGCAGTTACTTAAAATGACCTCAAGAGGGCGCATGTAAGGCCAAAATATTTTCAGCTGCACTAAATTTACCACTAAAAGAAATCTGAGGCAGTTTAAATACATTAAATCTCTTATTAAATAGATATGGAAATACACACAAACCTTCCTGCCATACAATTTTGAGTTTGACACTATTTTGACACTATTTTTATAGACGTTAGTCTTCGTGCAGTTACAAAAGATGACCACAAGAGGGCGCAAATAAGGACATATTAATTTCAGCTGCACTAAATTTACCACTTAAAGAATGTGTGGCAGTTTAAATAGATTAAATCTCTTATTAAATAGATATGGAAATACACACATACCTTCGTGCCATACAATTTTGAGTTTGACACTATTTTGACACTATTTTTATAGACGTTAGTCTACGTGCAGTTACAAAAAATGACCACAAGAGGGCGCATGTAAAGCCAAAATAATTTCAGCTGCACTAAATTTACCACTTAAAGAAATGTGTGGCAGTTTAAATACATTGAATCTCTTATTAAATAGATATGGAAATACACACAAACCTTCCTGCCATACAATTTTGAGTTTGACACTATTTTGACACTATTTTTATAGACATTAGTCTTCGTGAAGTTACAAAAAATGACCACAAGAGGGCGCATATAAGGCCAAAATATTTTCAGCTGCACTTAATTTACCACTAAAAGAAATCTGAGGCAGTTTAAATACATAAAATCTCTTATTAAATAGATATGGAAATATACACAAACCTTCCTGCCATACAATTTTGAGTTTGACACCATTTTTACACTATTTTTATAGATGTTAGTCTTCGTGCAGTTACAAAAAATGACCACAAGAGGGCGCAAATAAGGGCAAAATATTTTAAGCTGCACTAAATTTCCCACTTAAAGAAATGTGAGGCAGTTTAAATGCATTAAACCTCTTATTAAATAGATATGGAAATACACACAAACCCTCCTGCCATACAATGTTGAGTTTGACACTATTTTGACACTATCTTTATAGACGTTAGTCTTCGTGCAGTTACAAAAATTGACCACATGAGGGCGCATATAAGGCCAAAATATTTTCAGCTGCACTAAATTTACCACTTAAAGAAATCTGAGGCAGTTTAAATACATTAAATCTCTTATTAAATAGATATGGAAATACACACAAACCTTCCTGCCATACAATTTTGAGTTTTACACTATTTTTACACTATTTTTATAGACGTTAGTCTTCGTGCAGTTACAAAAAATGACCACAGGAGGGCGCAAATAAGGCCAAAATAATTTCAGCTGCACAAAATTTACCACTTAAAGAAATGTGAGGCAGTTAAAAAATACATTCAATCACTTTTTAAATAGATATGGAAATACACACAAACCTTCCTGCCATACAATTTTGAGTTTGACACTATTTTTACACTATTTTTATAGACGTTAGTCTTCGTGCAGTTACAAAAAATGACCACAGGAGGGCGCATGTAAGGCCAAAATAATTTCAGCTGCACTAAATTTACCACTTAAAGAAATCTGAGGCAGTTTAAATACATAAAATCTCTCATTAAAGAGATATGGAAATACACACAAACCTTCCCGCCATACAATTTTGAGTTTGCCACTATTTTTATAGACGTTAGTCTACGTGCAGTTACAACAAATGACCACAGAGGGCGCAAATAAGGCCAAAATAATTTCAGCTGCACTAAATTTACCACTTAAAGAAATGTGAGGCAGTTTAAATACATTAAATCTCTTATTAAATAGATATGGAAATATACACAAACCTTCCTGTCATACAATTTTGAGTTTGACACTATTTTTACACTATTTTTATAGACGTTAGTCTTCGTGCACTTACAAAAAATGACCACAGGAGGGCGCAAATAAGGCCAAAATAATTTACGCTGCACTAAATTTACCACTTAAAGAAATGTGAGGCTGTTAAAAAACATAAAATCTATTATTAAATAGATATGGAAATATACACATACCTTCGTGCCATACAATTTTGAGTTTGACACTATTTTTACACTATTTTTATAGACGTTAGTCTTCGTGCAGTTACAAAAAATTACCACAAGAGGGCGCATATAAGGCCAAAATATTTTCAGCTGCACTAAATGTACCACTAAAAGAAATCTGAGGCAGTTTAAATACATTAAATCTCTTATTAAATAGATATGGAAATATACACATACCTTCGTGCCATACAATTTTGAGTTTGACACTATTTTTACACTATTTTTATAGACATTAGTCTTCGTGAAGTTACAAAAAATGACCACAAGAGGGCGCAAATAAGGCCAAAATAATTTCAGCTGCACTACATTTACCACTTAAAGAATGTGTGGCAGTTTAAATACATTGAATCTCTTATTAAATAGATATGGAAATACACACATACCTTCGTGCCATACAATTTTGAGTTTGACACTATTTTGACACTATTTTTATAGACATTAGTCTTCGTGAAGTTACAAAAAATGACCACAAGAGGGCGCAAATAAGGCCAAAATATTTTCAGCTGCACTAAATTTCCCACTTAAAGAAATCTGAGGCAGTTTAAATACATTAAATCTCTTATTAAATAGATATGGAAATACACACATACCTTCGTGCCATACAATTTTGAGTTTGACACTATTTTGACACTATTTTTATAGACATTAGTCTTCGTGAAGTTACAAAAAATGACCACAAGAGGGCGCATATAAGGCCAAAATATTTTCAGCTGCACTAAATTTACCACTTAAAGAAATCTGAGGCAGTTTAAATACATTAAATCTCTTATTAAATAGATATGGAAATACACACATACCTTCTTGCCATACAATTTTGAGTTTGACACTATTTTGACACTATTTTTATAGACGTTAGTCTTCGTGCAGTTACAAAAAATGACCACAAGAGGGCGCATATAAGGCCAAAATATTTTCAGCTGCACTAAATTTCCCACTTAAAGAAATCTGAGGCAGTTTAAATACATTAAATCTCTTATTAAATAGATATGGAAATACACACAAACCTTCCTGCCATACAATTTTGAGTTTGACACTATTTTGACACTATTTTTATAGACGTTAGTCTTCGTTAGTCTTATCACTTAAAGGGGACATTTCACAAGACTTTTTTAAGATGAAATAAAATAAATCTAAATTCAAATAAATCTTTGGTGTCCCCAGAGTACATATATGCAGTTTTAGTTCAAAATATCATATAAATCATTTATTATAGTATGTTAAAATTGCCACTTTGTAGGTGTGTCCTTTAAAATGCAAATGAGTTTATCTCTGCACTAAATGGCAGTGTCGTGGTTGGATAGTGCAGATAAAGGGGCGGTTTTATCCCCTTCTGACATCACAGGGGGGACAAATTTTAATGAGCTATTGCTTGCAGAGAATGGTTTACCAAAACTAAGTTACTGGGTTGAACTTTTTCACATTTTCTAGGTTGATAAAAGCACTGGGGACCCAATTACAGCACTTAAACACGGAAACAGTCTGATTTTCATGATATGGCCCCTTTAAACTAAGAAATGGGAGGCAGTAAAAAAAAATTAAATGTCTCATGAAAGAGGAATGGAAATATACACAAACCTTAGCCTCAAAGAAGTCTCTCGCTCCAAGGACGCCTTCAGTGGAGACGTCAATCTCTGAAAGCCGAGCGAGAGCCATGAGGCCGCTCTCCTCCTGTAACTCACCCGCTGCTGCCTTTCTAAAGATCAGCAGGAACTGAGAGGCGAGAGAGAGAGAGAGAGAGAGAGAGAGAGAGATGTTAAAGTGCTCTCATATTTGCTAAATGAATAAAAACAAAAAGTAAGAAAGGGAAAGAGAGATTGTTAGATTTGGACTATTGTGTAAATTCAATAGCTTGAAAGGTTATCAGCAGGTGAAATGACGTTACACAAGCGTTTCTAAAAATAAAGACAAAAAAATATGCACATACTTAATAAAAAAAGGCAGCTAACCCTTCACTCCATTAAATACATTCAGATTGTAGATTATAAAATATCTAAACAAATGTAACTGTTTTCTTTTACTTTTACATTTTGTAAAGTGATGAAAATATTTGGCAACCACAGACGGTGGCAACTAGCCCCAGTGTACTAGGGTTGTCCTTATTTTTCAACTTTTAAAAGTTTATGCTCTCACCCCACCAATATGTTTGAATAAATAAATAAATATATTTTTTTCAATATTAATTCATATTTAGAGGTTGCTCAAGACCTTTGAAGTTTAACACATTTGTATATAATTTGATACTTTATGCTGGCATGTATAATTGTTTAATAATATATACTTATGGCAGCAATGGACTTCATGCAATTAAAACTCCTGTTTTAGTTGTGATATGTCTTTCAAAGCAAGAAAACTTCAATGTGAATGAAACACAATAGACAACATACACTGAGAAAATGGCTGAAGCAACACAAAGCAAGTCCGCTATATGCTTACTCGGATCAGAAGAGACAGAAATAACTGGAACAAAGTTACCCTCCAAGAAGCAAGTTTTATGTGTGTTGTGCATTTTTAAATGGTACCGTTTTTGCAAAAATATGTGATTTCGGAAATATTCAAAGGCTTTGAGCAACCTCTAGATCAGGGGTTCCCAAACTTTTTTTCCTGCGCACCCCCTTCTATGTCCCAACCGGGTTGGCGCACCCCCAATCCCCATTTAAAAAAAAATCCAAAAAAGCTTTATTTTCTCACCATAAATACTCATGTTTAATCATGCGCAAATAACCAAGGGCCGGTTGCACTAGCCGGACGTTAAGAAGTTGGGTGTAATAGTCCTACGTCGGGCTTAGCTACGTCCAACATTGTGAAAAATATTTACGCCTATTGCACCATCTGAAACTACGCTCAGCGTAGATGATGCGCGCCCCCGTGTATGCGTTTAACCACTGTGATATTTAGACGCCATTCGAGTTTACTATGGTTAAAAACGTACACTTACTGCCGTCAGCTAATAGATGACATATGAGAGGTTTCCTCATGTTTACCAGTGCGTCACATGCAGACCCATCAAACACATTAACGAAAGCCTTTACTGTTCGCACAAAAGTTGTATAATAGTTTGCAGATTCATTATAACAGCTCAAGTTGCAAACAAAATTAAATAAAAGCTTTTAATAAGTTCTCTACAGTAAGTATTTATGTATTTTATTATATAATTCATTGGCGGTCTCTTTACCATGCATGAAAACACATTGCTCGCGTATCCTGTGCCCATGTCTCGTCACATTTCATTATTTCTATTTTTGCCATAAAAAAGTCTCTCTCTCTTGGTCCCTCTCCTCCTTCGTGACTAACAACTTTATCATAAGACGTCCCACACGACAGTTTCCCTGATTTCAGTCAGTTAAGCATATTTATAATATATATGGAATGAATGAAACGAGTTGGCACGCATATAGCGGCTGCAGTGCATAACAGAAGAGCAGTGCGTAGAAAAAGACAGCAGCTGTCTTCTACGTTTCTATCAAAAACTAATAAATTATAGTTTTTTATTTAAAATAAAAGCGATTACAAAGGAAATGTTTACTGTTCATTTTTTTATTTATTTATTGTATGGAAAAATCCCACTTAAAGAAACAGACCGCCATTACATTTTTCCTCTCGCGCACCCCCTGGTGGCAGCTCGCGTACCCCTGGGGGTGCGCATACCACACTTTGGGAATCCCTGCTCTAGATATTGTAGGAACAATTCAACATTTTGCACAGTTTGTTTTTATTGATACCCTAACACATTTAGGGGGTGAGAGTTAAACATAAAAAATGGACCTATTATACGGACCACCCTACAGTGTACCCTACAAATATAGAACGACTGAATTAGATCATGATCGTTTCCAGACTAAGCTCATTTCATTGATATGGGTCAAAATAATAATTTTATATTAGGTTACTCTTTCACTGTGTGTGTGTGTGTGTGTGTGTGTGTGTGTGTGTGTGTGTGTGTGTGTGTGTGTGTGTGTGTGCGTGTGCGTGCGCGTGCGCGTGCGCGTGCGCGTGCGCGTGCGCGTGCGCGTGTAATCTTATCCATGTGGAATGCTTCTTCAATCACTATAGAGTAACATCTGACACACAACAGACCAACTGTACTTAACACAGCTGCACTTATCACCTGTTTGAAAGTCTGTGTGATATGGGGGAGGTGGAGTGAAATGAGGTTCACTTTTTGTGAGAACGGCCTCACAATTATGGATTGAAAATACATATAAAAATGTGTATATAAATGTACAGTCCATTTATAAATGCAACTCATGACAATTTATACATATTTTATGAGGTGGCTAGTTTGTATTTATTTGTTCGGCCACATTCTTAGGATTTTGTATGATTTTCTTTCGTCACTGCGACGTTGGGTTTAGGAGTGGGGTTTCAGTATTGTTTTTTTGTTTTTTTTAATAATTTTAAGTTTTTTTTTTTTTTTGTTAAACGAATTAGCCAACTTGTAAAATAATTACAAAATCCTGTGAGATCGGGATTGTATCTTAGGGCTACTGAAACGTTAATATATCATAAGTATATTTAATAGTTGATAGAAATTTTTTGAGTGCTGATGTGGATTTGTATTTGTGTGCTTGACATTTACTTACCCCATAATCATTAACTATATAAACCGTATATGTGACCCAGTCTGTGAAAACACAGTTAAAGTTACATTTTGTGGTTTCTACCATAGACACTAAACAAATATGGACGTAGTGTCCGTGACTTCACCCATTGGTTTGTGAAGATCGCTTTTCATCTTGGCCGCACGTCACCTCGAATCACTCACGGATAACGGAAAATTGGTAAAAAGGGGGGGCATGGGTAAAGCTGAGGTGGCTGGTTGCTCATACCATGCCCACCTAGCTCGATTCTAGTGACAGCAGTGGCAGTTTAACCGTCACTCAAGTGACCACGCCCTTAATTATGCAGAAGTTTAAGGCTTATTTAGGGTTCCCACACCTTAGTTAACTTCAAATTCAAGGACCTTCAAGGACTTTCCAAGT
Source organism: Misgurnus mizolepis (assembly GCA_025389145.1). NCBI lineage: Eukaryota > Metazoa > Chordata > Actinopteri > Cypriniformes > Cobitidae > Misgurnus > Misgurnus mizolepis. Next base: position 14,482,513 of record JAIFKI010000007.1, read on the forward strand.
CCAATATCCTCAAATTCAAGGACTTAATGTGGGGACATAATTTAAGTGAGAGCAAGGTTACATCATGTTACCTTTTAAGATACATTGTTACAGTTCCTTTTCGAGGGAACTCGCGCTGCGTCACTGCGGTGACACTTTGGGCACGCCTCCAGGGGTAAGTGCGTCTGAATGTGTATATCAAATTCAACCAATGATGAGGCTTAACGACAAAGACAGGGTGACGTGGGAGCCAGGAAGTATATCGCTATCTGAAATATTGCCAAAGATGGCATTACAGGGACGCAGGAAGTATGGCAAGAGAGACGCGGCATCTTGTTTCCTTCTCAGGAAACAACAGTTACATACGTAACCCGAGACGTTTTTATGTGTCAAAAACAACTATGCAAAAAAGCATTTTGGTATGAATCAACATTCGCATACAGAAGATATAAGCATTTAAAACGTACAGTTTAGCATGTGTGCTTTAAAAGTCAAGAATTTGTATGATATTATCCTACACTACAAAAAAATATTTTCAAGAAAATATTTACTTAGTATTTTTGTCTTGTTTTCAGTAAAAATATCTTTAAAATTCTTAAATTAAGATGCTTTTTCTTGATGAGCAAAACGACCCAATAAAAAAAATCTGCCAGTGGGGTAAGCTTATTTTTCTTGAATTTATCTTGAATGTTCAAGATTTTTTGTTTACCCCATTGGCAGATTTTTTTTTTTTTTTTGCTTGTTTTATGCACAAAATCACTGGCAAATTTGATATTTTTGGTCTAAAAATTGGTCTAAGAATTTTTTGATATTTTTACTGAAAACAAGACAAAAATACTAATAATTTTTTTCTTGAAAATATTTTTTTTGCAGTGTACACAGGGAATAATATGAATTTTTTTTTTTTTCAGAAAACTTCTTGCATAAAATAGATTCAAGCACATTCAATAACCTGTATCTATGTATGTATATTTTCAAAAACTTCCCAGGGCCTTGAATTTTTTCCCCCAGATTCACAAACTTTCAAGGATTTCAAGGACCTGTGGGAACCCTGTTAATATAATTCAAACGGATGAGTTATAAAAAAATGTATCTCCTCACAGTTGTCATAAAGGGCAAAATTAGCTTTATAGACCAAAAACTGTTTTTGTATCAGGCTGTAAACATATTATTTTCTACTGTAAAGTTGGGCATTTTAACATGGAGGTCTATAGGATTTGACTCCCTTTTGAAGCCATCCTCTAGTGGCCAGTCGATGAATTGCAGTTTAAGTGACTTCTGTATTGGCTTCATCAGAGAGATAGAAAGGTGCACCTCAATTTCCACATAAAATCCTTGTAATGAACATTTAGTGAAAATATAACCTTGGTATCTTTAATATTGACTGAGTAAAGTAATTGAAAAAGATTGAACTCAATGCAAAATCAATGAGTCAATCAAACTTGCTCATCAATAGATTATAAGACTTTAGCCTGGATTTTACAGAGAGGGTCACATGTAAGATCTATAAAACATAAAAATTGGTTAGGGGTTTGTTCAGATGCATAACTATGTATGAGCAATTGTAATATCATGCTTGATATGCTGAAATCCTCCAAATCAGTACACTCAAAATCTGATTGGCTTTTAGGTGCAAAGCCACATTGTTGAGATAAGACTAATGTGATATAAATGTCCCATGATAGGATTGAGTAGGTGATGATTGTCTTCCACTTAAGGATAATCTAAAAAGAAGATTAAATTAGCAGATATCAAAAGGAGACCCACATATACACATACTTCTCTGTAGCTCAGTTTGCTGTCAAAATCTTCATCCACTTCCTTAATCATGGTCTTCAGTCCCAGATGAGTCTGTGGAGCTCCTAGTTTCTCCATCATTAGCTTAAGCTCCATCAGATCAATAAAGCCATCTTTACCAGAGTCAAATCTACAAGCACAAAGACACACATACACTTAGAAACATTTATAAACGATTTCTTTTTTTATTGCACAATACAATCTGTAAAACAGCAGGAAATAAGTGATTCAAACGGAGATATTTATAGAGTCTCACCCAGCTGTTACCACACAACCAGCAGAATTGTGTGTGTATGTGTGAAAGTGAGATGTGTTTGTTTTGAACACTGTGTGAAAGTAAAGAGACTGAGATTGAAGGAGTGGGCACATGCTACTATTTTGGTTTAAGTGATGCTTTTAGTAACACATGGGTGAACGTCAATGTCCAGCTAGTTTCATCTATGCATGAAACATCCAAAAATAGATCTTTTGAATTTTGCATTTGTTCTCATAGACAGCAAGAGGACTAAATGAAACGCAGATTTTGTCTTGGTTTCTTTCTTTTTAGATTTTCCTAAGAACGGAAAAATCTGACACGCACCTGAAGATCTGAAAAATCGGATACTGTATCAGTACATAGTACTGAATTAGATGAATCACCTCGACCTTTAAAACAGTATGTTTTATATACTGTAGTATAAATATGAGTAGTGTGAATGAAATTTGGACGTACTATATCCGCCATGTGGATACATCGCGTGACTAGTAGCGTGACTAGTACCTTGTCAAAACAACAAATAAGCCGTTAACTTGGATGATGTTAAACAAGCTCAATTTATCAACAAGGTACAACTGTTTTCCTTTCGTATTTACATTTGAATAGAGCCGCATCACCACTTTCCGACATTTTTAAATATGACGACGCCTCTCCTTCTTCTTCGTTGGGTGACAAAAGTTGTCACTGGCACAGTACCTTTTAAAAGGTCTTAATATGTACCATTTTGGTACATATATGTACCTATGAGGAACCAGTATGCACCACTAAGGTACCAATGTGTACCAATATGCATCTTTTAGGTATAGAAGTATACTTTGTGAAAATGTACCGCCCCAGTGACAACTTTTTTAGCTTTTTGTACCTTTTTTTCATCAGGGTACTTTTCACTTATTTTTTTTCTAATACTATAAATTCGGACACACTACTCTTCTTACCCACTATATAGCATGAAAGTAGGTGATTTCAGACACAGCGAATGTATATATAATGTAAAAACCATTTTGTTGAAACATTACCTTGTAATTATTTTTATTATTGCCTAAATAATGTCATGTCTTAGATTGAATTCAATGTGAAAAATCAATGAGTGAATCAAACTTTGATGCTTCAAATCTCATTATTAGATTATAAGATGTTAGTCTGGATTTCACAGAGAGTCACATTTCTCATAATATTTTCCTGTGACTAAATCAGAGGTGTGTAGCCTCTTATGGAACGGCTGAAATTCCACAAGGGGGCGCATTTGTTCCTCAGACGTTGCACAATAAACATGACATCCGAATATATTCATTATAAATCATGAATGAAAAGTGAGATTCGAACGAATGTCTGTTAGTGAACTTATTGTATACACTATTTATATCGTAATTCGGTCAGAAACTTCAAGATTGTGAGGTGAACAAATCGTTTTGGATTAAAAGGCTTGGATATTCCATTTCCTTGGACTTTTGGGGATTTATGAACAATTTGTTTTGGACAATTTCACCGAAGCGGATAAAGGAAAGATTTTGAAGGTAAGTAAATATCCTAAATCGGCGCCGCCCGGTTCAGGTAACTAACAACTAGATTACAGTTTTATGACTGCTAAAAATCATATTATGCTTTCTGTGTGCGCTTAATGGAATCCCGAAAGTCTAAGCTTTACAACGATGTGCCGCATGACCGTATATTTTGTAGATTTAATGCTTCAAAGTTACAATGACGTAATGCAGCCTCACGTGCAAGGGAGGGGGTGTGCCGTGTACGGCACAGTGTTCCTTATCAGGTTAAACTAGGGCCCGTGGGCCAAAGTTGGCCCGCAATCACCTTAATTTGGCCCGTCATGCCATGTGAGATAAGAAAAAGGATAGACGTCATTGACGCAAATGTTCATATTTCTAATTAAACGTTTCTAATATGTAAAATTTTTGTTTTATTTGTACATTACAAAAATGTAAATTGAAATTAAATCCAAGGAATTAAAGTGAATGTTTTAATGTACATGCATACTTGAAGGTGTATAGCATGCATCACGAAACTCAACGAACTCGGGTACTATAGGCTAATAATGGAGAGGTCGAGGCAGTGGCACACAGACAAAGGGAAATTTAAAAATGATTGGCATATTTTTTTTTACAACAGTTACCTTTAAAAATAAAACTGCATTAGTTATGCATAAACAGAGTAATGTTTGCTTATTATTTTTTTTAAATATTAGAAAATTATAAATGAAGAGAATCAGGGCAACTTTAATTTTAAAATAACACAGCAACATTTACTCAACTGTTTTGTTTTCTTACCATTGTCGCTTCGGTTTAGGGTTAGATTAACATAAAATGACATCGATACCCAAACCCAACTCTAACCCTAACGCCAGGCGACATATAAAAAAATAAATCAGTAAAAATAGTATAAACCAATACATAAAGTGACATTCTAATGCAAGCACCAAATCTAACCCTAAACCGAAGCAATGGTTTGAAAATAGGAAAAAGCAGTTGAGTAACCAATACGTGATAATTACACGTAAACAGGAATTCGTTATACGGTCACGAAAAAACGCGGAAAATTTGTGAAAATATAAAAAAAAACAATAATTTACGTGACTATATCACGAAACCTTGTGAGACTGGGTAGCAGCGACAGAGGGACCATCTCAAAGTTTTGCTTAGGGCCCCCCAGCATCTAGGACCGGCACTGTATCCCAACAACTATCTTATTTGTTTTAACTAATATTTCTTCTGTAATAATGGCAGAAGCGTCTAAAACAAAGCTATAAACTGAAATGAAACATAACTGAGATGTCCATAAAGTCTCCCACACTATAAAGGAGGGACCTCTGAGCAATAAAATGATCTTTTGGGTCTTTCTCTCTTTGAAACACATTTCTTGTAGCTTATATGAGGGTGTATATGTTTGCTCTGAATGACCTTTCAATCTCATCTCCCCAGTGCCTCCATATTGTTTCTGAAAGGTCATTAAAACGCCTGCTGATGGAACAGCTCGGTCATTTCTGCATCATTACCAAGCATCATTAACATCTGAAGAAAATATACTAATGTTAGGAGTTTTATAATAACACTATGTGCAATAGCAATAGTGATGCTTTCCTTAGTAAGTTACACACCAATGGTTGGATAAAATATGGACAAACCCAACCATTAAAATTTAAATTAAGCTTTGGTGGGTTGTTTTAACACAAAATGCTGGGTTGTTTTGGGTTGTTGAGACATTTTCTAGATGAATTAAATCAATAATTTCTAAGTCTTCAGTCTTTGTTCAGTGTTGTTTTTAGGCGTGCTCACACTTGCCTGTCCCTAATGAAAAGACAACTGGGACTCTGCCGACCAACACAACAACTGCTTTAAGCAACTGACTACACACATGTTAAACTGTGTGAATGCATGCGAAACAAACCGCCTCTTGACATAATTGTGGGTGCATAGCATGCATTTATGTGGACGTGTGTGTGTTTCTCTTTGTCCTCTCTGATTTCCTGCTGTGGTATTTATAGATGCCAACGCTTGGGGTAGGGCATTCTGTTATAGAGCCTGGCATTCACTGCAGTGGAGTGTTGCTTTCACTGATCCTGAATCTGCAGTTAACCACAGATATGCTTAGAGGCACTACTATGAACTACTTAAAAGCTGACTTGAGAACAGCTAGGGATGAGCATCAAGCAGGACAAAGACTCAATAACAAACCAAAAGAGGAGGATGAGGTTGGCATGTTGCTTCTCCTCAAACACATTCCAGGTCAGCATCCCTCCCTAAACTTCAAATTAGTGCTATAGAGGAATGGACATACAGTGGTATTGAAGAAGGAAAATAAATGCATATTATTGCACTGTATGTGACCCTGTCTGAGAAATTTAGTCCAGTCACACCCTGTCAAAAAGAGACCAATCAAAACTTTAAAACAAGTACAGGCCCTTTAACCTTGCATGCCCAAGATACCAAGAATCTATGATATAGTGTGTTTGTCTGTCTGTCTGGTTGAAAAGATCAGACTATACTAGCATACATTTTCATACTGGTTAGTACTGGTCTGACTGAACTAATCCATTAATATATCATAGCATCACATGACAGTGTGTATATATATATATATATATACATATATTTAGCTCAGTCCGACCCAGTTTCACCAGATATGAAAAAATGACATGTATAATAGAAAAATGGGTCAAAAGCAAGATATAGGGATAAACTAACACAAACAAACTTACTGTATGTATGTATGTATGTATGTATGTATGTATGTATGTATGTATGTATGTATGTATGTATGTATGTGTATATAATATAATATATATATATATATATATATATATATATATATATATATATATATAGATATATATATATAGATATAGATATAGATATATATAGATAGTACTTTGATGATTTAGAAGAACATATCTTGCTGTCCTGACATAGTCTAGTCCAGTGGTCTCCAATTTGCCCGCCAATGCAAATTCTATTTATAGCTTCAATTTTAATATTTGTTCATTACATATTTTTATATTAGCTTGGCTTATTTAATCTATGTTAATATTTTAAACAATGATAAAACATATCAACAAGTCAAATAAAATAAAATCAACAAGTAAAAGAAAAATGTTTTGAGTAGACTATATCAAAAAAGTAGCCCTCCAGATTGTTTTATCCATTGTGGTAGCTCTTGCTCACAAAAAGGTTAGAAACCCCTGTCTAGTCTCACATTATGGGACAGCCACATTATTACAACCATAGATTTACCTTGAACTTCCCCCCTAACCCATCCTTACCCTTACCCTCAGCATTAACTTCTTTGGGCAAGTTTTTAAGATGGATTGTTCACTACTGTTGTTGACACAATGCTTGCATTAAAGACACAAGATAAGAGATATGTAGAATAAATGCTATAAACATGAAAATGAGATTTCAATTTTTTAACTATTCTATTTCACAGCCCTGTATAAAAATCAAAGAGTTTCTCTTTTCCTCATGCACGACTCCGTAAACACAAACATACACTCACAAAGATGGCATTGTTGCACATAGAGGGGGCTTCTCTGGGGACGTAGGGTTTGTGAGTGGACCCTTGTACTGAAATAATGAGAGGGAAATCAGGACAATGGCTGTTCAGAGAGATCACCCCAGAGTAAAACTTTATTTTGGCACTGTACAAGGATGCTTAGAGAGGGAGAGAGAGAAAGAGAGAGAGAGAAAGAGAGAGAAAGAGAGAGAAACAAAAAAGAAGGAAAGAAAGAAAGAAAGAAAGAAAGAGATGCTTTATGATGCTTTCAATTTTTGAAGTTTAACCTGATTGGCTATGCAAGTCATTTCAACATCTTCTTTTCATTTTCAACTATATGAGTTGCCCTGCTCTCCCATGTAAAACAACTTATTGCTTCATTTTTTATGTTAATAAAAAACATGTTGATATGACTATTGATTACATCACGGTTTACAATGCATCTTTGTAATCTATTCATTGCTGTGCCATGTTTATTTAATTTGGATAAATTGTTATATTATACTCTCAGACAAAAGGTACAAAAAAGAACCAACGTTTGCACTAGGGGGTACCTTTTCAAAAAAATAGTACACTCACCTTAAATACAGGTAAAACACATTAGGACCTTTTTCCTAGTGACAACTTTTGACAGTTTAAGTTTTCAATAACTTATTTTTTTCACTGCATTGGCAGTACAATTTAAATAGATCATGCTACGGTAAGAAATTACCATTTAGAGAAGTAACAAAAGAAACATAGAAATAATTCAATAAAATTATGATCAATTTAGGGCTACTTGTAAATTATTTACATTCACTTTGATCCAAGATCACAGTCTGCTTATTCTTCATGGGATTACGTTGTTTTACCAATCACATGCATATCAATATATGTAAATAAATAGTTGAAATAAAAAAATGAAGCACGAATGCCAAGACAAGATACTCCATAAATTATAATAAACTAACCTAACAAACTCACCTCTTGAACATTGTCTCCATATCTTTGATCTGTTTTCGAGAGAACTCTTTAAACTCCGTGTATGGGTTAAACACCATTTGCTTGGGTTTCGCAGTGCCCTCGTGAATGTCCAGCCGGGTGAGTTCAGAGGTGGCGTCGTCGTTCATGGTGGCAGATTTTACCGGCGACTGTTCCTCGTCCGCTTCTGTGTGCACGAGACTCTCCGGTGATCCGGGTGTAGTGTCGATCAGTCTGCGCTGTAGTTTCCGTGCGATCTGCTCGGATGACATTGCGGACTGTGAATGTGATGCTCTCAGTTGTTTCTCAGTATCCAGCCCGGAGTTCAGAGAGGGCGGGGCTGCAGCGCGAGTGAGTCCCTTTATACGTGATGATGGCTGGATATGGGTATATTTGTAGCTATAGGTGGTTTGAGGATAAATATGAGATTACTGTTATTAGCTGGGTTCTCTGTTAGAGAAATGTAAAAAAAATTGAGAAAACATTTTTGCGTTGGCCAGGAATTGAACCCTTGCCTTAACTTTTCCCATTCATTCACTTGTACGTAGCGCTCGAACACCTCATGATGGCGACACCTGCTGGTGAAAACAGTGTAACAGCAACAATATCTCACTCCTACTTTTTCAAATATTTTACCAAACATTAGCAATTTTCCCCACACAAAAATATGATAAAAAAAAAATTAGAAGGTAATATATAAACATTTATTTGTTCTATTTTTTGTTTCATTTAGAGCTAATCAGATGTCATTAACTCGCACATATTTGTCATTAAAGCTGTTTATAAAGAAAGAGCAGGCAAAAAGGGTAGTATTATCAATCAGAAGTGAGATAAATGTTAAATAATAAAAAAATAAAAATAAAATTGAAATTTATTTTTTATCTATTTTCAGGTTCTTAAATTAGTTATAGAAACTCTGCAAGAGTTTTACACATTCTGTTTTAAAGCATAAGCTGGTGAGCTGGTTTTAGCTGGTCTCCCAGCTTGGTTTTAGCTGGTATTGCTGGTGTAGCAAGGTGATATAGCTGTGTTTTGGTCACTTTTTAAGCTGGTCTAGGTGGACTTAGCTGGTCAGGCTAGAAGACCAGCTGACTCACCAGCTTAACCAGCTTTGCCAGGCTGGGAGGACCATCTTAAACCAGCTACTGCCACCTTAAACCAGCAAAAACCAGCTACTAGCTGCTGGTCTTAGCTGGATTTTTCAGTAGGAAAGGGAAGATTGTCTGCCAAGAACTACACAAAAATAGTTTAACAAGATTGTGCATGTAATAATGATTGTTTTATTTAAGTTATATAATTAAAATGATTTTTCTCTTTGAACAGAACTTATCCTTATTTAATAAGAAAAAAGTTTTTACATGCATGGCACACATGATGCTGATGATGACGCTTTGCTGTGTGTTACAGAAAACTTCTTAACTCTCATAAGAACAGATAACTTAGATTTTATGGGCTTTAAATTACCTTTGTCTTTTAGATGCCAAGAAGATTTAGTGTAAAACATATCATAGATACATACATAACTTCTCAATGTTTATCTCAAAGCTTTAAAAATTGGCTCTTTACAAAAGACCTTGGTCTTTTTCTCCACTCATCTTATATATTTATGTATGTCAAATGCCAAAGTGTCCTATTTTCCTTGTCAACTCAATAACCCATAGCATATGACATTGTCTTGTTTGATTTTGTAGTAGGCTAAAATGAGGTAAAATTACATGTTACACTGTCAGAAATAAAGGTAACTGTACCTTTTCTGTCACTGGGGCTGTACCCTTTCAAAAAGTACAGCTTTGCACCTAAAGATTTCATTTTAGTACTCAGAGGTACATACTGGGACCAAAGAGAGCTTATTAGTACCTCAAAAATACATATTAGTATTTCAAAGGTACATATAAGTACTAAATGTTTACATATCTGTACCTAATGGTCCATACAATTACCTTCTTAAGGGTGCTGCCCCCCTGACATCTATATTTTGACGTTTTTTCTAACAATGTAGACCCTAAAGCAGGAGGAACCCTGGGTCCTGGAGGGCCACTGTCCTGCGGAGTTTAGTTCCAACCCTAATCAAACACACCTGAATTTCATTTCCAAGTAATCCTGAAGACTTTAATTTGATTTTTCAGGTGTGTTTAATTAGGGTTGGAACTAAACTCTGCAGGACAGTGGCCCTCCAGGACCAGGGTTCCCCACCCCTGCCCTAAAGGTACGATAATACCCAAAATTGTATTCTGTTTTTTATTCCTGTAAAGGTACCAAATGGAAACATAGGGTACAGCCCCAGTGACAGAAAAGGTACAGTTTTGTACCTTTATTTCTGACAGTAAATATCCTTAGATAAGCAATGACCATGGATCAATAAACACAATTGATTGAATTAAGTTTTAAGAACTTGTGAAGTATAAACTGACCCTAGTTCACCTAAAACCACAGCAGACACTGGTTCATGGGTTCACTTTGTGATCAACAGCAGTGAATCATCAGAGTTTGCAGCCATTTCGAAACAGTTATGACGTAACAAAGCCTCGTTTAGTTAGTTCATATGACTTGACAACATGCACTTGGAATGATTTGAAGCAAAATAATAAAATGTTTCGACATTTTATGAAGCAGTGTTTCGTCCACAAGCATCATTGCCAGAAGGTGAGTGTGCACCCAAACTAGTCTTTGGTATAAAAAACAAATGGAAAATAAACTTATAAACAAAGCAAATTTGTGTCTGTCATTTTACATTTACTGTCCTATAATATGAAGTGTTCTGTAACAAATATTACATTATTAAATACTAAAAATAAGCAAATTATGTGGACAGAAAGTGTAAATATTTAGTGTACTGTGCAATTACCACTCTAAAGTGTGCGCGTCATTGGCCATCACATAGGCTTCTTTGTGGAATGAAGATGTGAAATAGATAAAGCTGACTATCGTATCACAATTAATTTCAACAAACAAATAAGTATGAATTTTCATAACTTTCCAGTCAAAAGGAAAATAAATCTTTGATTATAGCTATCCCAGCATGATTAGTAAAATTAGTTCGCAATCATCTAAAATGTAATACAGGTAATAGTGTTTATCCTACCTTGTGTCTGGATGGAATTGGTATTTTAGACCGAAAATGTAATAATAGACATATTAGAGTATTTCAATTAAGAATTCTGTTGGGGTTCATTTGTATCAAATGTAGTTCAAAACGTAGGTTCAGGAGGAGCCTAAACATTCAGGCCTGTCAATCATCATTATCATGGGCGTATAAGGCAGCTGTCAGGCCTCCGCATCCAGCTGCAATTTTTTCCGGCATCCCTCCTCCTCCCCATCTCCTCCTTCACTCTCTCTTTCTTCCTCTTTGCAGTTCTGTTGCAGGGGGTTGAACTTGGAGCTCGAGCCCCAGCCTCAGGTTCGCTCTCTCTAAAGGTATAGAGCTCAGGTACAGATTAATTTATCTTGCTCAAATAAGATCCATTGTTTCATCTCTAAGACTTATAAAGAACAAAAATGTACACTTTTTTTGAAATGATGATTTATTTAAAGATTTAAGTGAAACTATGCACTTTTCTTATTCATTTACTGAGTTAATAACTGCACATTTCAGTTTATGCACACCAAATTTGATTTTGATATTTTCTTTTTGTGTTGTTATTAGAATTGTCTGTAATTTAAATGTTTCTCTTTCCCTGAATTTATGTGTATTCTTAAAACTCTATAATAATTTGCCTCATCAGGCAAAAAAAAATAGTCTAGAATCAACTAAAACCTAAGCCTTTTCTAGAGCTGCATAGTTGCCTAATGTAGTGATGGTCGCTTTCGAAGCACTGCTTCTCGACGCTTCGAAACTTTTACGGATCTTTTGTTTCAAATGACCAGTGTCTATTATGGTTAGGGGAACTCTGATCAGTTTTATTTTGCAAGTTCATAAAACATGCATCCTTCTGACTAATTACACTACCATTTTGTCTACTTTTTGTTTATAGACAGATTAAATGAAAATAATTACTAATTAATATATATATATATATATATATATATATATATATATATATATATATATTTATTTATATTTTAAAAGTCTTGCTATTATTTTGTACAAAAATGTGAAATATTTGGAGAGACCTGCTTTACACTATTTTGACCAGCAGGTGTCGCCAGCGTATTTGGTGTTTCGAACGCTTTTGAATAACTGAATCAATTTTCGAAGCAATTGGTTCAATTGATTTGAAGCTTCGAAAAGCTTCGCTTCTCCCATCACTAGCCTAAAGTAGTGATGAGTGATTTGATTTCAAAGCATTCATAAAGCCTCGAATCACTTACGAATCTTTTGTTTCGTATCTTTAGTGGTCGAGGCTTCATTACGTCATAACTGTTTTGAAAGTAAAATGGTTCACCTCTAGGAGGAGTTGATCTAACCGGTGTCTTTAGGTAAACTCGGGTCAGTTTTAGTATGCAAGTTCATAAAACGTTCATCCTTCTGATATATGACTACCATGTTGCCTACTCTTTGTTTAAAGACAGATTTAATGTAAATCATGTGCATAATTAAAAGGGGAGTTAGAGTGTTAATGATCTGTTTTCCCTAAATAAAACTAAAAACACATAATATATTTTACTTAATGGGTAAATAATGTATTATTCTTAAAAACATATTTTTATAAAAAACCTTTCCAGTTATTTATAAAGTTATTAGTATTAGTTATTAATAATAAAAAAAGCTATTAGTTATTAATAAAAGTGTAAAATATTTGGACTGAGATCCTGTTGCTTTTACAACGTTTTTACCAGCAAGTGGCGCCATATTAAGGCGTTTCAAGCGCTTCGAAACACTAAATCTTTTTTCTAAGCAGTTGCAATAAACTCTTCCAATACAAACGGAAAAAGAACAACGCATTTAAAACAATACACCTTAACAACCCACAAAGGCTGCGTCGAGCATTTTAAATCGTTGAATCGGAGTACGAAGCAGTCACGTGGGTGGATGTTAAACGAAGCTTTGGGATAGAATGAATCAAGCATCCATAGAAAGCTTCACTAAGAGTCGTTTCATTTTTTTGACAGACGCATCGGAGTTTTGGTGTCACGGCTAACATCACTTGTTTTGGGCTTAATGGACAGAATGTCGTATTTAGTTTTATAAGCTGAAGTTAAATTACCAGACGAGAGAACTATAGGAAAACTACACTGCGATATATGTGTAGTAGGGTAACTTACTGCGCAACAACAGCCGACGAAACGAAAGTGAAAGTAGTTGAGGAAAAAACGCGGCGCAAGTTCATTTTTTTACGTTTTGTAAAGTTATCGTATTTGTGTACATTGCAACACGTCAGGAATGTTCAGGACTGAACAATACTAAAGCATTTTACATTGTAAGTACGTTTATTCAAGGCCAGCAGCGGACACGGAAGCAAAATGGATCGAAAACAGGTAGGCCTAACGTTACGTAAACAGAGTGAAAAGAGTATTAAAAAGTTCAAAGACTGTTTGCAAAAAAATGTTTACATTTAAGTACGTTGTGGGAATTTATGTCCGAGGTTTCACCTTACTTGTTCTCAAACTTAAATGAAAGTAACGTTAAAGGAAAAACATAAATAACCTACTAGTCTATAACAGTCATAGCACGTTTAATGTTGTCGTGTACATGTTTTAGGACAGCATGTGCTCCGCACTGTTCAATAAGTTTTAATGTGCCACTCTATTTACGCTTTATCATAGACAGTAAGTTATGATAGATTTTATTAGCATAACGGATTTGTGGTGACATAAATTGTTGCTTAACCCAGGACAATTTAATTTATAAATGAGGCTAATTATTCACTGACTAATTATTTTATTCTCCCCTAGGATAATAAAGAATTAGGATTTAGATAACTGTTATTAGTGGATATGGATACACAAGACTCAGCGGGGGATAATGGGAAGATGGAGTGTGAACAGTAAGTTTATTTCCCTTTATATAGCTGGTAGTTTTATGCCTGGCTTTCTTTTGAACTGAGAAATTAAAATGCAAAGGAGGTGGTAAGACTTGTACATGTTCATTGTCAAACATTTTTATCAAGACTGCTGCCTACAGTGTGCAGAGTGTTTCAAATTAGTTATCAAATTCAAATTCTCATCTGCCTATGTAAGCATTAGGGAAGGGAGGTGGCTTTTTTGTCAAGTTTATATTTAAAGAAGATCATTATCTTAGTATTATTAATTTGTTTTTAAAGGATTCTACAAGATGAAGCGACATCTGCAGATCCCCCCTCAACACCACTACAAAGTGATCAGACAGTAGGACCGAAACAGTTTAGAGACAAAGCTCCACGTGAAAGAAGGAATAAAAGGTACAATAATTGAATGTCTTCTACAAGAGGAGATAACAAATCACATGGATTGTAAAGTTGTACATCTGCTTAATTTCAATTCAGTTTCCTTATTTTCATGGTTGGATTTTTATAGTTATGTATTTTTGTGTTGTAAAGGTTTTTTTTTTTTTGTGGTTGTAATTGCTTTTGATATATATGTTTTATTCTGCTATTAAAGGCTGAGACAAGATGAAGCAACATCTCCAGCCCCTTCATGCACATCTCTACAAAGTTATGAGTCAATGGATCGACCAGTAAAGTTCAAAGAAACAACTCAAAATATCAGGTGAGAAGCCCTTTTTCCAAATGTATAAGATTTATTACATAGTTGTGTATTTTTGTGTTGGAAAGATTATTTTTTGGTTGTAATTGCTTTTGATATTTATGTTTTATTCTGCTATTAAAGGCTGAGACGAGATGAAGCAACATCTCCAGCCCCTTCCTGCACATCTCTACAAAGTGATCAGTCAATGGATCGACCAGTGAAGTTCAAAGAAAGAACTCAAAATATAAGGTGAGAAGTCCTTTTTAACAAATTTAAGAGATTTATTACATAGTTGTGTATTTTTGTGTTGGAAAGGTTCTTTTTCAGTTGTAATTGCTTTTTCAATATATATGTTTTATTCTGCTATTAAAGGCTGAGACGAGATGAAGCAACATCTCCAGCCCCTTCCTGCACATCTCTACAAAGTGATCAGTCAATGGATCGACCAATAATGTTCAAAGAAAGATCTCCAGATATAAGGTGAGAAGTCCTTTCTAACAATTTTAAGAGATTTATTACATAGTTGTGTATTTTTGTGTTGGAAAGGTTATTTTTTGGTTGTAATTGCTTTTGATATTTATGTTTTATTCTGCTATTAAAGGCTGAGACAAGATGAAGCAACATCTCCAGCCCCTTCCTGCACATCTCTACAAAGTGATCAGTCAATGGATCGACCAGTGAAGTTCAAAGAAACAACTCAAAATATAAGGTGAGAAGTCCTTTCTAACAATTTTAAGAGATTTATTCACTGATCTATATAAATGACTGGATTGCGCATAGAACGCTTGACGTAACTGCGTGACGTGAAGCCAGCGCAGAGTTCGAGCCGCCATCTTGGTATACCCAACCGGCAGAGAGCGTCATTGACTTCCATTCAAAATCATGATTAAAATGTACCCCCTTTACAGCGTATCAGTTACACAAGGTTAATTTTTAGGATATGTGTACGTTAATTATTTGTTAATTCTGGTGTTATTTGCAATGTTTATGTTTTAATCGGGCAGGATAATGGATTTATAAAAAACCGTTAAGGTGAGTGTGTCTGTTGCATTTGTTAATGACACGGGTATAAATAAAGTTTTTTTTTTACATTCAGCTACACTGTGACGGTCAGCGTTATTTCTCTAAATAAGTTTAGGTAACTTGTAAGTTTAGATAACATAATTACAAAACTAGCAAATTATTGCATGCACATACGGTACAAAGCATGATTATTTATTTAGATTTCAGAATGAGCACGTTTATTGTCATTAATACTAAATATGCTGCGGTCTGTCTGCTGATCTGATACTGTAATAAAGATGAATGTATAATAACTGATTAAAACGCAAAATGTACAACTTTCAGTAAATAACTATTTACATGCTTTGGACGTTTGTGTTGTAATAATGTACAGGGTAACGTCACATATAAAAACAAAGACGAGTAAAGTGATGTTTTATCATTAAAATCTGATAACGTCCATTGATTTAATAGAACGTTTGGGTATACCCAGAGTCGTATAATAATAGAGTTACGACACTCACATAGACGTCCGTTGTAAGAATGGAATGCGGAAGTAACAGCATTTCATGTAGTGACCGGTAGTGACGCATAGTTCCAAACGCAGCACTGAAGCCCATTCATTTCAATGGCACCTGCTGGTAAATCGATGAAATTACCGTTTCTCTTTACATTTTCGGACATTTCATTAATATAGTCAACAGTGATATTTTATGAACTCTGGGGTAGGTAATGATTTTCGTTAATAATAACTAGTAACATTTTTATATTTTAATGAGTTGTGTATAATGTGTGAATAATATAGATTTAATGGTTTAATATTTTATTACTGGTGGCCATCTACTTTATACTTATCTTTTTTTATATATTACGAGTAACACTAGGGGGCAACAGCGACAAGCTAAATGCCTTATAAGAAAGTCACACTGCATGCTTACAATGCTGCTATGTGTTTCATTGTGTTTGGTAAGTAATACGAGTGATGTATCCTCGAAAATCATGTATGATTATATTAACATTTAATGTGTGTACTATAAATACAATTAAATATTAATTTAGTGTGTTTATGTTATGCTTCACTGTTACAAATTACCGCGTTGGCGATCTTTTTTGTGATTTTAATATAGTAAAAGTGTAGGAATTATGTTTTTAGCAGATTGATAGCCATTTATATAGCCATATTTTGCTACAAAAATAAAAGATAAACTGTGTTGCTGTAGTTGGTATAGATAACCACAGTTATCTTTGGGCCACAATTAACTGTTTATCTTTATTAACTGTTTTACTATAT
The DNA here is from genome assembly GCA_025389145.1 of Misgurnus mizolepis. Classification (NCBI taxonomy): domain Eukaryota; kingdom Metazoa; phylum Chordata; class Actinopteri; order Cypriniformes; family Cobitidae; genus Misgurnus; species Misgurnus mizolepis. The sequence goes on from JAIFKI010000007.1 coordinate 14,499,399, forward strand.
TTACATCACTCCCTAGTAAAAAAACGTTATAAACATAGTAAGTATAGTGATCAATTCACATTACAAGCTAATATTTATCTAAAATAGCTGAATACCTATGCAAACAGATTGACAGCCCTGCTTGGTTTGGAACTGCAGAACGTTACATGAATCACGTGACCGCACGGCGGCGAGATCAAAGCGTTTCGTAACTCTGTTATTATACGACTCTGGGTATACCAACATGGCGGCGCGGTGGCTTCACAAGTGTGACGTCATGCGCAATCCAGTCATTTATATAGATCAGTGGATTTATTACATAGTTGTGTATTTTTGTGTTGGAAATGTTATTTTTTTAGTTGTAATTGCTTTTGATATTTATGTTTTATTCTGCTATTAAAGGCTGAGACGAGATGAGGCAACATCTCCAGCCCCTTCCTGCACATCTCTACAAAGTGATCAGTCAATGGATCGACCAGTAAAGTTCAAAGAAACAACTCCAGATATAAGGTGAGAAGTCCTTTCTAACAATTTTAAGAGATTTATTACATAGTTGTGTATTTTTGTGTTGGAAAGATTATTTTTTGGTTGTAATTGCTTTTGATATTTATGTTTTATTCTGCTATTAAAGGCTGAGACGAGATGAGGCAACATCTCCAGCCCCTTCCTGCACATCTCTACAAAGTGATCAGTCAATGGATCGACCAGTAAAGTTCAAAGAAACAACTCCAGATATAAGGTGAGAAGTCCTTTCTAACAATTTTAAGAGATTTATTACATAGTTGTGTATTTTTGTGTTGGAAAGATTATTTTTTTGTTGTAATTGCTTTTGATATTTATGTTTTATTCTGCTATTAAAGGCTGAGACGAGATAAGGCAACATCTCCAGCCCCTTCTTGCACATCTCTACAAAGTGATCAGTCAATGGATCGACCAGTAAAGTTCAAAGAAAGAACTCCAGATATAAGGTGGGAAATCCTTTTTAACAAATGTAAGAGATTTATTTCATAGTTGTGTATTTTTGTGTTGGAAAGATTATTTTTTGGTTGTAATTGCTTTTGATATATGTTTTATTCTGCTATTAAAGGCTGAGACGAGATGAAGCAACATCTCCAGCCCCTTCCTGCACATCTCTACAAAGTGATCAGTCAATGGATCGACCAGTGAAGTTCAAAGAAAGAACTCAAAATATAAGGTGAGAAGTCCTTTCTAACAATTTTAAGAGATTTATTACATAGTTGTGTATTTTTGTGTTGGAAATGTTATGTCTTTTTAGTTGTAATTGCTTTTGATATTTATGTTTTATTCTGCTATTAAAGGCTGAGACGAGATGAGGCAACATCTCCAGCCCCATCCTGCACATCTCTACAAAGTGATCAGTCAATGGATCAGCCAGTAAAGTTCAAAGAAAGAACTCAAAATATAAGGTGAGAAGTCCTTTCTAACAATTTTAAGAGATTTACAGACCTGCCAACCTTTACGCATTTTGTGTAACAGATACGCATTTTGAAACCAAACTACGCTGCTACGATTTGTCACTTCAAAATACGCGAAAAGTTCAACTGTGTTCAACTGTCTCTGCATTTGCGCATTAGGCAACATGTAGGCAACATGTAGGCAACTCGTCTATAGGTGTAACCGCATTGGGCAGCAACCTGTTGGGAAAAAAATACGTCGACCAATCATAGTGCTAGTTTACACTCTTCAAAGCTTAGCGGAGAGCAGGGAGCCGTCAAAACAAAAAACAAAAATTTTTCATCTCGGTCCATCTTCATACTGTGACTTGTTTTACAAGGGAGGATGGTTCTAAACACTGTTATAAAGGTAAATGGGCATGGTATGGGAATTGTGAATTGCATCCATTGTAATAAGCCTGCCAACCAGGGGCGTCAAGACTACGGGTGTGACGGTTATTATATAACCGTGAGACCGACGGTTATAGTTGAACACCGTCATTAGAACTCTATAACCGACAAAACCGTGTTATTAAAATAAAATAAAAAATATCATAAAGAATGTTTAAATACTAATTAAAAACACTTGTCAACAGTCTGTGTTACACGCCCCACCATGTTATCACGTCACGCAATGAAAAATACAGAGCGGAGCAGACAACGCGCTGACATTCAGGAGAGACCAGGGCACTTTTTGGTTACTTTTGAGATTAAACGTATTAAACAAAGTCTCACCTTTCAAATCATCGCTTCCTTCTATTTAATTTATAGAATCAAATAAACATGAATGACCATAAGATGTTTTAACTGCGGAAAGGCTCCGCCCCGCTTTTCAAGTTAAAATCCTCCCATGTTAATCTACTAACTCTCCTGAAAGCACATTCACTGCTAGTTGTCTTGCTGTTAATTGTAAATAAACGTAGAGCAAGTAGCTAATCAGTGTTTAGTTTATTCAAATGCTGGTTTCACATCGCAAGCATGAGCACTGAGCAGCGCGTATGCGGAGAGCATTTGCAGCGCGTGGCCATTGTGTTTTTACACTGGCTGCGTTTGCGGCGTATATGGCGCAGTTTAATAACAGTATTACAATCTCAAGTTCACATTACTTTATTTTACGTGCATTTATGAGCAAAACCTCTTCAAGACGCTTTTTAATCCACATTGTTTTCGTGCTGTTCTGGTCCGTGTAATGACAGATATAGACACAATTATAGACATTAAAAGTCCATGGCACAAATCTGTTTCTCTGAAGATTATTAAGATAATGATAGATAGAGGAGAGTGAGGAGAGGAGAGAGTGACAGTGCAGTCTTCTGGCAACAGTGTGTTTTTTAAATATTAAATTGCTTTCTGTTAAATTTCTCAAAGTCATTACTGTTTAAAACACACTTGGCATCACATTCATGATTTTATGGTAAAATGACACTTTCGCGTCAATCCACGAGCATTTAAACAAGCAACCCCCCCCAGACGGTTATGTGACGAACCGTCACATTTGACTCACGTCATAACCGTCATCACCAATTCTGAAACCGGCACAGCCCTACTCAAGACCCCCTTTTACTGTTGGACGTGCCCCAGTGTAAATCTGTTATACCCAGTGTGTCCTATGTTGTGCCTCAAGTTTAAGTTTTTAGTTTATTAATTTACATTGCTAATCGCGGCCAAAAACCTGAGCTATATGAAAAGTAATTCACGCTTGTAAACGCGTTGCAGTTCCACATTAACGGAAAAGACAAACTGGCGCGAGCACGCAGAAATCGATGTCCGTGAGCGGAGCGTCGTGTTTACTTTTTGTAGCACTCAGTCGCCGCTCACTCAGAACAGCACGCGAGAAAACACAACAAAACAAAAGTACGTTTCTAAATAATATAAATCTTATTCTTACTTGATTGTTACTGGCTCCTGTCGATGTACATGAGATGTTTTTGTGCAGAGCAGGGAAATAGAAGCAGAAAGTATAGATGATGAGGGAGGTAAAACGAACTACGCTCAGCCAGTCAAAACCAAGTATAGAGGTCTGCATTATTGCTGAGAAAATCAACATATGTTTGTGTACTGTTTTGTATTGTCAGATATGAAATTACTGTTTGGTTCACTAGATCTACTTTAGGACACTACAGTTGGCATCACTGCTGATAAACAGTATACCAGCATATGTTGTGTTTTGGTGCTGGTTTAGCTGGTGGTCATCAACATACCAGCACCAGCAAGACCAGCATATGTTGTGTTTTGGTGCTGGTTTAGCTAGTGGTCATCAACATACCAGCACCAGCAAGACCAGCATATGTTGTGTTTTGGTGCTGTATGTTGGTGACCACCAGCTAAACCAGCATGGGAATTATGCTGGTCTATGCTGTTTTTTCAGCAGGTTTAAACACTATGCAGATAATATACACAAACGATCATACACATATGTTTTTTTTATTGTAGTAGCAGCTAAGTAATGTTATTTTAAATTTTTGTAAAAGACTCATTATAATCAGTACTGTAGAATGCAAATCTGCTAACATGCCATTTTTGCCTTAAAACATATTAATATTGTTCATGTAAGGTATGTTAAAGAAAAAGTAGTGGGGGCCTGTGCCCCAGTAGAGCTTCATGTCAACGGGCCTGCTGGAAAATAAAGCAAGCATATAGCATGCTATTTGTTGATTCTTTGTTATTTTGTTTGAGGCATATTTTTTGGAATTGCCTTTTCATTAAAAGAGTTTTTCTTGGCCTACTTGTATGTTGAAAAACTAGATATGATGGTGGTGAGTGGGAATGTGCTTAGTAATAAGTTGTGATAAGTGATCACTTGAACTCAATCACTACTGATCAGCAAATGTGCCTGACCTCCCCCGCGCAGCTGCAGCAAGTTGATACTCAAAAACATTTTCCAAGGTTGGCAGGTCTGGATTTATTACATAGTTGTGTATTTTTGTGTTGGAAATTTTATTTTTAGTTGTATTTGCTGTTGATATTTATGTTTTTTCTGCTATTAAAGGCTGAGACGAGATAAGGCAACATCTCCAGCCCCGTCCTGCACATCTCTACAAAGTGATCAGTCAATGGATCGACCAGTAAAGTTCAATGAAACAACTCAAAATATAAGGTGGGAAATCCTTTCTAACAAATTTAAGAGATTTATTACATAGTTGTGTATTTTTGTGTTGGAAAGGTTATTTTTTGGTTGTAATTGCTTTTGATATTTATGTTTTATTCTGCTATTAAAGGCTGAGACGAGATAAAGCAACATCTCCAGCCCCTTCCTGCACATCTCTACAAAGTGATCAGTCAATGGATCGACCAGTAAAGTTCAAAGAAAGAACTCCAGATATAAGGTGGGAAATGCTTTTGAACAAATTTGAGAGATTTCTTATATTTTTTGTGTTGGAAAGGTAATTTTTTTTTGTAATTGCTTATCAATTTTCAAAATGTTCATGCTATTTAAGGTTGAGACCAGATGAACCAGCATCTCCAGTCCCCTCCTGCACATCTCTACAAAGTGATCAGTCAATGGATCGACCAGTAAAGTTCAAAGAAAGCACTCCAGATATAAGGTGGGAAATCCTTTTGAACAAGTTTGAGAGGTTTTTATATATCGACAAATAAAGTTCAAAGATATAAATCAGTGTTTAATTAAGGATGTGACTGGTATGAGAATTTAGATGAAACCGTAAAACTGCTGGTTATACGAATTAATTGACTAGGCCAATATTTGAGTTAATAATTAACTTTGACATATTTACTCCTTTTGAATGTTACAAACACACTAAAAAGTTAATTGTTATTCAAAAATTGTCGAGTTAAATTACAGTCTTAAACTTTATCAACGGGAAAATTAAACATTTTTTTTAGGTAAATCACGTTACCATTTAATATGTATATTAGATATTACATGTAGTAAAATGAATGTAGTTTTAAAAGGATCGTCAGTAGAAATTCTTTTATTGTAGATAATGCAAATAGGAATCATTCCTGAGTACTGACATTGATTATTGGTTCCTAAACTTGAATCTACCAACAAAAAGCTCTGAAAACAGTGGGACTGGGGTGTATTCCAGAAAGCAGTTAAGAGATGAACCCAAAACGTGCTTACTCGGGGTATGTCAGTTCCAAAACACAGTTTAAGTTAGTTCAGTCAACCCAATGTAAGTAACCCAGAAAGAGAAAGACCAAATCAAGAAAGCAGGCTGGATCAGAAGTGCATGTTTAAGAAATAAAAATGATACTATGGAATTTATAATTTCATATCATTATGTACCTGATTCAAACTGATAATAGGAAATCTCTGACCACTCTGCCATGTCTGTGTTCCAATGGGTGCCACTTAATGAAGTCTGTGCTCACCTGTGTCACATGTGCATTTAACCTGGGTCATGTTAAATGCACATGCCTATCAGAGACTGCAGGCACTGGTAACTTCTGTCCCTCAGTAAATAATCAATTATTATTTAGCACAGGACTGGCATCATGTGTTTCTTTCTGTTATTCCATTTACTGTAGCATTTGCACATTGTCACTTAAGTAACATATAATTACAATATATTTAAAAACACATTTATTATAAATTGAGATTCATCTTATATTATCTAGTAAGTGAAAGAGAGTGATGCGTTTATTCACGAATTGACAGAATTTTACTATAGTGTACTGTACTGTTAACATGAATTAACTAATGTAATTGTAATGTGTGTTTAATTTATACATGACTAGGGATGCAGCGATTAACCGGTTTCACTATTAACCGCGCTTTAAAATGTCACGGTTAAGTAACCGTAAAGCCTCCGCTACACTGCGTGTTTTTGTTTCACGCACGCACACACAAACCAGATTTACGAACCACCAAGAGGCGCGTGCGGCGTGCGACATGCTCGTTAGCGCACTGTATGACAAAGCTCCGTGTTCAAAAGAATATGTGCGCGTGACACGTCTCTTGGTTGTTCGTGCATCGGTGGGTGTGTGTGTGTGTGCGTGCGTGTGTGCCTGCACGGGTGTGTGAAAGAGCCACACTCCAATCAGTCTGTGCAGCATTAAAAACCTCCTCCTCGGGGATCAAATCCGGGCGGGGCTCCTGGTGGTCTGACTGCTAGGGGTGTGCAAAAAAATCGATTCACATTTGAATCGCGATTCAAGCTTTGCCGATTCAGAATCGATTCATAGCATTACAAAAATCGATTCATAAATTTTTTTTGTAATGCCGTGTTACTATTGTCCTGAAATGAGTTTCTCAGTATTCCCATAGATGGCGCTGCGTCGTATTCACTCTGACGCCTGCACACGTCACAGTGTTTCCCACACATTGACTTTACTTGGGCGCGCTGCCCAGTTATATTAACAAGTGCCCAAGTATATCTGGCATCAAATTTGGTCTTTTTTGTTTTTCTGTGATGATGACACTCTTTAATAATGACATTTTGTGAGCGACATGATGAGTTCGGTGTATGCGTTCACGTGCTCTCTGTTTCTCAATGAATTGGGATGCGACGCGAACAAGCTCGTGTCACATTGTATCATTCATGTTTCTGAACTGGAGCAGAGTTTTAACATTAGAGGACTTCACGGAGCACCCGCGGAGCGTATGGTTCCGGGTTTGTATTTAAAATGGTCAGTCGGGTCCGGGTCAGTCATAGTTCAATTACTTCGGGTCCCAAGTCTGATTAATATTGTGTGTAAAACCCGAGTCGAACGGAGAATGGCCGTGAGCGCTACCGCGCTAAAGCTCGCGTGCAGTTTCAGCGTGCCTGCGGTTTCTTTGGCGATAACTGGCTCTTTTCTATTATTATTATTAAACCATATATTTTCTAAAATCTATTGCACTGAACGAGCAAAGCTCAAGCTGACTCAAGATTTACAAAACGCAAAGCTGTTATATAAAGTCCCCTGTCACTGGGACAGCAAGTAGACTTTTGAATCTGAAATAATGAGTGGATTTAGCTTTTTTTATTATTGGCAAGAGAGAAATATGTAGAAAGCTTCTGCTCTATCTAATAGAAATAAGAACCATTATAACACGAGTCACATTTATAATCTATAGACCTGCACTGTCTATCATTTATATACTATATTATTGTATTTAATAGAGTTTGATAAAGGGGGTCATCTAATTGCTTCATAACAGTTTTTATTTTTGCATAAAGACATAAAGTATTATCAAACTACATTTAATTTGTTTTGTTTCTTTTCTTTAAAATTGCATATCTACTACAATCAGTCACATAGGAAAAAGTAAACTACATTTACATACTGTGAATCGTTTTTTTAAATCGAGAATCGTTTTTGAATCGAAAATCGATTTTGAATCGAATCTTGAGCCTAAAAATCGGAATCGAATCGATTTGTGAAATTTACTGAATCGTGCATCCCTACTGACTGCATTTAATAACGTTGAATTATTTTAACACGTTAATGATTTATGAATTAATAGCATGAGTTAACACGTTAATGCTGCCAGTCCAAAATGATTCGCAGTACCCAGTCCAGGATGACCCTGTGTTATTATTCGTTTTGAGAGGCTCTTATCATTTTACTAATACTTCAAACAAATCAAAATAATATACATTTATTCAGTCCAAATATATAATTACATTTATTCCAAAGATCATTAAAATGAATAGCCTACAGGTTTCAAAAGGCACCTATACTGTTTAAGTCAAAGACTGCTAGGTTATTATTATTATCATTTGTCCAAGAATTGGACAAAAAATACACAAACTGATAATACAAAAGAATTTAGCAATTGTTCAAAAATGTATCCATGTGATTTTTAACATTAATGTTGTAAAATAAATGAGTTCATAATAACCGTACAACCGTGATTATTTATCAGAATATAAACGTACCATCAAAATCTATAATCGTTGCATCCCTATACATGACCATAATTAAATGTATAGTGTTTAGTTAAATCACAAATATCAATCCATTTTCTTAAGAAAACATTTTATTTTTAAAAATAAAACTTACATTTTCTAAGATAGAAATAAACCGCAATCAATATTTGCTACTGTAAATGTAATAAAACAAATACTTTAAAATGTTAATATTGTGCTAAATATATGCTTCCACACTCGATGCACGCTCATCATTAGTGCACGCATGTGCAGACATCCTGCAAAGCTTAGTGTCATTAACTAAAATGAACTAACCCTGTAACATAACCTGCTCCGGAGTAGTTGCTATGGTTACACAAATTAACTCAGTTTTTGAAACCGAACACAGAGGTTACCCGCTTACTCCTAAAACGTACCCGGGTAAGTCACATAACCTGCTTTCTGAAATACCCACCTGGACTGTAAGACTGTGTAAACAATACGAAGTGGTAAAGCGGTTACAGTGCTGATACTTGTGAAATATATCATGCCTATCAGCCAAACAGATTTGATAACCAGAAAGAACTGTTGTATAATCTTCTCTTATATAATCCTTGTATTTTTATGAATATATGTATAAACATGCAGTCAGGCTAAATACAGTCAATACAGACAGACGGATCTCTATAAAAATCTGATTATTAAAGTGACAGATGCTAAAGCTCTTCTTCACCTAGACTTTACAGCTGCAATTCTTTCTCAGATTTCTTCTCAATGCTGTTTCTGTATTATGAGCATCTTATAAGCCAGCAGTGTGCGCTTCACTTATTTTAAATTGTGGATTGCTTATGACGTGATTTGCTTTTTACTTCATGACTTGTCCTGTGCAGCAGTTAAGATATTTGCAATATTGTATGCTTTCATGCTTACCTTATCAAGAGAGGGAAAGAAAGACTTAAACGTAAGTATTAAACTTTTTCTCAGTGATATTTTTAACTTAATCCGTGGGTCACATGCATTCTTTGTTTATGGATAACGTATCATCTACTATCCATCACATCACTAATAATAGTTACAAAACATTTTTTCACAAAATAAATTCCTCCAAAAGTGTAAGGTGCTGTATTAATGAACAGGAGTTCATGCAACACTATTTTGATTACAGCACTACTGGACAGTCTGCAAAACGTTTTAGCAGATTCAGCTGTTTCATGGCAGATTGGAGTTATTTTTAAAGTGATGAAAAGCCTAACTTTTTTCCTTTGCATTTTATAATTTTTACTCATATGTCTAATGAGTGTTATTGTAAAGTTTTTTTCCTTAAAATTGATATTTACATTTTACAACCATATTTGATAAATAAGTGGTGTTGCTCTTTTTGTAAATATCAATGCAGTATTACAATGAAGAATGTTAAGGAGCCATTTCGTAGACCTGATAGTTCATGGCGAAAGGAGGCTCCATCTCCAGAAATCAGGTAAATTGGATGTGGTTCATCTGTTTTATTACATATTTTTATATAATATATTTTAATTTTATACTTCTAGCTGCACAATATTGGTAAAAACTGGCATTGCAATATTTTCTGGTGTTGTATGTTGCGGAATAAGAAATACTGGATGACTTCACCAGATGGTATTATTTGACCTCTTATCAATTGACAAGAGGTGTGTGTATAGTATTAGAAATCTCTTGTCAAGTATCAAGATTGTAAAAACCTTCTTTGAAACAATATTAATTGTTACCACCATGTCTTTTGTGAAGTTAAATGTTACTGAAGGCATCCAAAATAGTTTTATTATTATTATTATTTTTATTATTATTCCGCTTCTTCCACCAATGTGGTCTATGGCAGCCCATAGCAGCATACATAGGAAAGTTATGAAATTCAAAAAGTTTCCACAGCAAATTTGGAGTCTCTTTATCAAACCCGCTAGCGCCACCAACAGTCCAAAATTGCACTTACATTTTTGCTTATAAATTTTGACCAGCAAACCCTAGAAACAAAATTCTCGTTTCTTCAGATTCTTGCTGGGACCCTATGACGTCATTTTCCGTCATGAAAAATCTTTCGCCATTTTGAATTACTCATAATACTTACTTTTTTGAACTCGTTCTAGAGCTTTTGTCCAATTTGCATGAAAATCTATTTGTACCATCAAGAGACACTTACGGCAAAAAGTTATAGAATTCGTAACACTTCGCTTATTTGTTTCCGTATACCATGTCAACAAATTTTATGAAGAGCACCAAAAAATTGGTTTGAGGCTGTAGCCTGTGGTCAGCCAAATGTTTTACATACCTATAATTTGGTTGCGGTCAACGTATTTTAATTGGACAAAAAACACAAGTCCCAGGCACTCAATCAAAAATACCAAAAGGAGAAGGAATAATTAAAAAGGCTTTATTAAGTGTGGCTTACATTCTATAAAATCCAAATGCCAACATGTTTCGACCAGCAAGTGGTCTTCTTCAGGGCAAAAGCTTTTTTTTGTATTTTTGATTGAGTGCCTGGGACTTGTGTTTTTTGTCTTTGGATTTTTCCCTACCCCAAGAGCACCTATCACACAAATATTCTACCTGAGCGCCGGGTTGAACAGTTTCATAGTATTTTAAATGGACTTGTATCTTTGGAGTCCTGAGTCATTGCTGAGTCCAACTATACCAAACATGCCAGCTTTTGCCTAACGCTTAGTCCTGCGAAACAAAATAGTGTGTAAAAAACACGCACATAAATGGTTACAACTCCACAACATATTGTGATTGGATTTGATTCACCAGATTTGAAATGCTGATGTATGAGCAGAGTCTGAGGCCACACATAAAACTGTATGCTTGCATCACTAGTTTTGTCATTGCGCCACCTAATGGTCTTGAGATAGATTTTTTTAATTTTTGCTTATAAGTATTACAAAGTTTCATCTTAAAACATGAGTCATTATGGATTATTTATTTTAAGCATTGGAATAAAATTATTGGTGGATGCCAGTTCACTTCCTATCAGCCAATGAGAATACCCTAGCGCAACCGTTCTGTGCCCTTGTTGTCTTGACCCCGGTATTGCTGCTTGCAGCTATATTTATTATTATTAATATTATTATCGTCATAGTTTTATCTTCATTCATCTTGAGTTTTGTTTGTTTTTATCTTCTTTTTATGCTTGTATAAGGTTTTTGTGAGAAGTATGAATATTTCTATGGTATTAAAGATTTTAATAACAGAAAAACCTTATTGAAAGATAAAAATTTCTAGCGTGATACATATCGTTGTCAAGACAACAAGGGCACAGAAAGAAAGAAAGTTGAGTTTGGGTGAGCAGTTTAAAGAATTTAGGAAAACCTTATGATTTCAGACAAAAAAATACAAAGTTATTAGCCAAAAAGCTGTGTTCTCATTCAGTGAAATCTCTATCTTTTGTCAAGGCGCATGGACAACTAGAACACTAAAGAAAATTTAAGTGGTGCTTGCTGTGGCAAAACTCGGGTCACAAAATGTAACAGTAGTATTAATGATAAAAAAAAACGTGTACAAACGTTATGTTTTTGTGACCACGTGCACAGGAGCGTGATGTGGGCATGTAACCTCGATAGAGACGATAGTCCAAAATCTCTACCGGTTGACAATTTTCTTCCGGTTTATCGGCCACCCCTACTAGAGAGGTTGTTATTCTGCATTCACACCAGCTGCTTTGGTGTGAACTCAGCATTAGGCACATAGGGGTTTAAAAAGAGTGAGTGTGTTGTTCCCGCTTCCTGGCCTGGGCTTTAATGACATGCTCGGATTAATGACATCAGGTTTATGAAGGTTGCGGTCATGACAGTGTTGCCCTTTTTCTTGCTTAATAACATTGTAATATTAGCAAAATATTTCATTCATAAATGTAGATTCTTTAAATCCCCCCCACTACTTATTGTATTCAAAAATGACTTAAAATGTTTTTCCAAAGCCCTTAATAAGATGAAAGGTCAGAGTGCTATGAAGCTGCTTTACTTATTGACGTAATTTAATTTATTGTGATACTGCCCCTAATATGTATCTTTGTTTTATTCATTTATTTATTTTTCTTTTACTTGTTATTTAAATTCATTTAAATTATTATTTCAGATTTCTATTTATTTTTTCAAATTTTTCTTGTGTTGAGCCTGTTATACTTATTTAAACTGTGAATATATATTTGCCTTTGTTGTTGATATACTTTTCTATTCAATAAAAAAAAAAAAGACAGTGTTGCCCTTAAGAGTAAATCAGCTTCTTTTTTTTTCCTCCAATCAAGTGGCTTGTCATAAATGAGTAAAAAATTGACAATCTTACAGGCTGACGATATGACGATCTCCCTATGCGGCATATCGCCCAACACTATTGCAGTGTTGATGCTGAAATAATATATTGTGCAGCCCTAATATATTGTTGTGATTTTGTAGAAGTTGAAGTTAATCAGTTTCTCTATCAATTTCACAGCACACTTTCAGCAACACTGCTGACAGAGGATCATTACAGATGTTCAGTGTGTACAGAGGTCTTCAAGAATCCAGTTTCTATTCCCTGTGGACACAGTTACTGCAAACACTGCATTGAGATCTACTGGAACAAACCAACTCAAGCTGAATGTTACGCTTGTCCTCAGTGCAGAAAGAGGTTCAGAGATCGGCCTGTGTTAAATGTTAATGTTGCTTTAACTAAACTGATAGATGAACTACAGCGGGCTGGGTTTAGTCCTGCTCTTCCTGCTCACTGCTATGCTGGACCTGAAGATGTGTCCTGTGATATCTGTACTGAGATGAAGCTCAAAGCTGTTAAATCCTGTTTGACCTGCTGTGTGTCTTACTGTGAGACTCACGTCAGACAACACTACACTGTACCAGCACTACAGAGACACAACCTGACAGAGGTGATTGTAAAATTATTTACATTGTTACAGTTTTTCAGAAAAAAATACATACATATTTTATTGGTTTGTACCTATTTTTTTAAAGGTAATGACTTGGTTTTAGTTTTGTAAATTAGCTTACATTGTTGATGGTGCTTTGTGTAGGTTACCATCTCAACACAAGACAGTACAGACATGAAAGAGTTAAAAGATCTTCAAGGTTTTAAGACTGAGCTTCTCGGTAAGATGAACAGAGTCATTAAAGAGCAACAAGAGGAGATCAGAGACTTAAGAACAAAACTTTATGAACAGAGCATGGTAACTACAAAATTTGCAACAAACGAAAAATACAGCAACATTTTTTTAAAGAAGTAAAGCTGTTCTAACAATAATTATATTTTGTTTTGCATTATATTGTGAAGGATGTAGAAGCTGAATATTCTTATTTAGCTAAATATTTTCACAGTGGACTTTCTAGTACCGGTATGTATTAATACTCCACTCACCAACCAACACTCAGCAGCTTTTTTCTTAGAAAGTTCTGTTTTCTCTACCAGTAATTATGATAATGAGAAAATGCCACCATGGATCTCTTTCGCAAAGTTCAGCTGAAAAATATTGTTGATTTTGTAACGTTAAATGCATATTTTAAACTGGGGAATGCTAGTGTTATTTTGTAATCTAATCAAACACTGATTTGTTGCTATTTTGTTTATTAAAATAACGAAGCATTCTTATATTTTTAATTGTAATATAATATTATAATATAAACGATTCCAGTATAAAAATCTTTCCTCAAAGGACTTTCAAAAGAAAACTTGGTAGATGATTACTCTCCAATCATTTTCTACATGATTTACAGGTTTGCCAAAAGATCTAACTGAGGTTGTCGCTCTTGGTCGTCATTTGGACTTTGGGATGTTGTATGACTGCCACAATGATTCTTTCTCTTTAGGTAGGTCCTGCTGGCATTTTTGAAGCAGATACAGTTCACCTCTTAGTAAATACATGCTACGTGTTTTATACATCTTCAATTGTTTTATGTTTTGAATAAAAAATATAATTTATGTCACTACTATGTATCATTTATTTAGTTTGTTGAAGACATGTGCTATGTACGTCTGCCTTATCATTCGGTACAAATAATAGACATTACGATTATTCATATACTACATGATGTTTTATATAAACAAGGTTTGGGAGGAGCTGATCAGTCAATGAACACGGCTGGCTCTCGATCATTAATCAATGAACACGGCTGGCTCTTAATCACTAATCAATGAACACGGCTGGCTCTTAATCACTAATCAATGAACACGGCTGGTTATCAATCACTAATCAACACAACAACTTAGTACCAGCTCTATAAATAATCAGAGAGTCCTTACCCTCATTCTCCGGAAAATTACCACAAACCCACCTCCACCCCACTACGTACATTTAGCTCAGCCCCGGGGAAAACCCGGGTCAGGGCACGCCCCAGGCCCAGGGCTCCTTCCCCGGTCAAGGGACGAATGTTCCGAACTCGTGGGGTATTTCCCGAGCTCGGAACCTTCGCCCCGGGACAGCACGCCACTCACGCATATTAGCAGTCCCACTTTATTTTCAGTGATGTGAACTCGTAAAATACACATAATATCAAATCCTTCTACCTGTTACTTATTGGTCTGAAGTGATATGAATTAATTTGATTTAAATAAATGAACTAAAACTTTTGTAAATGACTATTAAAATACTGTGAATGTGTTTACAGATGCATTTCTGTGGGTTAAACCCACTGTAGCCAGTAACACAGTATCTTGGCCCCACCTGAAAACACATACAGAGGTTTTGGAAGATGACTCTCATCAGGAGAGGTGCAAAGCCTTTGAAATGTCACCTATGTTAAGAATAATTACTCAATGTGGGCTGATAAAACTGAGGGGAGCTGCAGCTTTTCTGAATCATCCAGTTCAGTCTGAGCATCAGGACCGAGTTACACTGCACTATAAAACCACCACCAGACTGGACATGATCAGTCCAACACTGTTACATGAAGGAGTTTCTCCATCAGTCATTAATACAACAACAGCTACACATGTGATCATAGCTGTGAGCTACGGAGCTCAAGCCTTCTTTGTGTTTGATAATGAGAGAATCAACAAAGAGAAAAATACAGAAATGGAAAACATCATAAAAAAAATTACATCCACATTCAGTGTGAAAGACATACTCTCAAGCCTTACAGACAATGAAAAATCAAGCAGTATTTTATATGACTGTAAGCTGTATACTGATGTGGGTGACTGGAAGAGTTCAGTGTCTTTTGATGAGGCAGTGGAGATCTATGGGTCTCTACCAGATCTGCTTGGATCTAAAGGTGAGAGAGCGGTTCCTCTGAAGGTTTGGCTTTACCCTCTGAAGAAAATGGAGAATACGTCTGCATGTTCTGCTTTAAGTGAAGTTTTGATGAACAAAGCAGAGAACATTCTAGAAAATCTGAGAAAACAGATCAGGACATGTGAGGATATGATGACAGACTATGATAACCTGAGTGTGATGACATGGTTTCCTGCTTTAAAAGACAAACTTAAGATGTTTTCGAAACTTCTGCTGGGATATCAAACAGAATTTCAACGAAAAATTGCTGACATTATTCAAACCTTAAATGTCAGTGAAGAAGGACAGAAAAGCGTACAAGAACTTATCAGCATCAGTGACCAGTCTCCATTTAATCCAGATAACACACAAAAATGGCTTGAGACTAAGGACCTTCAACTTGTAATTTTAAATATGTCTAGAGCAGCGAACATCAGTATTGTTAAATCACAGATGGAGCTTCAGCATTTCATACAGAATCCACAGAAGAGCAGAGTGTTTTGCTTCACTATTTCCCCGATAGATGCTGAAGATTCTTTCCTCACTGCTATGAAGCAGCACATCACTTTAATGAAAAATAACACATTGACCAGAGCAGATTACATGACCCCAGAGAATCCACTGCAAGCACTAAAGTCTGTTTGTATCAGCCAGAAAGTTGTTTTTGACCTACAAATGTTCATTGCTGCAAAAGAGACAAATGAAGAACAAAAAGAAACCAAATTCATTGCAGCATCTGTACCAGGTGACTTTAATGGACACACTGTGCAGTTTTATTATGACGGTGAGATTGTTAGCAGAAATGTAAAGCTTGATTCAAATCCAGATCCTGCAACAATAATGCATGTAGAAGACACCAGTGTGGACATTAAGCTGAAACATCCACTGAGCGAAATCCCTGAGAGATATGTGGTGGAGTACAGAGTTTTGGCTGATGGTATTAACAGCAATAAATGGGAACACTGTGTTATAGTCATAGATGCCTCAGCTCTGAAAGAAATCTATACTGTGTCACATCTGAAACCAAACACACAGTATCAGCTGAGGTATATGATCATATTCAAGGACTATATGAGCTATGTCAGTGGGATCAGTAGCTTCAAGACTTGCAGACTTGCACCAGTTCCTGGACGACCCTCTGTTACTAAACTGAGCAGGGATACTCTCAGACTGACCTGGTTAAAAGCTGAAGCAGATGAAGATTGTCCAATTCTGCAGTATATGGTTGAGTATAGAGAAGCAGGACTGGAGGGCTGGTCATCAGTATTAACACAAGGACCTCAGTGTGAATGTACTTTAACTGTACCTCACAGCACCTGCTATAGAGTCAGAGTATCTGCTGTCTATGAGGACCTCATTAGTAAACCTAGTGAGAAAACATCTGTACCTGTGGATGGTGAGATACATTTAAAATAATAAAATTGATGCATTTTACTATGTTCTTTGCTTTAATTATACATTATTTCAATGTTCTCTTAAGTCTGGATCATAAACCTCTCAAAGACAAAGACCTCCATCCTCCTAGAAGTGCTGAAACTCCAAACAGAGAAGAAACCAGTAGAGCTGATAGACTGGACAGATGATGAGAGTGAAGTGAGAGGATTCATCCAGTGTCTGCCATACATCTCACAACTTAGGTAAGATTAAAGCTATTTACACTACAACAAACGTATTTGTTCGCCTTTGTCTGAGTGTCACCCCTATTGGCATATTTTGTCACTGATTTTTTACCAACTCAACATATTGGATTCGTTGGGTTGTGGAATATCTGAGCAGTGCAATGTGGTTTTTCAACAAAAGGAGCTGTTAGACATGATTAATTAAAATATCTGTAGTGAACTAAAGCAGTTTTATGTCATGGTTAGTAAATTGTAATTGGCAGATACATGTAGTTCAAATGCATAACATTATAATAAATTTGATTTCCTCAAAAGTATAAGTAGCATTTATGTTATGCCAGTGTGCTTTGGTGTGTTGTGAGCAGGGAGTGTTGTTGGGCCGCTTTGGGTGAAAAAGTCCATGGCCACTTTTTAGTCCCAGTCTGCCCATGGAGGTGTCTTGTATGTTTCTCTCATTAGGACATAACAAACTAGATTGTTGTCATTATAATCAACACAGCTGTCTTTAGTAAAAGCTCAGCTTTATTTATATAGCACCAATAAAAATCAAACAACAGTTGTTGACCAAGGTACTGTTCAATATAACAAACTAACACCTTGTACAACATACTCACCTTAAGGATTATTAGGAACACCTGTTCAATTTCTCATTAATGCAATTATCTAATCAACCAATCACATGGCAGTTTCTTCAATGCATTTAGGGCTGTGGTCCTGGTCAAGACAATCTCCTGAACTCCAAACTGAATGTCAGAATGGGAAATAAAGATTATTTAAACAATTTTGAGCGTGGCATGGTTGTTGGTGCCAGACGGGCTGGTCTGAGTATTTCACAATCTGCTCAGTTACTGGGATTTTCATGCACAACCATTTCTAGGGTTTACAAAGAATGGTGTGAAAAGGGAAAAACATCCAGTATGCGGCAGTCCTGTGGGCGAAAATGCCTTGTTGATGCTAGAGGTCAGAGGAGAATGAGCCGACTGATTCAAGCTGATAGAACAGGGAACTACACTAACCTTTTCCACTGGTGGCACTTGCGCTACCAACTTTTTCAGTTACTGGCGCAAAATATGATTTGGTCGCACAAATTTTTTTCACGTTATATTAAGGCGCTCTGGATAATAATGAACAATAATGAAACTGTATTGCATACAGATATGCTTTTTATTTTACTTGCCATCTTTTAAACCACATGCCGCCTTGTTTTCTTAAACGTTGCAGTGTTTCCCACAGATCTGAAATGTACTTGGTGGTGGTAGCCGGTGAAAAGGGCAATTATTACCCCCTGACAAATAATGGTCTACTATACATGGGACGTAGAACTAATAATGTGTGACACAACACAATACTTTGATTCATTGAAAATTTATATTAATTTCACATTATATTTCATCAATCTAACCACCCCAAACTTTCTTTGCCATTAACAAAGCTGACACTGTTTGTCAAAGCACCACGAAAACACTTACTGTTTTTGCACTTATACTGTATATGAAGCAATTAGACCCCTTTTATCAAACTCAATATAATACAATACTATGTAGAGTATATTAATAGACAGTGCAGGTCTATAGATTATAAATGTGACTGATGTTATAATGGTAATAATTTCTATTAGATAGAGCAAAAGCAGTAAAAGTGCCTATCTTTCTATTTCTCTCTTGCCGATTTAAAAAGCTTAATCCACTCATTATTTCAGATTTAAAAGTCTACTTGCTGTCCCGGTGACAGACTTTACATTGCTTTGCTCGTTTAGTGCAATTGGCTTGACATTAGCATTGCTTTTTGCTACAATCTCTGTCCAAACATAATATGGATATGGTTTTAGAAAAGATATGGTTTATTAATAATAAGATCATTAAAAAATGTGAGAAAGCAAATGCAGCGCGTGGTCGTAACAAGAACCATCGCCATAAAAACCGAAGGCACGCTGAATCTGCACTCGAGCTTTAGCGCGGTAGCGCTCATGGCCGTTTTCCGATCGACTCGGGTTATAAACACAACATTAATCAGACTTGGGACCCAAAGTAATTAAACTAGGACCTAACCGGACCCGACAGACCATTTAAAATATAAACCCGGAACCATACGGGTCCCGCGTCCTCAGTGAAGAAAGACCTCTGCTCAAGTTCAGAAACATGAAAGACACTGCGCTTGCGTCGCACCTAATTCATTGAGAAACAGCTGAGCACGCAAACGCACACTGATAGGGAGAGACACGACGTGCTTTCACGCAAAATGAAGCCAACGTGTTGATGGCTCAGAGCATGTTATAAAACGTATTCTTAAAATCCACATTTCTGTTTTAATAAATGCTCATAGTAAATTATAGCATATTGTCTAAAACATTAGGTAGCACATTTGCGACCCATTAAAAATTAGGGTCGCAACGGCAGTTCAAAAGGTCGCATATGCGACCATTTTGGTCGCAGTGTAGCTCCCTGTAGAAGAGCAACTTTGACTGAAATAACCACTCGTTACAACCGAGGTATGCAGCAAAGCATTTGTGAAGCCACAACACGCACAACCTTGAGGCGGATGGGCTACAACAGCAGAAGACCCCACCGGGTACCATCTCCACTACAAATAGAAAAAAGAGGCTACAATTTGCACGAGCTCAACAAAATTGGACAGTTGAAAACTGGAAAAATGTTGCCTGGTCTGATGAGTCTTGATTTATTTTGAGACATTCAGAATTCAGAGTTAGAATTTAGCATCAACAGAATGAGAACATGGATCCATCATGTCTTATTACCACTGTGCAGACTGGTGGTGGTGGTGTAATGGTGTGGGGGATGTTTTCTTGGCACACTTTAGGCCCTGTTACGTGTCGGTTTATCTAGGGATATGGGACTAACAAATAAATGAATACACAGGATGGAAAAACCAAGGATAACTCAAAACACGTGTCAAGTTCATATATTCATTTATTAATAATATATACTGAATAGAAAATGTGCAGCACAATACGGTCTCCACGGCTCCCGCCGCGCTACCGAAACCCCCCACACGGAGATTACCCGCCGCTCACCACGCCCACTTTCCGCTGATCGATTCGGGAACACTGATCCAACAGCACACAGTAGTTCACACAGTAGTTCACACACTGTAAAACCCGACAAGTTCAGAGTACTCAAAAATTTTGTTGAAACTGATTACATACATTTTTTAAGTAAACCAACATCAAAAATTTTAAAGGGGTCATATGATGAAAATGTTAGCATTGCCACTTTGTAGGTTTGAGCAAAAATGTGTCGTTTTGGGTGTGTTTTTTAAAATGCAAATGAGCGGATGAAGTGCAAACACTGATCACAATGATGGTGGTTTGTTGTAATTCAAACTCAATTGTGCTGTCAAGTCCTTCTTTTCTCTCTCTTTCTCTCTGCACTAAACGGCAGTGCAGTGGTTGGAGAGTTCAGATTAAGGAGGCGGTATTATTCTAATAAGATATCCTTATGACATCATAATGAAAGCCAAATTTCAATGACCTATTTTTGCTCACACCTACAAAGTGGCAATGCTAACATTTTCATCATATGACCCCTTTAAGTAAAGATAACTTAAAAAATTTCAGTTAAACCAAATTTAGAAGTTTACGCTTCATTTTATTAATTCTTCAAGTACAATATACATAAAACTACTGTTTACCATATATATTTTTTGTATACCGTACTTAAAACCTCTTTTTACCATTAAATTTTGTTCACAAGTCACAGAAACAGATCATGTGACTCATGAAAATGTAATACCAGTGAAAGTGGGTTGAGACTGAACTCAGTGCAGACTTTCACACAGTCATAGTTTATATGATAAACCAGCATGTATCCAACCTACAGCCTAAGCACAGGCACTACACTTCTGAACAATGGTAACCACAAAACTAAAAAATAGCAAACTCTTCTAAATCTCCAACATAAATAAATGTTTAACACTATTGAGTCTTTCTCTTTACTAAAAACCACATAAAATAGCACTTAATTTCAAAAAATGCTCTCGTATTGCAGGCTCATGCAAAGCATGCTGGGAACTGGAACCTCCTCAACCAATCGTGTTGATTTAACTTTAAACTGAAGTAAATTTGCAGTGCCAGACTCTTTCTTAGCTAACCTGGCAAATTGAACTGATCACAATCACCAAAAGTTTGTAATTATTTGCAGTGTTTGTTACAATGAGGCTGTGGTATTGAAATGACTCCCCTTTGGAAGTAATAAATAAATTTTTTGAGTTCTTTGACTCATTTTATTTGAGTTTGTGGAACTTAAAATGGCGAACTTGTTGAAAACACATAAAAATTTTAAGCTCAATAAACTTTTTCACGGTTTTGAGTTCAGTTCACTCATTTTAAATGAGTACATTGTACTGTTCGGGTTTACAGCGCACAGTAAGTCACACAGTACTACGCGAGCCGCCCAGAAAGAGTGAGAGCCAGCCAGACACTTCACTGGCTCAACTTATACACCCCACTAATTGCCACTGATCAGCTTCAGCTGCGAGATTCTCACCGCGTCAAACTTCAAACACGGAACACCTTTGGGAGAGAGACAGAAAAACACCCACAGCAATACAAACACAACACACAGACCTCACGGGTCGTAACAGCCCCTTAGTGCCAATTGGGCATCGTTTAAATCAGATCTCAACCCAATAGAGCATCTTTGGGATGTGGTGAAACGGGAGCTTCGTGCCCTGGATGTGCATCCCACAAATCTCCATCAACTGCAAGATGCTATCCTATCAATATGGGCCAACATTTCTAAAGAATGCTTTCAGCACCTTGTTAAATCAATGCCACGTAGAATTAAGGCAGTTCTGAAGGTGAAAAGGGGTCAAAGACAGTATTAGTATGGTGTTCATAATAATTCTTTAGGTGAGTGTATACTGTCCACTGTTTTAACTTATTTAGGTTAAATGACAAACACGTTCTTTTTGACGTATTTCGTTGTTCTGTGTCGTGATGAAGACAGAAATATTATGACGGTGCCTGTAATGGTTTTATACACTGCTGTTGCGTTATTTGAGCTGTTTCTGGGTAAAGGCAGACTGCTGTCACCTACAGTAGTAGTGTTGACAGAATTCAGGGAAAATTTCCTAATTTTAAAGATTTTGCGATTAAGTTGTGTAACCATAAACGCACGCACACTTCAGTTGGTGTGGTATAGATCAGTGGTTCTCAAACTTTTTTGGCTGAAGTACCCCTTTTTATGATTTTTTTCAAGCCGAGTACCCCTTAACCAGACAACAACATTTAGCTTTAAAATACAGTGGAATGATAGTAAGACAGTTATTATATCTGATGCCCCAGAGCAGGTTTATTGCTTATTAGTATTCATCACGAAACTGGTGGTATTTTTGGTTTGTTTTTCCTTTTTAGCATCCTCTTTTAAGATGCCACCTCTCCTAACTTAAATTATTTCACGCAGACCCTGCTCATGATTCTGTATTCAGGTCTCAATAAATACTGTTAATGATCTTAGTACTGAACATATATTAACAACAGGTTTAAACTTACAGAAGTAAGCAGTAACAATATAGCAAAGTATAAACTGCAAGCTACAAGTTTATACTTATCTATATATATATATATATAAATATATATATATTGTACAATATGCTTTAAAGCAACACTATGTAGTTTTTTTACCTTTAAATAATGTCTCTAAAATTATTTCAGTGATAGAACAATTTTAACTGGACAAATTGTACTGTTGCTGCAACCTGAGCAGCCTCCTAGCTGCTACAAGCACACTCTGAAAGTGGCGGTGGAGGGTAGAAAACATAGCCCCGCCCCTCCCCCTGCCTGCAGAAGAGTGTCTGATACCAGGCACTATTGCGCTTTTCAACCACATGGGGGAGCTGTAAGTCATTTTTACATGGAAACTACATAGTGTTGCTTTAAATGTATGATTTTTTTAATGCATCTTTGTGTAGTCCTAATGTCATATAAAAATACTATCATCATGGTTTACTGATTTTATTGATTTATTCCTAAATGTCAGTTTCCACTTTCTCTCACGTACCCCCTGCATTTGAGAACCACTGGTATAGATGACTAAAAATGGTGTGTATACGCCACCTGTTTTAAAGAATTGCGTTTACATGAGGTAAATTATAATCATTATATTTCCAAAATCCCATTATATCGCATTATGAGGGTGCATGTAAACATGGTCAATATTATTTAATATTCTCTTATTTGATGGGAAATTTTCAGCTAATCAACAGTAAATTTGAACTCACAACCTGTTGTTTGGTTTGTTATCACTAACAGAATTGTGTTTGCTCTCTGTTTAGATTTGTTGATCCACCAAATAAATCATCTGAACTGTGGGAAAAAAGAAAGTGTTTATTTATACTGGATTTGTGTTTGCAAGCTGCTGTCTGTCAGAAAGAGACCATAGAGACAACTGTGAAGATGCTGCTGTCATCTGTCAATTATGATCATTGTGATTTTCTGCTGGTTCTGTGCTCACATGTTAAGGACTATGAGAGTCAAACAGGCAGCAGTGTCCTACCAGCATTACAGTCAATTTATCAGTCATCTCCTGCAATCTGGACCATAAACCTCTCAGAGAGAAAGACCTCCATCCTCCTAGAAGTGCTGAAACTCCAAACAGAGAAGAAACCAGTAGAGCTGATAGACTGGACAGATGATGAGAGTGAAGTGAGAGGATTCATCCAGTGTCTGCCATACATCTCACAACTGAGGTGAGATTAAAGCTATTTACACTACAACTAACTCATTTGTTTGTCTTGTGGCATCCCTGTTGGCATTTGTAGTCATTGTTTTTACCAACTTAACATATTTGTGTTTGTTGAGTTGTAAACTATTTGAGCAGTGTGATGTGATTTCCCACCAAATATAGCTGTAAAACATGATTATTTAGTAGTAACCTAAAGCAGTCAGTTAGCTTCTGAGTAATGAAAATTAAATAATTGTCAGTGTTTGATTAAACAGTTAAATGTTAAGTTGAGGTAAAAATAAGGTAAAACCATGCAGTGATTTGCTGCTTGCCATCAAAACACAAAGTCAAGAACAAAGACTAAACTCATTCTCAAGTGTTTAAAGATGTTTTATAGCCCCTGCTGTTTCCCTGGCTCTATCATCAAAAGTTATTAATGTCAAATTGAACAGATAACCATGGTTAAAACAAATATAATGGGGGGGCAAGATGGCGGCGTGAACAGTAGAAAGTTACAAGCTCTCTGTACCAAAACTTTGTAAGAGGTTGAGGAATATAAAATTAATAGCCCAATTTAGATTGTTCCACATTTTGTGCACATTGGTGACATTAGCTATGCCTAGAGTCACCCAAAAAAGATCAAGTGAGGCGGGAAGAGGAGATACTTCACTTATCGCCACTGGTGACCATGAATATGGAAAAACCTGACAAATAACTTGGAACTGGAGTTGGAAGAAGAATTTCCTGCTCTACCTGTAACGCTGAGTAAGCCTCCAATAGCAAAAAAACCTACAATCTCCGGAGTCCAAGTTGCAAATATCTCTTAACCTGACGAAATTGTGGCTATGCTTGCTAATCTAATAAAAACCAGGAGCGATGCACTCGAATCTATGATAAAAGGCGCTTGCGCCGAAATAAAAGCGTTGAAAAGCAAAATGACTTGTGTTGAAAAACAGGTGGAGAGAAGTGAGCAATCAACCAAGATTTGCATGACTTGTGTGTCTTATCTGAAAAGTAATGGTAGACGCTGGAATCTAAGGCTCCACGGATTACAAGAAACGGCAAAGAGAAATGAGCGAGAAGTCATACGTGTGTGCCAAAAAGATGCTATTGATGTTGCACACCGAACAGGATTCAAACATTCCAACTAATCAAGACCTCGAGCAATCATCATTCGCTTCATTGCCAGACGACTTAGAGATGCTCTGTGGAAAGCTGCTAAGAGTAACGAGTTCCTCAAAAATCAGACTTCTGGCTATTGTCAGAAAATTTTAATAAAGACTATATAGAACTGGATATAGTATCAACGCCACTTACAGATCATAAAGCTATATGCATCAATATCAAACTATCTAATACAAACTGCGCTGTTAATAGGACATATTGGAAATTGAATAACTCATTATTGTTGTACATTGAAGTCCAAATAGAAATTACAAAATTGATAAATAAGTTTTGGGGAAAGGCCAACAAAGACTTTAAATATGGTCTAAATTGGGAACTTCTAAAATCTGAAGCTGCAAAATTCTTTAGGACGTTTAGTAGCCAATTGGCAAAGTCTAGAAAAATTGAGGAAGTAAATATCATTATCATTTGTCAGAAAAAGCCCAGATGATCTATCAGAGGAAGAAAAAATAAATTTAGCCGACCTTCAAATAAAACTTGACGAGATCTATAAAAGAAAAGCCAAAGGAGCTTTTGTCCGTTCAAGGAGAAGAGGTCTGGAAGAAGGAGAGCAAAATTCACTATATTTTTTTAATTTAGAGAGATGTCATTTTAAGAATAAGAACATTTTAATCTGAATATTAATGTACTGTTAACAAATGATCATAAATTAATTTCTAACAACTGAAGTCAATTTATAAGAAGTTATACAGTTGAATCAGATAGTTTCATGAATAACTTAGAAGTTAAAACTTTTAATGACAGTGATAAAACATTTTGTGAAGCACAATTTTCTTTTGAAGAAGTTATTCATGCAATTTCACACCTCAAAAAAAAATAAATCACCAGGCACTGATGGCCTGAGTACAGAATTTTACAAAGAAAGAACTAAGCCCATTTTTATTTGAGGTCTTTAAGGAAAGTATGGAAAATCAATGCCTCCCATCCACCCTAACTCAAGGATTAATTACATTACTTCCAAAACCAAAAAAAGACATTCTCCTCCTTGACAATAGATCCCTTCAAGGTTTGTTAACATTGAATGACGATCGGGTGCGCACGCAGCATGGGGTCAAACTGTTCATGCCATTTAGGCTTCATAATTTAATCTAACAGGGCTGAAAAATGATGCCTTACCTCAAATGAAGTGAGCACTACAAACACAAGCCTCTTTGATATTTGCATTGTCCCAGTCTGCACGTTAATGCTTGCAGACGCAGATGTTGTATTTTTTTGTTTTTAAGATTCTGCATGAATCGCGAAAACTTAAAGTGTGTGTTGCAGGTTTTTTTTTTTACGAATTTGTGCAACTTGCTTGTGTGTAATAACCATTTAAAGTGTTATCCATTGTATTTTATGTTGTTGGGTATCACAAAACCCGAAAAAGTATGAAAAAGTACAGCGGTTTGCAATAATTCTCCTTTCCCCCACAACGCACTGTATGACGTCACGCTGGGGAGAGAATTTACCAAAGCCGCATTGAGAGCATTGAGAATGACTATAGAAAGACGAGTAAAGTACAGTTCTGATAGCGCAGATTATAGATAAATAGATAGACAGACAGACAGACAGACAGACAGACAGATGGATAGGCTAGTATAGAGAGATAGGCAGACAGCCAGATAGCATAACGTTAGCATATCTTCGTGTAGAAAGTAAACAAACAATTAACATACTCGTGCATGCTGGCTTGAGGGGGTCCATGATCCTGCCTGAAATGGGTGTAACTTTATGCGATCTTCAGCACAAACGGTTTTGGCAGCATGTCTCTAATCCAGGAAGGTGAGTGAGGCACGTCACATCTGTTCGCGGGGACCAGCGACCCAAACGCACTCACTTTCTTACAGCCAGTAGCGGAATGGCAATCGAGAGAGTCGGGACTTTCCCGGTGGGTCGATCTGATAATAGTTATACATTTCGAGTTAACAACACCGTCTGGCGGCGTGATGTGCGCCGGTTCCCGCAGCCCGCTGGTCAAAGTGCAGCCTCTCTGCTCAACAAAGTATATGAAAGTGCTCAACCTGTTCGGCAGGTCCAAACATGTACAGGATTTATAAAAATACGGTGATCAATGAGCGGTTCCTCCTCAAATGGCATAGTCTGTCGTGATGTAAAAAGCCGCCGAACGCCTGTTTATTACAGTATGTATGCGGTCGGATCCGAGTGTGCTGCAGCTGCTGACTGCTGCGTATAAAATGATCGTGTGATTCGTTATAATCGCATAAACAATATAACAAAGCATCCTTTTATTTCACAAAATAATATATTTGAGATATTATTTGATAGACTAGTAAGTGTGGATTAAGGATGTTTAAAAATCTCTAGCCTGGTGGTCAGGACATGAATGGATCAAATCAGCAGATTTGCGATGTTTTATTTATCTCCACAGATATCATAAATAACTAGATGAGGTTAAAGTTTGTGAACAAACTTTATGTTGGCTTGAGAAAGCCTAGTCTGAGAGTAATAGATGGAGCTGCAGTTGGGGCAGTTAAGTTAGTTGGGGCAGATGGGTTAGTTGGAGCAGAATTGGGCACTTGGGGCAGATGGGGCATTTAGGGCAAATGGGGCATTTAGAGCAGTTGGGGCATT